>JAMWYP010000195.1:0-600000 GCA_025563575.1 Acacia pycnantha | reverse complement strand
ATGTGCCGTGTAGAATGGTTCAAAGATTCCATTTTGATGATGATGATCTTTGTTGGGGATTCAAATTCTTCTTAGATGATGATCTTTGTTGGGGGGTGGATTTGTCTGCCTGTACATGATCTTGAGTTAACAATTGTAAAGTATAAACCCAATTGAAAGATGCGATGACTTTGCTTCTTTTTTTCTTTAGAGTGTGCTCTGGCTTTTGAAATATTTAAGCTTACCTTAAACAAGTTAAAACACTGATAATGACAGCTGGGATAAGAAGTATGTTAGTTTGTGTTTGCTGGCCTCCTTTGCTTACCTGATTTTGAACTTCCATGGATATCTTTTGTTCTTCAAAATTGACTTTAAATGGGGTTTTTAGTGTTTCTGTTGATAATGACAACCGCATAGGTCTCTCTCATTTGTTGATTAATGTATATTATAAATTTGAATCAAATGAAAATAACATAAACTGATTCACATATATACCGATGACTCGTATTGGAATGTGAGAATGTGAAATGATGATCTTGTGTGTGTATGATATATTCTAATTCAGAAAGAACATTGAAAAGTAATCTTCAAATTCTCGCCAACTTAGGTCAACAAGTTCCAATAATCATTCTCGTATAGTTATCGAGGATGACATCAATGTCAAACATGATTTAATAATCCGATTAGCTTTAAGCATCATAAGGCTATAGGTCAACCTTCAGTGTATTCACGGGCGATGGAAGTTGTAAGTTTCAATTTGATTCCGCCTTATGTGTCGCTTGAAGCCCGTCCTCAAGCATTGTGTCCTTGGAACGATTTTGTCTTTTTAATCCTACCGTGCTAGTATGTGTATACTGCTGCAAATCAATATTTTTGTACCATGCATTGATTGAAGAAATGTTGTTCACCTAACAGTTGGAAGTACTCACAAAGCTCATTTTCAAACAAGTACCAACTTGTATAGGTTGTATATGAGGGGTAAAAGGGAACAATAAGTGTTGAATTTAAGTTCACAAATGATGGGTAGCATACAAATAGTTTAGAAGCTTCATCTTCATCTTGTTGATCTAAGGGCCTCTTAAAAACATGGATATGCTTTGTTGCTTTAAATAATTGAAAAGCAATTAGTTGATGACTTTGAAGTGTAATGTCAATACAAGACTTGTGTCTTTGGTTGTAGTGTTCTTGAGACTTTAGACATTTAGTCATTACTTGTCCCGTGTTAAGGCTTTAGAAGCAAATTCTTAAATTTATCGTAACATTAAAGCTAAATGGAAGTTCATTTGTGTGTGACTATTTTAACAACATCATAAATATGGCATTTATCATGCTTCGTTATTTTAGTTTTCCATTTCCTTTTCATGTTGCGGTAGCTTGACATAGAAAACATATCAATCCAAATTAACTAGACAAACCTTTCCTTTGCCATTCTTTTGTTTCCTTCTCCACTCTCTCTCTCTCTCTCTCTCTCTCTCTCTCTCTCTCTCACTGTATATGTGTACATATGGCTTATCTTACCCTCCCAGTCCAATTGAAATTGCAGACAACCAAAACTAGATGATGAGAAAGAAAGGCATAATAAACTTACTATACATGTATATATATAAGAGTAGTCAATTCAGTTTGCGTATTCATGGCATTCTATTTGTTCCCTGCTTTGGACCTTGATGAAATAGACAAAGGCTTTACCTTCTCGTATCATAATAAACCGATTTCTCACACCCACGTTTTATGTTTCTGTATCACAATCTTCAATAATGAGGCCTTTCATTTTTATATTGATCAGTATAGTAATTTCCGATCGAGCCTTTCGCCAAGATAGTAATTTTTATTTTGTTTCTAAGTGTTTACGCTTTTCGATCGAACAATGAATGATTAATGTACCTATTTGTCCAGTTGTTTAATCACCGTATTTGTGTAATTGTGTCCTTTGATAAGTTGTGCCATTGTCTATCCGTGCTTATAGTTTTTTATTTCGGTTTTAATGATATTCATGCTAGTTTTAACTATTCCTTCATTTGAGTTTAGAATGGCACCAAAAGTAGCTCGTATAACATCTACACAAGAAGCATTTGTTCAGTCCTAAGAATGTTAGTGAAAGTTCGCGAAGGCAAGATAGAATGATTCAAATACGAAACTTTCTTGAAAGTTTGTGTTGAGGAGGTTGTAGGTTGTAATGTGCCTCACACACATTTTATCAAAGACGGGTGGGCCAATATAGTTGACAAGTTTAATAATATCACCGGAAGAATTATGATAAGAAACAATTGAAAAATAGATGGGATGCACCGAAATACGAATTTAGCATGTGGGCAAGGTTGGTTGAAAATGAGACTGGTCTTGGATGGGACTCAGTAAAGAGCACTATAATGACACCTCCAGAGTGGTGGGAAGCCAAGGGCAAAGTATGTATTTCTGACTAATTACAATATTGCAAGTCCGATATCGACATTAGTTTATAATTTACTTACTAATTGGTTATTCATTTTCATTACGGGAGGATCCAAAATATTTGAATTGGAAGGAACAAGGTCCAAAATTTTTGAGTTTGATGGAAACATGTTTCAAAGATGTGGTTGCTACTGGTTATGTTGTTTTTATGCCACGCAAGCAAATTCTGCCACCTGAGGAAGCCATGGATAATGAGCCAAATAATGATAGTGATCTTGCAAATGAAGGGGTGGGTGAAGGGGATACTGAGGAACATCCCTTGGATCACGATGAGAGGCCAAGTATACGAAAAAGGAAGAGAGGGAGGAAAGGAGAGAAAAGGCAAGGGATAGCAGATGAATGCAACACTCCCTTGACCGGATCCTTGAAAATATTGACCAAGTGTCACAAACATCAAGTGCAAATGACCCTTTTAGCATGAGTAGATGTCTTCTTCTCGTTAAAAGATGTGCTGGGTTTGGTGAAGGGAAGCTCTACATACATGTTGGCCTCTCGAATCTTTTTCAAGAAACAAAATAGAGAGGCATTTTTCATTACATGGAAAATGAACCTGAGCTTGCTCTTTCATATTTGAGCATGTTTGAAGTTGAAGATGTTCAAAACTATAGATAGTTTATAGTATTTTGTTATGTTTGAACTTGAACATTAATTTCTATTTGATGTTGAACATGAGATTATATGGCATTTGTTATGGTCTATTCATTGCACTTATTAGACAGCTTGTTTTGCGAAATTATGGAAAAGAGTTATTTTGTTTAGACAATATGATCATAATTGTTTATTGATATTCTTTGTTTGGTTGCACAGGATGTCTGATACCTCTGACACAGACAACGATAACTACGAAAGTGCAAATAGATTATATATTATGAAGAAGAATACATTACTTGCAACTAGAGTAGTTGCTGTTGCTATCTCGAATTATCGTTCTCTATATGTACACAAACAGAAAAAGAGAACATCAATTCTTTCGGACATGGATGGGTAGAAGAATTGAAGAGAGGAAATGAAAATCGATTTTTGAGCAATTTTGGATGAGAAAGCATGTGTTTAGAAATTTGGTAAGCGAATTGACTCAACACTTTGGATTAAAGCCAACACAGCATGTCGGCGTTGAGGAAGCCGTGGCCATGTTTTTGTACATGATTGGTCATGGAGCCACTTACAGAGACGTTGAAGAGAGATTTCAACGTTCTGGAGAGACAGTGTGTGAGGCAATTTAATCGTGTATTAAGCTCTGTTGAAAGTTTAGGACTTGAAATTATTAAGCCTGCTGATAATATGTTTAGAGATGCTCCAAAATTTATCGAGGAAGATGAACGATATTGGCCATACTTTAAGGATTGTATAGGAGCTATAGATGGCACTCACATTGCTATTCATGTTCCTGTTGATAAAAAGATTCCTTTTATTGGCAATTTGCTATCATATGGGAAACCTTTGCTCTTCATAATTATATAAGGAGAATGGATTCTGGTGATATAGATATGCTTAGAAGATTTGAGAACGTTGATGAGTTTGAAGATAATAATGATGATCATAGAGAATATGAATGGGAAGGGCCAACTCAAAACTCTGTTAGATTGATGGAAGAAACAAGGAATGCTATTAGAGATCATGATCAATTGTTAGATAGAAGTCCAAGGCATCGTTAACTTTTAGTATGTAGTATGATTAATATTATTTCTATATTTGCAATATGGTACAATATGACTCTCTTTTTTAATTAATGCATTGGTTATATAGCATGATGTATACTATTTAATTTTTGTTTTTTTTAGTCATTTTAGTGTATAAATTAAAAAGAAATATTTGATAACAACTTTGATTTATATGGGTCTATGAAAAATTATATCAACAATTTAATTTTAATATTATTCAAATTCAATTATATTATAATTTTAAATTCAATTAGTGAATATAATATTTCTAAAATATTAACATAAGTGCTTTTTTATCCAAACGAATGTAAAAAGAAGTGCTTTTATATGCCCATTTCAATAATTTTACTAATAAAAAAGTGCTTCTTTATTTTAACATCCAAATAGCTTTTTTATTTAAAAGTTCTTTCAAAATGGTATATCCAAACATTAAAATAGCTTAACTTCTAATTAAAGCACTTTTTTAAAAAGCAATGGAAAAAAAGTACTTTTTTTAAAAGCCCATCCAAACGGGCTTGGTTTGTAACTTTTGATGCCAAATGCTGATGATATTGCATTTATTTGTTGTAGGCTTTGTTTTAGATCATTAGGAATAATTTATGTAAGACCTATTTAAACTAGGCCTGTTTTCGGTCTGTTTAAACTAGGTCTATTTTCGTCCTGTTTGTAGTTGGCCTGTTTTCGGCCTATTTTTCGTTGAGCCCCGTGTGGCTTGTTAGCCTAAGTATAAGATTTTAAAAATACAGGCCTCTTAACAGCGTTTTGGCTTTAATATAGTTCTTATAATAACATTCTGAATTCTTTGAAATATATAATAAGTTCATGGGCATGCATGTATACCTGAAGCATTTTTAGTTTAGCATGTTGTAGACTTTCTTTTTGAGTCCTCGATCATCATCATCATGTTCTTTGTCGCTCCCACGTTTTTTTAGTTACTAGATTGATTCCAAAAGTAGAGGAGAGAGAGTTCTGGGACCTACCCACTGAGTCAGAGAGAGATCTTTCCTCACAGGATCATCACTATCATCATCATGTTCTTTATCGCTGTCTCGTCTTTGCTGCCACCATTCCCCGCCAAAAATATCCCACAGGGGCACTTTCGTCGTTTCATCACTTTTGATTATAAACCAAAATGTAACATCCCAAATTCCACACCACAAATTGTGTCGGTTGACACTTGGTTTTAGAAAAATCGATAGAGTTTGAGATGCTACATCGAGTAATGCGAAACGGAGAGCATGTACTAATAATTGGACAATGAGTAACCGATATAAAATGCCCCGACATATGATGATGCCTCGACAAATGCAGTTAAATTGAAAATCCCGAAGGAATATTCATGTGATTCAATAGTACAGACTGTATAATTACAATTCTCAAATAGTAACTATACATCCTTTCACCAAGCCTTAACTTAGACTTGGGGCAATGAACCTAACTCCGTTAACCAAACAATGGCTGGGTAAGTGTCTATCATGGGAGTCTCACCGAGTTCACGGCGATCGATTGACCGACCCACATAGACTAGCCTTGCCTTCGCACCAAACCTGCTCGAAGTAACTTTATTAGATCCATGCCATAAAGTAGACTCTACTAACTTCTTCCGGCTCTGCCTCGACCGGTGCCTCTTCACGCTCCGTCCTTCGGTGCCTTTCTTCGGCTCCATCTACCGGCACCCTCTCCGATCCTTGATCCTACCTCGTACTATTAGTTAAGACCGAGGTCCAATGCCCATCGGACCTCGTGTAACGGTTAACCTCATGCTTAAATATGACAGATATGGGTGACATATATCCATAACATTACAGCGGTATATCAATACATAAGCACACAGTAGGTGTATACCAAAAGTACATGAGTACACAATGATGTATCCCAACAAGACATAAGCACACAGCAGATGTATCACAATAGTACATAAGCACACAGCAGATGTATCCCAATAGTACATAAGCACACAGCAGCTGTAAAGTTATCATCTATCACATATAAGCATTCAATAAGCATCAGAGTTAGTGTTACAGTACGCGTACGTACCTTTCACCGTGTATTTACCAACACGCCCGTTCTTTGAATCCGACTCCGACTTGATCTTGGATATCCTATATGTTATCGTCGGATTATTCCTTTTTCCCATAATATCACAACTAATATTCTATCTCTTAAAATAATATCAAAAAGGTTATTTCCACCCATTTTGACATTTCTACCCTTGGTGTATTCATTATTACAATTTTGCCCTTACATTTTCTCTAAAACGCATCACACTTCTCTCTACTCTTTGGAATGGTTTTTGGTGTGAAGATTATGAAGAGCTAAGGCCTCTATTTATAGCAAAAGTTCAAGGACCCATTTGGCAATAAAATTTCCCAACTCCTCCTTAGCCATTCGAAATCCATGGCCCTTGTTTGGCCATGGATGTTGCCTTGTTGGCTCCCTCTCTTCCTTTCTTTAGAAAAGTAGAATTTGTGGTTTCAAATGAGAACTATGTGTCTCCTTAAAATTCTCTCATTTTCCCTTCTTCCTTCCCTTCTATCCGTCCCCCTCCCTCCCTCTCTCTTCATCTTCTATTTTTGCAAACTCCATCTTGCATTGTTGGCCACTTCACTCTCCACAACTTTCACCAATCAAGTGATGTGGCCTCTTGTGGATCAAAGATTTCCTTTGTTGACTTTTCAAAGTGATTAACAAAGCATAATTAACTTCCTAATCCAATGCTTAATTGTCCTAGGATTGCATCTTACACTAATTAATTAGTTTGCTCCCTAATCCAAGCTATTACAACATCATTAGTAATTTAATCTCATCTTTTATTTTTTTCCACTAGCCTTCATATTTCGAAAATTATGTTTACTAATAGGGAATCCATTAATGACAACTTGTAGTTGTTTAGTTAGCCTATCTAGTTGCACTTGGATTTTTATCTTGCAAGCTTGGCTAATATTCATCCACATATGCTAAACACAAAGTGGACTTTTGGGGAAAATATCATGAAGTCATTAGATGACTTAATTAAGGATTTAAATATATAAAACCCCCTCCATCCACTAGCCATTTTTGAAAATATGGCTATTATTTGTCCATGGCATATGCTTTTCTATTCACAAAATATCTAAAGGTTTATGTGTTCCCATTGACTAATTCATTTTGCCAAGGATTAAGGCTTACTTAATTAGGACCATTAGATTTAACTTTATTAGACTTAATCTTGGTCATTGATCCTAATTGTACTTTGTTGACTTTTCAACATTAATTAGCATTTCTTAATTATCATACTAATCAAGAGTTTAATTGCCATTTGATGAATTATGAAGGATTACATAATTGCTTTAATTAGTGAAAGCTTAATTGCTCACTATTTTCTTGTAAATTCCTTCTAATTAATTTAAGTGTTTTCATAACACTTTCTTGCCTATTTTGGTTTATAGAAAACCATGATTTAATATGATAATAACATCATATCTTATAACCCTTAATTGTGGTCTCAAAATTAACCATTGGTTAATAAATCCGAAAATGGTGTTTTAGGTGTTATTGAATTTATTTGATTGGCTATTATATTAATCATGATCATTAGTAATTATCTTTATGCTAATCTTAGCCCTTCATTGGCCATTGGTACTTTAATTAGGGTCATACATCCCTAATTGTACCTTTTTTTTTTATAACAAGAATCAACTCAAAACAAACAAAATAAATAGTCAAGCAAAAGAAAAAGGGACTAAGGTCCCAACCTCTCCTAATATGAGCTACACTCATCACATTTGACAGTCACTTTCAACCACTACATGTCTCCAACCTGCCTCCCATGCCATCTCTAGCCCCCTCAGGACTCCCCACAACTCAGCTGTTAATGCTGGACACCTTCCAAGTCGAGCAGAGAACCCTCCAAGCCACTTACCAGAACAATCCCGCAACAAACCCCCACATGCCGCCACCTGTGATGTGCCTTTAGAGGCCCCATCGCAATTAAGTTTCACAAACGGAGCTTCAGGAAAAACCCAACGAACAGCAGTAGGATAGTGCCCTACACCACTAACCCCTTCTTTAATATTTGCCATTCTAATATCTTCCAAAAACTGAAATACAGTCCCAGGCCGATACCTGCCACTCTCATCTTGCGCGTTGTGGATAGTACCATTCCTCCATTTCCAAAAGAACCAGCAGGAAACAATAAATACAGCATGCCAACTATATCCGCCAACTCCATCGTCATCACATGTCCAGTCCTATCCCGGTCGGTCCAGTCATACGATGAACGAGTGGAAGCGATCGGTGGGCAACATTACATACTGTAAAGCACGACTACGAGGCGGTCCGGAACGCATGTAGGCTAGTTTCTTCGTTTGTCGGCACAATGGGCAAAGGCCGTCATTACCGATCCACGAGAGGATCCAAGACCGTAATGGGAGCCTTTGGTGAAAAAATTTCCACCCAAAAATTTGTACTCTATGAGGTCCCTCCCACTTCCATAACTTTCTCCAAGTGTCACACCCTATATCGTAGGAGTAAAAGCCGCCTTCGGCTAAAAACATGTAACGCCTTCGACACTAATACCGCTTGAATCCCCAACCAACCGAAAGACCGATCTAGCCCATCATTCGCGGATGGAGGAGCATCCCTCCGATCGTGCCAACCACATCTACAGGGAGAAGCCTGTGTAATAGTGGCAGGTCCCAGCGGCCATCATGCCCAACAAATCTAGTCACCCTGCATTCCCGCATATCATCCGGAATGGGGCTCAAAGCATAATCTCTCAGGTAGATAGTAGAAGATACCCACTTATCTTTCCAGAATGAGATAGAAGCCCCATCCCCTATCTCCCAAAGTACCCCATCCTTCATGTTCTGGAATATATTACACAAAGCGCTCCAGAAGGGCGAACCCCCGGCCTTAAACAAAGGCACCTGCCCATTCTGAATCTTATATTTGCCCCGTAGGAAGTGAACCCAAAGGGCATCTATCTCATTCTGAAATCGCCAGCCATACTTCATGAGAAATGCATCATTCATAAGGGCTGCTGATTTCAACCCAAGTCCACCCATATGTTTGGGAGTAGTCAGTACATTCCAGCCTAAAGCATGGTGGGCTTTCCTTAGTTGGGAGTCCCCCCAGATGAAGTTTCTTTGAATTATATCAATCTCCTGACATATATTCAATGGTAGGCTCGCATACTGCATATGGAAGTACGGGATAGTAGATAGTACTGACTTGACCAGAGTTATTCTACCAGCTTGAGACAAGCACTGTTGTTGCCAGCCACCTAGTTTCTTACGTAGCTTGTCCACAATATGTTGGTATGATTGCTTTGTTGCTCGTCCATGCACCATCCAAGCCCCTAAATATCTTCCAATGCTTTTAACTCTTTTGAATTCACTCGAGTTGCCAAAGAAACAACCAATACTTAGGAGTGTGCTTGGGAAGATAAATCACCGTTTTCTCAATGCTTACTTTTAGACACGAAATCTGCTCAAACAGAGATAAGCATTTCATAACAATATCCAGTTGTTCAGTCTCGCCTACAAATAGCAAAAGATCATCAGCGAACATCAAATGAGAAATTGGGGGCCCCCCTTTCCCACTTTAATAGGGGTCCACAGACCACCATTGACAGCCGTGGAAATAATGAGACAATTTCTCCATAACTAGGGTAAATAAGTATGGTGATATAGGGTCACCCCGCGCACACCCCTAGAAGGTTGGAAAGATGACGTTTTCCACCGTTCCACAAGATGTTAAGCGAGGAAGTAGAGACAGCCTGCATTATTAGATCAACAGTAGCACACGGTAAACCAACCTCCCCAAGAACATTACGGAGAAACTTCCAGTTCACACGATCATACGCCTTTTCTAAATCGACTTTAATCGCCATGAACTGCCTTCCTCGCATTTTATGCATTGAGTGAATCAATTCTTGAGCAATGACAATGTTATCATGAATCTGCCTACGAGGGACAAAACTAGCCTGGAAAGGCGAGATGACAATCTCCATGATCGGCTGCAAACGACCCACAATCAACTTGGTAATCAACTTATACAAAACGAGCACGGGGATATGGGCCGAACCGAGCCATAGACGTTGGGACCTGCACTTTAGGAATTAATGCAATCAAAGTAGCATTTAACCATCGAATATGAGAGGGGTTCTTCCATACGTCCACCACAAGCCTCATAACCTGATGCCTAATCACCTTCCACTGGGCTTTATAACTTCCCATACTAAACAAGCATTTACGGACTTCCTCACAAGAAGGAATCCGATGCAAGCCTTCCAACAGGTTGTGAGGGATACTCGGCCAAGAGGAAGTAAGCCACCTACGAGTGGGATCCGCATCAAAGAACAAATTCTGAAAATAAGAAACCGCCATACCTTTGAGCTGATCATCTTGTTCTACCCAAAAATGGTGCTCATCTTTCAACCTGTAAATTTTATTATAACTCCTCCTGGTGACCGTCTTAAGATGGTAGAATTTAGTATTACGGTCCCCTTCAAGAAGCCACCGGTTACGAGACTTTTGGAACCGTAACATCTCTTCCCTCTTTAGAATCTCATTTAATCGATTCCTACACTCCAGCTCATTCGCAACCAAGCGCGGAGAATCACTATTCACCCGTTCCTGCTGCAACACCTCCAACTCCGAACTTAGGCTATTCTTCATCTGAAAGATATTACCATAGACCTCCTTATTCCACCGTCTCAACGGCGAAACAAACCGGCCTAGCATAACTGGGAGGTCAAAACACGTCCTCCATTGAGATAACATAAACTCAGGGAATTCCGAGTGATTCATCCAATCTGCTAGAAACCGGAACGGTCTATCCTGCTTACCTTCCGGTGGACCAGACATTCTCAATAACATAGGAGAATGGTCTGAGCTATATCTCGGTAAGTTAATCACGTCCGCCTTATCAAACGCCATTCTCCAAGAAGTATTAGCTCAAACCCGGTCCGGCCTCTTGTAGACGCGCTCCGATGAGCCCACTTGGGACCCATCCAGTAAAGAAACTACCGAAACCTGAATGTCATCAAGTTGCCATCCTGTCAGCCGATTCCGGAAAACCCGACACGGCCCAATAGCAGCAGCATTACCCCCTCTCTTCTCCTTTACATCTGCAATCTCATTAAAATCACCTGCAACCACCCATTTATCCAAACCAGTACTTGCAATACCATCCAGCCAATCCCACAGCGATCTCCGTTCCTCCTCCCTAGGGCTTCCATAGACAGCCGTACACTGAAAAACATGTCCCATAGCCCCCACACTCATATGGACGTGTTGGAAAGATGTATTTACCACATCAACCTTAACATCCTCAGATTTCCACAGGATCCATATTCCTCCAGAAAACCCCTGTGCTTCCTCCACAAAGGAGCTATCAAACCCAATTTTCCTTCTTAACTTCAAACACTTATCCCCACTGGTTCTCGTCTCAACCAAAACCAGCAATTTAATATGATATTTTGATATCAGAAACCTCAACTGGCGCCCAAGATCAGCATTGGCCGCCCCCCTGCAATTCCATATAAGGAATGACATCATAATAACGAGCGGTATTAATATGTTCCTTACTTTCCACAACATTGACTTTCTCAACCTCAACCGCACATGAATCCACCTCCCTTCCAATGCCCACGATATGAGGGGTCCCAAGCACCGAAGGAGAAATTCCCCGACCGCCAAGAGGATCCATCCTCACCGCTCTCCGCACGTGTCTCAACTTCCCTTTGCAAACCGTTGCCATTTAGTACAAAACTCTCCACGTCAGGTCCCACCTTGAGCCCAAGTAAAGGTCCCACCTTCACATGATCGGTTCCTATTGCTCTATGGCCCTCCGACACCGATTTAATTGCTTATCCAAGATCGCAGTCCACGATGATCCTCGCTACCACCATCGTCCACCACCCGGCCGAGACTCTCATTCACAAAGAACACTCCCAGCACCCAACGACGTCCGGCCCTCTAACAGTGCACACTTACATCGCCCACCTCCGCTTGAGTAGGCTCCTTCACTCCCAAAGCTCCAAACCGAGTCTCACCGACACTACCTTACCGACAGATCCCGATTTCCTTTCGACAGGTCAACCTCCACACAAATTCTGGTGTAACGTCCCCTAGCGACTGAAGCAGCCACCGAATCCATTCTAACAAACCTCCCA
Source organism: Acacia pycnantha (assembly GCA_025563575.1). Lineage (NCBI taxonomy): Eukaryota > Viridiplantae > Streptophyta > Magnoliopsida > Fabales > Fabaceae > Acacia > Acacia pycnantha. Next base: position 587,751 of record JAMWYP010000195.1, on the reverse strand, counting down.
ATGCAATTACCTACATCGGTCAGCAGTTTGGTCTTCACAAACTCAGGAGGGAACGACGGCAGGCTCACCCACACTTTTACATGCTGGATTGCAGCAACTGCAGGATCAAAGGTAGGTGTCCAATCATCAACTGCGATGTAGGTATTCTGAATCATCCACGGTCCTTCCCTTTTTGCCAATTCCAGGTCCTTCACGGCTTCAAACCGGACCATGTAGTACCCATTCTCCACGTCAGTGACTGCAATTCTTCCTTCCGATGCCCACATAGCCTGAAGACGCTGTCGCATAAATTCAAAAGCAAACTTCCTTCCCAAAGGCTTAACCACGAGAGTTTGACGCCATCTCCGCCAAGCCTTCTGTTTGAACCTATCTGACAAAGAAAACACCAGGATCCCTTGCTCATTGCGATTCTGGGAAATATCTTCATCGACATCCAAGCCTTCCTCCACGCTGGTTTCATCCAACTCCCCATTCCACACGATGCCGGATCGACGGACCGCACTTGCATAAGACCGATCCTTCACGCCTCCACCCCGGACGCCATGCGGCGGGCGAACAGAACCCTAGCAAACCCTAACCCTAACCCTAGCAGAGCATAATTTTTTTTTTTATTTCTTTTATCTCACATTTCCCTAATTGTGCCTTTAAAACATGTTATTTAATTAATTATGAAAGTTTTTGGAATTAATTCAATTAATGAGGATTTAATTATCTACTAATTGCTGGAAATGTTCTTTAATTGGATTAATTACTTTCTCACAACTTTTGGGTTTACTTTGGTCATTTATTCACCATGCATTAATTTAATAATCATAGGGCAACTTATGGTCCCTAAAATAAAATTGGATTTTTGCCTCTTTAAATTCCGAGGAAAATAAACAAATAAATTACTAAAATTAGAGACAACTTGTTTTCCTATTTTAAATAGGTATTAATTGTCAAAATATAATTTTTGGGGTATTACAATAATCCCTCTTAATTTTTTTTTTTTAAATATAAAAGCCCAACATTGAAATTCTTTAGTCTTCTATAAGATTCGGACAACTATTGTCTGAATATCTAATAATTTTTTTCCATTTGTACATATCATTAATTATATTAATTATTTTCCTATCACTACAAAATTATTGAACCGAATAGCATCATTTCACTGATAAAGTATCAGGATGTATCCCGCGAATAAAAAAATAAATAAATAACTAGGCGTCGTTTTATCCATTTTGAGGGCTATTAAATATTGCTAAAATAATATAAAATGATCTAGTATTGATATTTGTTTTCTTTTGTTTCAAAATCAGGAGAGACCTTATTAATCTCATTCTTGCGTATCATACTCAGCTAAGCTTTGAGGAGAGCTTTTAATATCCTCATCATTCTTCACCTTTCAGACATTAGGCATATCATGTTGTAGAAAACTTAGAAAGTATTGAATTTCAGAATTATTTAAAATTTAAAAAAAAAAATGTATAGCATGTTGGAGAGGCATGCAACGCAGTAGAAGGAATAAATGTTGAATCGTATTCATAATAGTTGATCCACCTACTACTCCAATTATCATCACCTAATTACTTCTGTACGGTTTTTTTTTTTTGGGGTATGAATTACTTGTGTACTGTTAATTCAAAACAAATACCAAAAATTCTAAACAAACAATCAAAAAAGGCCTTCATCGCTGCGGACTCCATATTTGATTCCATTGCATATTACAAATCGGGCTCCCTCACAGTACTATATAATCCAGTGCCATGCCCAGATCCAGATCCAGATCCCCTTTGCGAGGAACTATCGTCATTTTCATCAGAGGAATTACTTGAAACCCCTTGAGATGTAGCACTGGTTGGAGTCACAGATGAAGCGCCAGGATTCACCACTTGAGTTCCTGAGGGCGTTGGTGCTGGGGAGGGCCCTGATTTCTCCTTTGGGATCGACTTTTTCTTCCGCTCCTCAATAAAACTATCGTCATTTTCATCAGAAGAATTACTTGAAACCCCTTGAGATGTAGCACTGGTTGGAGTCACAGATGAAGCGCCAGGATTCACCACTTGAGTTCCTGAGGGCGTTGCTTCTGGGGAGGGCCCTGATTTCTCCTTTGGGATCGACTTTTCTTCCGCTCCTCAATAAAACTATCGTCATTTTCATCAGAGGAATTACTTGAAACCCCTTGAGATGTAGCACTGGTTGGAGTCACAGATGAAGCGCCAGGATTCACCACTTGAGTTCCTGAGGGCGTTGCTTCTGGGGAGGGCCCTGATTTCTCCTTTGGGATCGACTTTTTCTTCCCCTCATCAATAAAACTACTCACAATGATCTGTTCATAATTATTAAACCAGTCACAGAAATACAAAAGCATTAGACACAGAAAGAGGGCCCGATGAAGAAGGTGAATGAATGCCAATAAGTATTTACCTGGATTTTTGATGCTGCAACAAGCATTCCAGAAACACTACCACCCACCATTTTTCCTTCATTCCCCGCAAGAGAAACACTCATACGACAACCACCCTCTTCAGATGTATCGAAGGAACCTGATAAAGATATAATCTGATATCGACCCTGTAAAGTGAAATGACATTAAATGAAGAAAAGAGGCACAAAAGTTACTATAAATGACTTCAAATATTATAACCCCAATCTCAAAAATAGACATTCAGCATCTCAACTCATGGTAAGCAATATTTAATATAATGCCAACTGGAAGAAAATGATAAACTAGGTCAGCATGGCCCCATGTCCAAGAAAACACTATTAAAGTGATTGTAGAATTTGATCCCCATTATTAAACTACATTCCCATGCCAGTTGAGAAAGTGAGGAAAGATATGACAATCAGAATGAAGGAAATGAAAATGACATGGAGATTTCATACATCACATGACATTGTTAACAAATAAGGAAACTACAAAATCTGAATACTTGTATGGGAAAAGAAATGTTTAACTAGGGCGAGCATGAATAAGAATGAAATCAGTGCAATACAATAAATTCTGTTGTAATCCCCAGCTGACTTTCTTTTTCTTTCTATTTAGACTCCACTACTCCAGGAAGGCCAACACCTAACAGGACTGAAATTAGGAGCTTCTACATATAGTTGCAATGCACTGTACACACAATTCAAAACGAGAAGATGAATTGTTCCGAACATGAGACTGACAAAGTTGTGCTCATGCTATTTGCCCACTTCCAATCTAAGACCACTAGTCTTTGACACTATTCCAGGCGCAAAAAAAAAGCCACCAAAACAATCTGACTTTCTCTCTTGACTCAACAACAAAACTTAGTTCACCCTGTCACTGCTTCCATGGATGCTTTTATAAAAACACAACTTTTACCAGCACGAAACTCTTCCTTCTCAAATTCCTGCTGTTACTATTAGTAGTTCACCGTAAGTAACTAGGTAATTATCGCAATTGATTATATTTAGATTTATTTCCCCAAGAAGGACGGTGTGATTTAATAAAAAGTAGACTAGAAAAGGTCTAATTCTTATCATTTTTTATCAAACCATTTTTATATTATATATATATATGTGTGTATATATATAGATATACATATATATCTATATATATATATCTATATATCTATATATATATATATATATATATACATATATATATATATATATATATATCTATATATCTATCTGTGTGTGTGTGTAATTCCTTCAGATGGTTGATTTAGATTCCCAAAACCCAAGGAAATAATACCATCAGCAAAATAATAATAACTACATTGATGAAAATATAACGTATGCCTGCAATTTCATGTTCCATTCTTTGAGGAATGTGTATTATCATTAAATTCACATTGCATTACATCATTTTCTTAATCACATGACATTTTTACCTCGGCCTGACAATAGCAAGCCTTATTGTAACAGTAACAAAATACTTAATTCATTCTGCAATAATATAAGATATACCTCCAAGTTAACTACTGTAGCACCAGTTGGTGGTCGAAGGGTGGCACTGCTAACTTCACCATGAGCAGAAAGAATACAGACCAGACGTGGCCCTTCTTCACAAAAGGATGTAATCTTTGCTGCAAGGTCCTACAAATTAAAGAAACGGGAGCATAACAATGAGGAGACTTGTGATGACTGATGAGAGCAACCCCAAGTGGAGCCTCCCGGTAGAAATTTAAAATAAGGGCATTAGAATAGTATGTTTGCTCCACACACAGACACATGATAAATACCCAAATGTAATTGGTTAATGGAAACCAATCTTAAATCTTGTTTTATTTTTTATGTATGATCACATACATATATCCTCACCATTTAAAAGGAACGAATCCAAATAAAGAGCACCAGTATGTTAATTCTATTATCAGTCACTTTCACAGTGGCAAAAGACATATCATAAGATGGAATTGGAATGTGTATCCAAATACATGACAGAAGAGAACATTTATCGATTAATCTAAACTGTAAAATGCTCAAACCAGAAAGCATAGCAAACATATGAATGTCTTCAATAATAATATTGACCAATAAATTGAGCTGGCCCAAAATTGATTGATGATAATACTAACTTAGAAATTTGAAGTAAAAAAATATGGATAGCTTAGAACTGTTGGCTAGGATACAAAAACATTAGAATGTCCATAAAAATCCCTCTTACATGCATAAAGCAATCTTTTCTAATCCAACAATTTCAAGTTGGAAACAACAATAATCTTTTAATATCATTGAATGCCTAATTGGGACCAAAATATTGAAAATGTTTCTTCTATCACAAAAATTTAAAAGAATAAAAAGGTTCAAATTACATGTCACAGTCAAAAATTTCAATCGTACTTATTTAAAGTAACATTACTCCATATAAATTCCAATATTTTTTAATTCTGAAAGTCAACGCTTTATATTCCCTGACAATTTAAACAAAACAAAAATACGCCGATATTTTTCCCAATTTGACATCATGAGTTCAGGACCACTATATCCGATCACCAAACTTTGGCCCCAACTCATCTCAATTCGTTAAATTTGGTCCCTTTCAGACACTAATTACCGTATCTTTCAGTTTATGAGGATGCTGAAAAATTGGCAAGTATACCAACAAATGTATGCAACTGAGTTTAGCAGTAATACTGACAGATAAAAGATTGTAAAGATAGTGATTCTTGCAAGAGCAATGGCAAAAAAAAGATTGTAAACATAACTACTCTGTTAGCATACCTCCCCAATATTCACCAAGATTACATGTGGAGTAAAGTTTGTCCCGCCAACTCCTGTATGGTCAGAACAGGTAAAATTCTCAATCTGATTCACAAAAAGAATGTGAAAGAACGATGCAAGAAACAAACGCTCATATAATGTATAACACATACCAAGAGCATCCAGTTGCTTCTTTCCAGAGCCCGCTGGCCTCCCCTGCTCTTTTTAGCTGGTGGTTCATCTGACGTGGGGCTCAAATCAGCGGGGCCATAAGAAGACAAAGGCGTAGGAGCCAAAATAGTGCTACCATCCGGCGAATACTTCATGGGCCGGCCTCTCTTCTTCGGAGAATCAATGCGTGATGGTGGCGAAGACTGAGGTGGCTCCCGAGAATCCATTGCAGCAGATCAAGGGGATAAGTCTGATAGCAAGAAAGTGATTTTGAAGACTTCCGTAAAATGATTCTTGAATCGCGCAAAATGGCTGCAAATGCAGCTTCTTGGGAGCCAAGAAGCTGCATTTATAATATAGATTTGCTACTTAACCCTTTGTTAATATAGGTATAGGGTTTTTATATTACTTTTTGCCTCCTTAAGTATACAATCCTTTTTATTTAGAGTAAAATATATCAACCTCCACTCTATTTATTTTAAATTACGTATACCTCTCTTCTATTTTGAAAACCTATATGAACCTTCCTCAAAATCAAAATATATGTTGCATAAACTTCCTTCTAGTTTTGAAATTCAACTTTCATCCATCTAACTGTCGGTTGACTGTTAAATTACAACACCGACTTATTATTTTGACCAAAATGCCCCTCCTTAAAATAAATATTACTACTTGTCACATAATCTTTAGCAAAATAATAATAATCATTCAATCATATATCTTTATTCAAAGTTTAAAAAAATAGTACATATTTTTATATTTTTGTCATACTTTTAGATTTATCATATTATATAAATTTAATTAATTTTATCATTATAAATTTTAATTTTTTGAAAAATTAAATGTTTAATATCTTTTATTTATTAAACTTATCATGGTTTTGCAATAATACATACATATATTCAATTAAGTTATATAATTATAAAATGATATTATTATGATATTCACATATTAATATATTATAATTTAAAATTTTTAAGAATATTTCATTAAACATAAATTGTTAAAAATAATTACTCAAATTTTGAACAAGTTATTAATATTTACCACATAAATAGATTACTGAAAATTATTCTAAATTAAATTTATTAAAAATACTAAATAGATCATTAATGAACATTAATATTAAAAGATAGGCTAAAGTATACGTTTGGTCCTTCATCTTTTCCTCTGATATCATTTTAGTCCCTTAAGTTTTTAAAGTACACGTTTGACCCTTAATGTTAACACCGTTAGTCGACTTAACGGAAAATATTGACTCCACAATTTTAAGAGGCGACTATGCAATTAAATTCTAATAAAGCATGTTTATATATTATTATTTTAACTAATTTTTAATAATTATTTTACTGCTCTTTAGAATTTATCATAATATTTTTAGGATATTTTATGACCCTAAAATGCATTTTTAAGCCGTTTTGGCACTTCATTTCCTTTAATTCCCATAGTATTTTCCTTAGAAAATAACATAATTATAACTTAATATTTGAAACTCATATTCACCTATTTTCAATAGGTATATTTTGATACGGATTTTTGGGTATTACAGTAACTAGGAGTATAAACGGTGTAGTCACGTTCATTTGTCTCTTTAGTCTCGAATCAACATCTTATATTTTTGGACCAAAATTTTTATTTAGAAGACACTTTATTTTCCCTCCTAGTCATTTTTATAAGTAACTTTTTTTCCGATTGCATAAAAGGAACATGTGGTTAAGATTAGTTAAAAATAATATATGTGTAAAAATGTCATTTCTTTTCCAAATATGCCCCGATTTATATATGAGAGAAAATATGTAATAAATGATTAAATGAAAAGTAATTAGTGGTTAGAGGAGGATAATTAATATAAATTTATGTATTTAATAGAGGTAAAAAAGAAAATGAAGTTGAAATTTTGAAACAGAAAAAAGTTGCCGGATAGAGGAGTATTTTCGATAGGAGCAATCCTATGAAATATTCTTAAGAATCCAAAGATGGCCACCAAGTTTAGATGAGTGAAACTCGCTTAAGATGTCGGAAATAAGAGTGGCATCATCGAGGTATAACCAACCTATTCTTCCAAGACAGTCCCGATGTATGATGTGGTATTTCTCTCGGGACCAGTAAAGCCTATGAAATTTGTTTTTGAGGTTATGAACAAATGGAGTTGAGCGCACTTTCTCATGGATTGCATCCATAAAAGAGGGTTGATTTGAGGACAAGTGCCATATGAAACACCAAGGATAAAGCATCTGCAGCCTTGATTTGTGCTACCCGGCTTGTATTTACTGGAGAAACGGTAACCCAAGAGTTTAGTTAGACAAGCTTCCTATTCAGCGTCTTAATCACTGCGTTCCTAGATGCTTCAAGCTATCGTGATCGGTCCGGATTATGAAATAATGGCCAAATAAGTAATGACAGAATTTCGCTACGGCTTGATGTCAGCTGTGAGTTCTCGAACATAAACCGACCGGGCTTACGATCGTGGTGAGTGCTTCTTTGAAAAAAGCGATGGGGTGTCCCTCCCGGCTTAGCACTTGCCGATGCCAACGCCGGATGCATCCGTTTCTAATATAAATGGTGTTGCAAAGTTGGGCAAAGCCAATATCGGAGCTTGCATCATAGCTAGTTTCGGGGAATCGAAGGCTCGTTGTGCGTGATCGACCATTTAAACGCATCTTTCGTCAGAGCTGCGTTAGGGGTCCGACGATTTGGGCGTAATGACGAATGAACCACCGATAATATCTGCTAAGGCCAAGGAATCCCTTTAGCCGGGTTATAGTTTGCGGGTTGGGCCAACGTTGGATGGCCTCAATTTTTTTGTTATCCATCTCCACACCACAGGAAGAAACAATGTGGCCCAAGTACTCAATCTTGGATTGTCCGAAATCGCACTTGGTCCATTTCGTAAATAGTCGTTTCTCGGTCAAAACCTCGCAGGACGATCCCGACGTGCTGCATATGAGTCTTCCGTATCACTGTAGATTAGGATATCATCGAAGAAAATTAGGATGAATTTACGGAGGAATGGTTGGAAAATTGTGTTCATCAAAGCTTGAAAAGTAGCGGGCGTTGGTGAGGCCGAAAGGCATAACCAGCCATTTGTAGAGGCCCCGTGAGTTCTAAATGTCGTCTTCTCCTTGTCTTGGCTCTTCATTAATACTTGGTGATAACCGAGCGAAGGTCCAATTTGGAATAATATATGGACCCATGTAATTCATCAAGCGGTTCATCGACTGTCGCAGAGGGAAAGCGTATTTTACGGTAATGGCGTTCAAAGCTCTATAATACATGCGAAGCGCCATGTACCATCCTTTTTTTAACCAAGATGACCGGGGCCGAGAAGGGGCTCTGCTTCCGTTGAATTAATCCTTCACGAGTAATTCATTGACAATTCGCTCAATTTTAGTTTTCTAACTCACGGGATACCTGTAGGGTCTAACTTTCACTGCAACAAAGTTCGGTAGCGCATCAATGGAATGTGTATGCTCCCGATGAGGTGGCATCCATGTGAAATGTTTTGTATTGTACTTGAGTGTTTATCCATTCACTTCGAGAGAGGAGATTTGTTTGTAAACATCCTATCTTTCTATTCGAGAGTTACTCAAGATTGGGTGATCTTGAGTGGGAAACCCATTGTAGTGATTACGACTTGTAAGGGGAGTGAATCCTAGTGAGAGGATTACTTGAGTACGAGTGTGTAATCAAACGGGTGTATTGACTACAGGTTTGTAAGGGGAGTGAATCCTAGTGAGAGGATTACTCCAAGTACGAATGTGTAATCAAGTTGGAAGAAGATAGTGGATTGAAAATCTCAAGTGGAGCTTGAGGATGGACGTAGGTCAAGGATTGGGCCGAACCAATATAAATCACGCTTTCCATATTCTCTTCCCTTATCTCTTACATTCCCGGTATATATGTTTGAATGATTGTTTATCGTTGCTTGTTTTCAGAAGGTTTCGATTTTACCATTCCACCGTTTTTCAAAGATATTGATTTTTGGTTTTGGAAAGCTAGAATGACTAGTTCTATCAAAGCAACTGATTTTCATATGTGGAATGTTTTTACAAATGTTTTTGACTTCACTCCAAGAAAGGATTGGACAGAAAAAGATATGAAAATGTTTTCATTAAACATTAGAGCAATGAACATATTATACAGTGCTTTAACCAAAAAAGATTTTGAGAAAATCAAATGTTGCTCTAGTGCTAAAGATATTTGGGATACTCTTGATTCTATATATGCTTCTAACAAATATGTTGAAGTTGAAAGTGTTGACAGTCCATCTAAGATTATATGTTGTACATCTATGGTGATGAACAACTAGAGAATGAAGAAGGAGAAATCATTGAATTCGGCGAACACCTCCATGATCCAGACAACACGAAAGAACAAGTGAATGAGGATTCCCAAGAAGAGCTGGAGATACACGATTACGATAAATCATTGTCTGAAGCTCAAGATATTGTTAAGGTAGAAAGTTCCAATTCTTCTTGTGTAGTTAAGAAAAATGATTCTGAACATTTGCATAAAATTGTTCTTCAACCATTTACTAATTCTATTTTGAAAAACAAACATGTTTTCAAAAATAATGCTGGAAAATCGTGTGCGAAGGAAGAATATACGAATTTGGATCATTTGACATTGCATCAACTTGTCCAGTACAATTTTTGCAAAAGCTGCTCATAATACGCATCATTCTATTATTTGCAATTATTGTGGAAAACTGGGCATATTTCTCATACAAGCTATATTAGAAGAAATTCTAATATGAGGAATAAATTTGTTTGGGTTCCAAAAGGACATGTAAGGTCCACTACTAACAGTCAAGGACCCAAGTATAAGTGGGTGCCAAAATGTCCATCTAGTACTCCATGTATGCGGGATGATTTGAATATCAATGGACATCAAGGTATAGAGAAGGGGAAGAAAAGTCCAAGAGTTTCTCATGAACCTAAAAGGAGATTTACATTTGTTAGGAGAACACGTGGAGAAGTCATTGCTAGAACTACAAAGTTAAATCATAAGAAGCAATGGATGTAAGTGGAGCTTGAATCACCAAGAGGGGGGTAAATTGGGGATTCTTAAAAATTCTTTTCGAATACTCTGTTTTTCGGATATGAAATAGAAGTAAAACAGAGTAAGGGAAGAATAGCAAGACACAAAGATTTATACTGGTTCGGTCCAATTCTGACCTACGTCCAGTACCGGACTCTCCAGGATTTCTCACTAACAAGATTGATTACACACTCTGCACTCAAGAGTAATTCTCTCTCTAGAACTTACTCCCCCTTACAAGTTGTAATCTATTACCCAATCTCCAAGTCCCCTTGACTTGAGATAACTCACAATAAATGATTTACAATCAATGAACTCTCTTTAGAGTAGATAAGATAAACACTAAAGTATGAGTGTATCGAAGATACTTTACACGAAAAACTCTAAGAATAAATGACTCTTGGATGATTTTCGTTTTCTCTTGGATTGGTTGTTGAGAAGAATTGAATGCATCTCTATTTATAGGTAGAGATCATTAATTGACCGTTGTAATCCCAATTATAACCGTTGGAGGTGTTGGGAGCTGATTACATTAAGCTTGGGTCTTCTTCTCTCTCTACATTCCGGTTAATCCAGCTTTGCGAGATAATCGAGTTGACATTCGACTTTTAATCCGTTGGAAGAGCAGTTTCATCGAATGTAGAAGCCAAGCATTAACTTCTCCAAAACGTGTGGATAATGTTTTCCCAAAAGCATGCAAGTTTCTCGCACTTTTGCATTTAATGTGCGACATGCTTTTTGCCTTTTGCTTAATCTTCATTTAAACCTCGTCTTTAACAATCAAACTCACTAACAAACTGATTAAACATAGTTAAGAATAGTTATGAGTAATGGTAAAGAGTATTGAGATCAAACGAAACATTTCAAGAATTCATTCAAATCGAAATTCAAACTTCGCAATGGAAACTCGAGTTGGTTCTTCAAAACTCGAGTTTTCATGTCTCAGAGAATTTTTAACGAAATACTGAAACTCGAGCTTTCAAACTAAACTCGAGTTTTCTCTTTGAGAGACAAACATCGCGATTTGGAATTTTGGACATGTTGGTGAATAGTGCAAAACTCGAGTCAATTAATGACAAACTCGAAGTTTTGGACTCTTAAATGAAAAATCATGTTTTAGTCCAAAAGCTTAAAAGCGGAGTTTCCAAAACATAACTCGAGTTTTGAAAGGCTCAAAATTGGCGAGCTCTCTGTATGTCCAAAACTCGAGTTTTCAATCCCAAACTCGAGTTTGTCAATGTTTACAAAATTCGAGCATTTCTTTGTCGAGCCAAACTCGAGTTTCCAAGCCGAAACTCGAGTTTGCCTTAGACAAAGAAGTTTTTCAACTTACAAAGACAAACTTCTTCTCGAGTTTACAATTGTCCGTTATCATCAAAACCAATTAAGAACTAACATTCTCCCCCTTTTTGATGATGACAACACTTGTAAACCAGAGATCCTTTATTTTAAAAAAATTTGAGTTTGAAGGAAAAATTTTCACAAGTTGTTTTGAAGCATATCGTGAAAGTTCTGTATTTGAATAAATTTAACACAGAGATATAGCAGAAGCGATTCATAATTGAACTATTGCATTTCATTCAACAAGATATGCATAACAAACAATATACACAACAGAAATGCAAGAATACGAAGCTTCAAACCACAAAAGTGCAAACAGAACTAAAACCAACTAATCTATAATCTAAACACCTAAAATCTAAACTCCTTCCTTCAACTCAAGATTGCTCCTTTGGTTCAACTTCTTTCTCTGGTTCTTCTCCCCCTTTGTCATCAACAAAAGAGGATGGAGCTGAGATCGAAGGTTCAAAGGAAGGGGTAGAGATTTTGACAGTGGTTGCAGGGGACGTGGTTGGGATGGGAGAAGTAAGTGGAGTACGAAGAATCTCAGTAGTTGGGGAAGAGACAGGGATCGAGAAGGGGTGCTAGTGGAGTGGTGAAGGCAAAGGAAGGTGAAAGAGGAGGGGAGGAGGATTCGGTGTTCATGCCGAGAGGTAGATGCAACTCCGGATGTAGACCCAATGTTAGCCTTGTTGATAAAGGCAGTCAAGCAATCATGCATTTGTGCCTGAGATACTAGTAAGGTGGCCAATGAAGCATCGTGATTGGTCAAGTGAATTTTCATATCGGATAGCTCGACCCTCATTGCATCCTGAATTGAAATCATTGTTGTATTGCTCTTCATCATCTCAGTGCACAATCGAGTGACTTCATCTTGAACACCAGCGGACATATCATCAACAACTTTATCCACAATTGCTTGAACTTTGGCATCAAAATCGTGTGGAATAGAGGATCGTGGAGGAACAAATTGAGCTTCGAGTTCGGATCGAGGAGGAGTCCGAGATTCGGCTGATCCTTCGGCGTCAAAAGTAAGCCTCATCAAATTAATGAAATTGACCATTTCCTGGAATATCCAATGACCTAAATTGATAGGAACTTTGTTGACCAGGGTAGCAAACTTGGGATAGTCTTTGTTGGCAAAATGAGTGAAATTGCCACCCTTTTGAATCATGTTCCTAGAGTAAATATACCATAGGACACGATGAATATGAGGCATAGACACAGGAGTGAAGGTCAACTTGACTAGTTGATCGTCAGGAATGGGTTCATTTGGCCGAAGGATTTCAAAAATATCTTTGTTGGAATATTGAACTGTAGGAGGAGGAGGAGGATTGGAGATTTGAAGAATTGAATTTATAATAGAGGTCTCTGAGCTCGAAGCTTTTTGCGAGGCGAGGTGGTACAACTTCTCGGTTGCTTGCCCTTTGGATCTTCGTGCATGGACTCGAAGCACGTTTAGATCCGTCGAGAGGGTTCTTGAATCGAAATTCCTTTAGATTGATGCGAAGATGATTGAGTTGTCGGTACCCTGGGATTCGTTTATCGACTCCATAGTGATATTTGTTTGGGAAGTGTTTTACCTCGGAGGTCGAGAGGGAGGAGGTGGTGGAGGTGATTCGGTAGAAGCTTCATAATCGACATCTTTTGGGCCGATTTGGTGCGAGCCATAGCTATTTAAGATGAGAGAAGGGTTTAAGGTTTGAAGATGGCTCGAAGATCGAAGAATGATCGAAGAAGATGAAGAGAGCAGAGAAAACTCTAGGTGAAACTTGAGTTTTAGGGCGAGTTTAGATGAACAAAGAACATTTAGACTTAAATAGGGCGTGAAATCACCGACTGGATTCAAAAGTGTAAAGTGAACATTTGAAATTCGCGACCAAAACTCGAGTTTCCACTTACCGACTCGAGTTTTGTGGATACTTGAATAGGTGAGTCGCTCTCTGTCTGCCCGAAAATCGAGTTCTCCTTTGATGACTCGAGTTTACAGTTCGTGAAAACTCAGAGCTTGCTTTATCTCTCCGAAACTCGAGTTACTCATTAATCGACTCGAGTTTCCATTTTGCTCAGCAACTCATTCTCGATTGGAGCCCGATAAAACTCGAGTTTGCGTCCTTTGACAAAGAAACTTCAGGATTTCAAGTATCCTGCATAAAACATTGCTATGTACTCCGAAGCTTAAGTTAGTTTCAGATAATCATCAAAACTATAACTAACATTTTGTGGAGGCTATTTTTTAAATCTTTGGGATTCACCATTCCCATTTAAAAATTTTTCTTTCAAATTGGTAATGCATCGCAATTTTTATGAATGATTTCAAAAAAAAATTCATTTGAAGTATATTCTAAAAGCAGTGCATCTACCAAGAAATAATGGAAGTCAATAGGCTGAATATATCAGTATGCTCCAAATTAAAGAAAAGTTAAACATTCCCTTTGGAAGAAATATCACAATGGCAAGAGTCATAAATATAGAGTCTTGAGGAAATATTCTTAGCACAATGAAGTGAATAGTCATAATGACCTTGCTATTGACCAAAATATAATCTTGCATTTTTGAGTTCGAATTCATGAATGCTTAAGGCAAGATTATGAATATAGTTACTCAAAATATGATGGAGGATAAGTTCTGAGGTATTTGAGCAACTAAAAGAATATTAGGATTCTTGAAAGATGAAACATAAACTCATTAATCCAAATGATTAGAGTTCCGAATATCATCCTAGTAAGTTATTCCATTAATGTTTAATGCATTATCATTCAATGCACTAATGAACATTTATAAAGCTTGGAATAATTTTGTCAATGGAAATTTATGCAATGGGCATAACAATTTTACTGATTGAATTCTTTTCTTGAAGATAGGCTTGAAACTCATATATGGATATTAGCTATGAAAATCAACTAGTTCACGAATGAAACTAGATAGTTCAAGAAACACAATGAATTCTAAAGATCAATCGAGAAGAATGGAAAACATTCAACATAAACAGATTTGAAGCATATCTATTATTCAAAATATTAGTTTCAGTTTTGAAACTCCATTTGAATGCAATCAAAATATGAATATCTTTCAAATCGTTTATATGCATTTTCACAAAACAAGGTGAATCAAACCATTTTCGAATTGTGCATTTTAAAAAACATGAAATCAGAAAGCAATGCATAATTTCATTCTTTAGTTCATTTAGCAATCTGAAATTCATTTTGAGACACCATAAAAATATGATTGCTAATGGAATATAATATTGGACAAATATTTCATTACCCATATATGAATCTTATACAAGCACAGTATAGGGTAAGAGTTAGATATCACCGTAAATGCTTTTGTCCTTGTAAAAGCTTTGCTTGATTGAGGTTGATTGATGTTGATAACTTCTTTTACAGCATTCACCATCAAGCATTGCTTCTTTAGCTTCCTCAAGAGTTGAATTAGTCTGTCTATGAAGTTGCTCTCTTGAGAAGCTTTTTCTTATCCTACAAAACCATATAAATCTTTTTCTTTCTTGGTATCCAACCTTGCTTGGATCCAATCAACGTTAGCTTGTAGGAACAAGATCAAAAATTCATATGCTCTTATGAATATAATCATTTCGAAATTACTAAGCATATAATTTAAAGATTTCAATAATGAAATTCGTTTATGAATAAGTTTGTCAAATAGACTTTCAAAGATTAAGAGAGTAATCAATTTTTTAAATGATTTTCAATGCTCATTCATATAATACTCAATGTATAAAACCTCAATAAATATTCTCAAGAATAGCATGGGAGGTTTTACCATTGTCTCCCTTATACCTTAAGCACTAGGAGGATTAGCTTTGCTTACCCACTGTTTCATAGGTGTTTGCAAAGTTCTCTCAAGGGGCTGTTTGATGCTTGAGGGATTCTCCTCTTCTTGTTTTCCTCAAGATAATTAAATGGTACTCTATGGAAGTTTGTTCTTGAGGTGGAAGATACTCTTCTAGCTTGTGTCCATTGCTTCTTATGATTAGACCTTGTATTTTCTGCAATGGGTGCTCTGAAGATTCTCCTATTCATTGGTGCATGAGAAGCTCTTGGATTTTTCATAGAACCCTTATGTCCAATGTTCTTCAAATCATCCCGCATATATAGAGCACTAGGAGGACATTTTGGTACCCACTTATTCTTGGGTCCTCTCGAGGTTAGTTCGGGCTCGAGGAACATAGGTTCCTTTAGGCACCCATTGGTAATTTCCTCTTGGTTTATCTCTTCTATCTTTCTTATGAAAACAAGATGAGATTGTGTGACCTTTTCGGTTACAATAGTTGCAGTGAGCAAATGGATTCGAAGAATGAACAGTTTTTCGAAAGTAGTTTAAATATGATTTTCCACCATTCTTCTTCTTTCCTTTCTTTTTATCAAAAATGGGATTATATCCAATCCCAGAACGATCGTTTGTAAATCTTTGTGCTTTCAAAATCACATTTATCATTTCACTTGCCTTTTGTAAATTTTTCAAGAGTTTTCGTAAGATGAGAGTTCTTTTTCCCTAATTCATTGCAATCATCACAAATGAGATTTTTAGGAGAAGAGAGATTTTTTACTTGCTGTTCAAGAGTAATATTTTTCTTTTTCAAATTTTTCAAATTCATTTTGTACAAGGTTATATTCAGCAAACAACTCATTATAAGTAGGTTGTGAATCATATACCTCATTATTACTTTCATGTTGCTCTTCTTCTTCTGCAACCAAGCAGATATTTGCTTTTTACTCTTCATCAGCTTCATCTTCATCGGATGAGCTATCCCCCCATATAGCTGAGACATAGCTTTCCTTTTAAAATTGTTGAACATCTTCTTGCCTTTGTCCTTGTTCTTCACTCGGGGCATTCGACTTGATGTGGCCGGCTTATCACATTCGTAGCATATGATTGGTTTCTTCGCCTCAGTCTTTGGTGCTACCCTTATTGAATCTTTTATATCCATGGTCCTTCCGAAAGAACTTTCGAACCTCCGACCATCATGCCCAGCCTCTTCTTCTTCATCTTCCTCACTATCATCGGACTCTTTGGCTTCTTTTGTCCGCCTTGAGAGAAATGCCTTTATTTTTGACATTTATCTCATCAAGTCCCTTTTGAACTTGATCTTCCCTTCATATTCGAACAGTGTGCCAAATAATGTTGCTCTGAGCTCATTGATTCACCACGGGCTTCTTCAATGGCGGAACTTTAGCTTCCCATTCCTTCCGAGGATATTTAGCATTTTCCAAACTTGAATGGGCTGCTCATATGTTTTTCCCAATGCAACAAGGCGATTGATGAGGTGAGTGAATCTCACTGGAAATCGATGATGGATTCTCTGGTCTTCATACGAAGAAGATCATATTCGGTCATTAGAGTGTTGACTCTATTTTCTTTGACTCCGGTTGTTCCTTCATGGGCTATCTCAAGAGCATCCCACATAGCTTTTGCGACGTTAGATTACAAATGCGGAAATACTCTTGTTGACTAAGAGCACTTTGCAGCATGAGAACAACTTTACTATTAAGAGTGACATTTCGTCGGTCATTCTCATCGTACTCTTCTTCAAGCTTGGGAGTCCGTACGCTATCTTGGACTGAGGATGGCTCATAGTTGCCTCTTTCGAATACTCTCCAAAGACCATATTCGCTGGCCATTACGAAGACTTTGAACTTGACCTTCCGAAGGAGTAATGTTCTCCACCGAAGCACGGAGGTCTATTGATCAAGCTCCATCCTAGAAATTCCGTTCATGGTGATCCTTCTCGAAATGTTAAGCTCTTATGAGAAGACCAAGCTTTGATACCAAATGTAGATGGAGCTTGAATCACCAAGGGGGTGAATTGGGGATTCTTAAAATTCTTTTGAATACTCTGTTTTCGGATATGAAATAGAAGTAAAACGAGTAAGGGAAGAATAGCAAGACACAAAGATTTATCTTGGTTCGGTCCAATCGACCTACGTCCGCACCCGGACTCTCCGGGATTTCTCACTAATAAGATTGATTACACACTCTGCAGTCAAGAGTAATTCTCTCTCTAGAACTTACTCCCCCTTACAAGTTGTAATCTATTACCCAATCTCCAAGTCCCCTTGACTTGAGATAACTCACAATAAATGATTTACAATCAATGAACTCTCTTTTAGAGTAGATAAGATAAACACTGAAGTATGAATGTATCAGAAGATACTTTACACAGAAAAACTCAAAGAATAAATGACTCTTGGATGATTTTCGTTTTCTGTTGGATTGGTTGTTGAGAAGAATTGAATGCATCTCTATTTATAGGTAGAGATCATTAATTGACCGTTGTAATCCCAATTATAACCGTTGGAGGTGTTGGGAGCTGATTACATTAAGCTTGGGTCTTCTTCTCTCTCTACATTACGGTTAATCCAGTTTTGCGTATAATCGAGTTGACATTCGACTTTTAATCCGTTGGAAGAGCGGTTCTTGAATGTAGAAGCCAAGCATTAACTTCTCCAAAACGTGTGGATAATGTTTTCCCAAAAGCATGCAAGTTTCGCACTTTTGCATTTAATGTCCGACATGCTTTTTGCCTTTTGCTTAATCTTCATTTAAACTGTCTTTAACCATCTGAAACTCACTAACAAACTGATTAAACATAGTTAAGAATAGTTATGAGAAATGGTAAAGAGTATTGAGATCAAACGAAACATTTCAGAATTCATTCAAATCGAAATTCAAATTCGCAATGGAAACTCGAGTTGGTTCTTCAAACTCGAGTTTTCATGTCTCGAAGAATTTTAACGAAATACCGAAACTCGAGTTTTCAAACTAAACTCGAGTTTTCTCTTTCTGAGAGACAAACATCGCGATTTGACATTTTGGACATGTTGGTGAATAGTGCAAAACTCGAGTCAATTAATGACAAACTCGATTTTGGACTCTTAATTGAAAAATCATGTTTTAGTCCAAAAGCTTAAAACTGGAGTTTCCAAAACATAACTCGAGTTTTCAAAGCTCAAAATTGGCGAGCTCTCTGCTGGCCAAAACTCGATTTTTCAAAATAGAACTCGAGTTTTCTTTGTCTGTGGAAAACTCGAATGCTCTCAGTATGTCCAAAACTCGAAGTTTTCAATCCCAAACTCGAGTTTGTCAATGTTTACAAAGTTCGAGCATTTCTCTGTCAGCCAAAACTCGAGTTTCCAAACGAAACTCGAGTTTGCCTTAGACAAAGAAGTTTTCAACTTACAAAGACAAACTTCTTCTGTGTTTACAATTGTCCGTTATCATCAAAACCAATTGAGAACTAACAATGGATACAAGCAAGAAGAGTATCATCTACCTCAAGAACAAACTACCATAGAGTATCATTCAATTATCTTGAGGAGAACAAGAAAAGGAGAATCTCTCAAGTTTCAAACAAAGGACTCTTGAAGTCTATATTTTCGAGAGAGCATTGCCCACACCCATAAGAAGACATATGAAGAATCGGTGGGTATGCAAAAGCAATACTCCAAGTACCTAAGGTAAAGGTATACAATGGTAAAACCTCCTTTCCTATCATATGAAATATTCATTGAGGTTTTATATTTTGTAGCCTTAGGAATGAGCATTGGAAACTGTTTTTGAAATTGATTTTCTTTTCACATCCCTTAAAAATCCACTTAATAAGTTTATAAAGGGATTGCAATGTTCAATAGTTTAATCTTTATGCATACACAATGATTTGAAAAGAAAACATCTCTTTTATGCATAAGGTCACGATTAATTCAATGTGCTAAACTATTCTGAATTGATTATATTCATAAGAGCATGTGAATTTTGGTTCCTACAAGCTAATGTTGATTGGATCCAAGTAAGGTTGGATACCGAGAAAGAAAAAGATTTATAAAGTTTTGTAGGATTAAAGAAAGCTTCTCAAGAATGCAACATAGAGAAATGATCAAGTCTTGAGAAAAGCTAAACAAGTTATACTTGATGTTGATGGTGAACATCGGAAAAGGAGTCATCTACATCAAATCCATCTTAATCAAGCAAGTTTCTACAAGGACAAGAGGAATTACGGTGATATCTAATTCTTACCCCATATTGTGATTATATGAAATTCATTTTTGGGTAATGAATACTTGTCCATCATTGCATTCCTTTAGCAATCAATCATTTATGTTTTTCAAAATGTTTTCAGATTGCTAAATGGACCATAAAGTGAATTTTTGCATAACTTTCTGAGTTTATGTTTATGAAAATGCACAAGTCTAAAATTTGCTTGGATTTCAATTCACACTGTTTTATAAAAATGCAAACAAATATTTTGAAAACATATCCATACTTTGATTGCATTCAAATGATGTTTCAAAATTGGAAGTTAATATTGTATTCTGAATGTTGGATATGCTTCAAACTTGTCTAGTTGAGTTTTCCTATCATTCACATATTGATACACATGTAAAGTTAATTAGTCTCGCACCACCGTGCCACAATACCATGTCGTGCCCTCGCCGCTAGGAAAACTTAATGGTGTTATCAAAACCATAACCCGTGTAAAGCTGTATGTAGTGATCTAAGCCCCATAAACTTAGTCACAGTGCATGTCCAAGACAGAGTCCCGTCCATGACTTTATGAAAGTATCCATCACATATAAGTATACAATAAGCATTAGAGTTAGTGTTACAGTACGCCGCGAACGTACCTTCGTCTAATTAGATAGTGTATTTTTGTCTGCCAATTTGTGTTCTCGGACAGCCTATAATAGTACCATCGCATTTATTAATTCATAAATAATATCTTACTAGATATTTTAGTCGCAAATGACCCTTTTACCCCTGTGTAATCTATTTTTCAATTAACTCCTGATTTTTCGTAAAAACGCTGATGACAGCATTAGGGCTGATTTTTCGCCTAACTTTGAAAAATCACCATTAATTCCACACAAATCGAAACGAGGATCAGTAAAATTCCTCGGAATCCTTAGGATGTATATGTTTGAGGAAAAATACTAAGTTTCGCCCAGAACTTAAGAAAATTTCCCAGTTTTCATGTTTCCTCATGCTGTCCAAATATTTACCCCGAAAACGTAGCTTTACTTTGGAAATTTTTATCTCCTAGCACAAAACTCAAAACTACACACTATTGGTATACCTAGAAATATCTATATGTCTAATTTAACCATGAATTTTCGAGATTAAAATAACATCATTTTCACATAGAATTATGGATTTTTCGAATCTGACTCCAGAAATCGCCTAACCGATAAATTTTCGCCAGAGCTTTACTACTTTGACTCTAATCTTCCAAAAATTTTGCTATACCTTCTACTTCATCAATTTTTCTAAATAAAGAAAATTTTAACCATAAAAACATGACAACAACAATATATTGGAAGATTAAAGATCAGAACAACAAAATAGCTAAGAACTTGAAAGCTAAAGCTAGAGAACTTACCAAGAACTTTGCCCCTCCTTCTCCAAGACTATTAACTCTCCCTTTCACTCTCTATATCAGATTACTAAGCTTGTGTTGGTGTGAAAATTATGAAGAGCCTAAGCTCCTATTTATAGTAATTTGTTAGGGGAATTTGGTACTTTCTTTGAACTTTCTCATCTTGCTTGTGGACCATTGGATCTAGGTCAATTTGTGAAGCTCCATCCTCACCCTTCTCTTCTCCCATCTGACCTCCCTCTCTCTCTCATCTTTTCCTTTTCCTTTAATGCTAGCTTATTGCATTGTTGGCCAATTCCTCATCATGTGTGATTAGAAAAATATCTAGATTTTTATAAGATTAGTTATCTCTCAACTAGGCTTTGGAACTAGATGCCAATGGAATAGTTGGTTACTAACTAAATAAGATATATTTAGGTTCTAACCATAAAATTTATCCAAGTATCTCATTTGATTCATAATTTTCGAAAATCACAACCTTCCTTAGATGTCTCTAATTGTCTTTGATTAACTCAAGATTAAATGTATAAGTTGGGTAAAATAAAAATCATGGTGATATTTATCCCAAGTTTAATGTATGTGTTTGTTCAAGATTAATTCTTACAATTAATCTATGTTTTAAATTTCCTATTGATTCAATTAATTTTGATGAGGTTTTAGGAATATTTGATTTATCATTGATCAATCTAATTATACAAGGACTAAGGCTAATTATTGATTTACTTGAGATATTTTCTTTAGAATGCTTGGCTCTAATTGTTCCAACAAGGCTTACTAGCTAATATCTATATTTTTCAACTCTTTTTCTTCTCTTTCTTCCTATGCAAACCGTGGCCTCTCTCTCCCCATACACTCTTGATTTTTTCCTTCTTCCAAGTCCCAAAATATCCTATGTCTAAAGCCTCCCATTGGTTCATAATTTATTACAAGGATTTAGCTTAATTTATGTGATTTACTTAAGGCCATTAGACTTCACTTTATCAGACTTAATCTTGGCCATTGATTTTAGTTGAAATTGTTGACTTTTGGGGCTAATTTGATTAAGCCTAATTACCTTGATCATTAAACAATTCCTTCCCTCTCCTTCCATGTGTATTTCGTGCCTTACTATGATTTTAGGGGCTGCATATTTAATCTTAATTAACTTCTCTAATATGGTGATTTAGATGTTATTAAGTATATAGTTGTCATTATGTGATTTGTTCCTTGGTACTTTGACAATGGTACAACAACGGTACGTGATCACATATATCCTATAAGGATAATATCAATTTAATCAATGTCCAACATTATAACAGCATTTTAGGTATAAATTACCATTTTGCCCCTAGTTTGATTAATCGGCGAAATTTCGCTAGAAATTTCGCCAGAACTTTGTTACTTTGACTCTAATCTTCCAAAATTTTGCCATAACTCTTCCTCCAACATTATTTTCGAAATTAATACCTTAATTACCCATAAAACATGATATCTAATCATACTTGGAAGATTAAAGATCAAAACAACATCTACACTAAGAACTTCAAGAACTACTTACCCTTGCGAACCTCCTCTTCCTTTTAGCTCTCACTTCTCGGAGCTTCTCTCTCTAACTTCTCTCTAGGATTGTTCGTGAATTGGTGAAGAATGAAGGAGAATGTGAAGGCTACTTATAGGCAACTTCTATGGATCTTAGCCCTTGGATCTACTTTCGTATCAACGGTTCAGAGGAGGTAGATGTGGCCTCATGAGAATCACCCATTTCCTCCATTTTCCTCCACAAATATCTTCCCCTATCTCATCCCATGTCACTAGGGTGATGTCACTTACTTCCTCGAGAAGTTTTATACCGATAAAGTCCCTGTTCTGTTCTAATCGCGTAATCTTGGAAAATCTCGAAATCCGGCAACATAGCCCTAAGGTCTATTATTTCTCTTTGAAAATATCTTGATTAACTAAATTTTTGTGAATCATAATATGTCCAGTTGTTAGCAACCTAATTCAAGGATTTTGAGTTAGGATTTATTTTCTATTGGTTCTCATTTATCCTACATGCTTTTTCACAAAAATCTCTCTTTCCTTCCACTTGATTTTGTGTTCACACTACATAAATGCAACATACAACTTTTCTCTCTCTTCCCTTCTTCATGATCGAAATGCATAGCATAACATACACAATTTTAACATTTCTTCCTTCCTTCCTTTCAATGATTTCGGCTGCACCCTTCCCCACAAGTTTTGACTTTTCAAACTTTGATTTTAATATAATTACTTTATGCCTTAATCACCTCTTATAGTATTTAATCCATTGGTTAATCTTATGTTAGTTAATTAAACTTTAGGTATTTATATTTAAGCCTTAGGTATTTTATATAATTCATCTAATACATTTTCTTTATCATCTCCAATTGATTAACAATTGCTCTCATGTTAATCTTGACCCTTTTTGGTTACTAATATTCAATTAGGGGTTTTGGATAAATTAACTTTGAATATCTCCCTTATTCATGTCTAAACTATTAGCCATTAATTATTTATTTATCCACTTACTAATTGTTGACAATTTTCTTAATTGAGATTAATTATTATCTCACAACTATTGACCTGACATTGGTATTTAATGTCCCATGTAAAATATTAAAAATCATGGGGTCCTTTTGGTCATCCAAAACTTTTAATTTTTCTCCTTTAATTTTTCCAAGGTTAAAATTTATTAAAGGGTTAAGGTGCAAAAATAGACATGTGCTTTTTCCGAGGAGAGCCCAAGAGCAAATGCTTTTTTCAAGTGCAAAAGTAACTATGTGGTTACAAATTAGATGCAAAAATAGCGTTTGACCATTAAGTTTGACTTTGACCATTAAGTTTGACTTTTTTGCCGATCGGACGATGACGTGGCATTTCAAAGGTGCAAAAATAATTTTAGGATCTTGAAAAATATTTCGTGTATTGATCGGTACTAAAAGGATACTTGTAACATCCCAACTTTTCACAAGCAAGATAAATTTTTTTTTGTCAAACATCATTTCAAAATCGTCGAGTAGAGCAACAGAGCGATTGAGTAATCGATATATATATATAAAACGCCGCAAGTCTCTGGTCGGGTTACAACAATGTATGTAAACCGCATGGTTTAGAAGTATATAACAAGAAAGGCTTCCTGAACAACAAAAAGGAAGTCTTCACGTGGGGTCTTCTACTGGCCGCTTGCCTCTCTCCTCGCCTCCCTGGTCCTCCGAAACCTAACGCTATGTTAAGAGCCGAGATCCAGCAAGACCGGATCTCGTGTAACGGTTAACCTCATGTTTATGTACACAGATAAATGACATTAACATTACTAACATCACTCTATCACAATCAATATATATGTATTGCTCCCAAGATGCGCATATTGCTCCCAAAGATAAAGACATATTGCTCCCAAAGATATAGACATATTCTCTAACCTCTATATGCACTCAAACGGTATAACAAATCTACAACACCCATACATACATGCATACCATAAACATCGAGTTAGTGTTACGAAGACGCGAACGTATTCCTTCGTTGATTGTAGACGGTACTTCGCGGAAACCGTGCATTTTACGAAACGGCACGCTTACGGAAAAATAAACGTCCAACAAGCGGCACGCCGGACAACGTAACGCAGCAGATCGAGTTTCGATATCCTATAAGGGTAATATCACTTTCATTAGTGATTTGACATTACGACGCATTTTAGGTAAAAATTACCATTTTGCCCCTATACCCCTAATGGCGGAATTTCGCGGAAGACTTCGTTACTTTGGCTCAGATTTTCACAAAATTTTGCTTAACTTCGACCCAATGATAATTTTTGAAATTCTAGACTAATATAGCCCTATCATATGATATCCTATCATGCTTGAAAAATTAAAGGCTATACTAGCGATACTACTCTAACTATTGAAAGAACTACGAAAGCTTAAGCTTGAAAAACTTACCCGAGCTTATTGCTAAATTCCAGAGCTTCTCTCTCTAAAACCTCTCTCTATGTTTCGAATTTGCTAAGGCAAATGGTGTGAGAATTTCCATTAGAATGGGGTGCTATTTATAGGAAAATATGGAGGGCAAAATTGCACTTTCTACTTAAATCCTAAGCCATTGAATTAAAGCACTTTTGCATCTTCAAATCTTCTTCACACAAGTGCTTGGCCGACATGGCCACCTTCTTCAACCATTAAATATGTCATATTTATTTAACCAAATATCCCTTGCTTTATGTTCTCATTGGATGATGGTAACTTTTGACTTTTCAACTACTTTAACAAGTTTGTGAATTCATTACCTCCTCTTTTCCCTACATGTTTCGGCTGCATACATATATACATTAATCTATTTGATTTCCTCCCATTTTTTACTTTTCCAACTTGGCTTTTGATTAATCAATTGAAAAGGAAATCATTGATGCATGACTGACATCATTCTTGGCTCCATCAAAATGCTTTTATACAAATACCTTTCTTTCCTTAATATTATTTCCCATCTACTTGCACATTCATTCAATACAATTATTTTCCTCTCTCCTCCCTTCTTCATTTCGAATGGCATGGCCAATTCTTGGCCAAGGAAATCACTCATCCACTTGCTCAAATATCCATTGCCTCCATGAGTTTCTATTGGCCAATTACAACTCTTGACTTTTCCAATAACTTCTTAACTAAGTTTTCTTTTTCAAAATACCATAAATCTTTTCTTCAATTTTCCTCTCTTCTTTTCCCCCATATTTCGAAAATATGTAGCATTTTTTAACAAAAGATGTTGCTTTAATACATCTTATACTATTTACCAAGAAATTCCTTCATTGGTCCTAATTAACTTCCTTATTAAGTTTTCTTTCAATTTCCCTCTTCCATTTCCCTTTCTTATTTTCGGTTTACACACCCATGCAACAATCAAATAGGCTAGCCACTTTCTTTGACTTTTCAAACTTGCTTTTGGATTAATCAATTGAAAAGGAATTTTTTCCTTCAATCCGAATTGCATCCACACACACATAACCCCAAAGTCTTCCCCAATTAATGCCATGTGCTCTCACCTTTATGGCAATTTAATGAAACATTTAATTATTATCTAGGCTGAATTTAAATTAACCTTCCTTCTTCTTACTCAAACCCAACCGTGCCCCCTTTTTGCTTTGGCTCTAGAAATTGTATTTCTATAGTTTCTAATAATCAAAGAGCTAAGCCTCCTATTGGTTCTCTAACCATGATCATTAGTAATTCTTTGTTGGTAAATTAGGTATTAAGGATTTTTAGCTCTTTATCTCTTTTAATTCCCATAGAAATTATCTTAGAAAATAAGATAATTATAACTTATTATTTGATGCCTCATTTATGATATTTTCCCTAAGTCAAATTTTAGGGTATTACAATCTTGAAAAAATATTTCGGTCTTCGACTGGTACTAAAAAGTATTTTCAGGATACTGATTGGTACAAAAAAAATATTTCATAATTTTGAAAAATTATTTTAGGATCTTGAAAAAATATTTCAAGTATTGACCGGTACTAAAAGGATACTGAAAAAATATTTGAAATGCCATGTCATCGTCCAATCAGCAAAAAAAGTCAAACTTAACGATCAAAGTCAAACTTAACGGTCAAACGACATTTTTGCACCTAATTTGTAACCACATAGTTGCTTTTTTTTGAAAAAAGCATTTGCTACTTGCAGCTCCTCGGAGAAAAGCACATGTCTATTTTTGCACCTTAACCCTTTATTAAATTGCTAAAATTAGAGACAATATACTCTCTAATTTTCAATAATTATTTACTGCATTTTAAGATTTATCATAATATTGTCAGGCTATTTTATGGCCCATAATTGCATTTTTGGCCCTTTATTCACTATTATTTTCATAGGAATTATCCTAGAAAATAGAGTAAATATTCTACATAATTTTGAAGCTACATATTCACCTATTTTTAATAGGTATATTTTACTAATTTATGACACTTATCATAAGTGTGCTTTTTAGGTATTACAACTAATGAGTGATGAAGAATCATAAAGAAGGACAAATGATTAGGTTAAGTTGTGATTTTATATATATATATATATATATATATATATATATATATATATATATATATATATATATATATATATCGGGTCGGACTTGACTCAGCCCAGGTCTTAGACCTGGATCGAAGTCCGGCTTTACCCGAGCAAACCGGGTCGTGCAGTCCGCCTCATATGGTCCCAGAGACCAAAAATAAAAAATCCGAGACCGGGTCAAACCGGACCACCTAAACTACCGCGTTTTTGGACATCCCTACCTTATATACCGTAAATTACAATTAAAAACATTAAAAATTTCAATCGCTATTCCAAATAACAAAATAGATAAATTTATGATGACTCTCTCAAGAATAGAGAGAGATGGCGACTTTATGGGAAGACTAAACAAGGAGACTACGTTATTGACTTGACCCTTTACGTTATTGACTTGACCATTTGTTGGACATTGTTGGCTTCATACTATTTATATTATCAAGGAATATGAAAATTAAGCGAAACCAAGATTTGTCTCTCTGCTCAATTGTCAGGGTTTAAAACTCTAAAAGCTTCTTTAAATAAATAAACACTGCCTCCTATTTAAAATAGGGTTAAGATTCAAAAATTATATGTATGTTACCTCAATGAGCGTGAGACACCAAATACTTTTTTAAGTGAAAAAATGACTACATCGTTATAAATTAGGTGTAAAGATACTGTTTATTGTTAAATTTGCCTTTTTTTTTTAGATCGAACGATGACATGGCTTTCAAATGTGTAAAAATATACATGTAATTTGGTCAAAAGAGCATCTTTTAATTTAATAATTTTATTTCAATTAAATGAAAATTATTATTTCTCTAGGTATAATTCCTCCGGTCATTAATATAAGACATATTTAAAGGGTTGATTTTGCTTCTAAATATAAAACGTAGTTTTCATATTTGTCAATCTTTTCCTAATTTACCCTTATTGTTGATACTTCTTTAACAATAATCAAGAAGGAGCAAGGGAAATTAAAGAAAATAATTAGGGTGTTTTTATTTAGAAATGACATATCATATTAACTAACCCAACCAATTTATTTAATCTAATCTAATCAAATTAGATAAATATATCTTATATAAAGAAAATAAGCAGTAGTACACTAAATTAGATTATAGTTGGAGTTGTTTACCGATCCATTTCTTCTTATTTTCATTCTTCCGCTTTTCTATTGTTAGGGCTTAGGGCCCACTTTTTCTTTCCCCTAGATAATATTTTCATTTGTTTAAAAAAATCGTATCAATGTTCTCATTTATTTGGTCTTAATTGTCAAATTAATACACACACAGATATATATATATATATATATATATATATATATATATATATATATATATATATATATATATATATATAATGAGATGAACATTGTTCATTTTCGGATGTTAACTTTATATATATATATATATATATATATATATATATATATATATATATATATATATATATATATATATATATATATAATGAGATTTGCAAAACAAAGATACCTTAGCTCGAGTTAACTTTAAAGCAAGTGGAGAGCTTGACTTGAGTTGACCATTCCAAACTCGAGTCACAAGTTCATATTCTTTGAAAATGTGTTTGAAGTTAAGTGAAGATGTCTCTGTATGAACTTAGCTCAAGTCTACGATGTTCACCTCAAGTGCATGACTTGAGTCATTCATAATTAGCTCGAGTCAAGCATCATTTTCACAAATGTTCTTTGAGATAGCTTTTGAAAAAGATTTGAACATTGAGCAAGCTTGATTCATTAAGTGATGGCTCAAGTTATCAAAATACATTTTGAAAATAAGTTTCAAACCCATGCTCAAGTCAAGGAATAGTGGCTCGAGTCACTACTTTTGTATTTTGAAATAAATTTAAGTTCATTACCTTATATTATACGGTAGATATGTGAAATGAATTTTATCTCGATTTACGTAAATGAAAAGGGTCATATGAAGTCAATAAAAGTAAAAATAAAATGAGTAACAAAATAATAAATGAAGACACAATAATTTAATGTGGAAAATCTCGCCCTCATTATAAGTGAGAGCAAACGACCATGGTCCAAAATCGAAAAGATTCCACTATCTTTAAAAGGAATAAAATGTTCAATGCTCTAATACAAATTTTAACTATAAGATGCAACAAATTCACCTCATCCACATAAATCGCCAATGGATTATATTAATGAAATACAAGAACAAATAGAGCAGTAAAATACGTACTCTTGGGATACAATCCATTTGTGTTGGAAATCACCAAATGCAAAATCCACAGTCACAAAATGTATACCAATGTTCACGCCAATGGATGATCTGAGAATGGTAGGAAACTCTAATCCATGATCCCATTGTTCAAATCCAAGACCTATATTGTTGAACCCAAGGAGCAATCTTGAGTTGAAGGAAGGAGTTTAGATTTTAGTTTAGTTGTTTTGATTATGTTTTTCAGTTTGTATTTCTGGTTTGAAGACTTGCATTTCTGTTTTTTTTTTTTTGTATATTGTTGTTATGCACAACTTGTTAAATGAAATGCAATGGTTTAATTATGTCACATTATCAATTGCTTCTGCTATATCCCTGACAGATACAGAATTGACAAACTATATTTCAAACCATCTTGTGAAAAGTTTTATCAAAACTCCAATCTTTTGGAAAATGAAAAATTTCTGGTTTACAAGTGTTGTCATCATCAAAAAGGGGGAGAATGTTAGTTCTCAATTGGTTTTGATGATAACGGACAATTGTAAACATGATTGAAGTTTGTCTTTGTAAGTTGAAAACTTATCGTTTAAAGGCAAACTCGAGTTTCGGTTTGGAAACTCGAGTTTTGGCTACAGAGATGTAATACCCTGAAAATCTATATCATAAATTGGTAAGATTATACCTATAGAAAATAGGTGATTATGGGGTATCAAATATTAAGTTATGAATTAGCTAAATTTCTAAAGGAAGATGTCTTCGAAATTAGGGAAAAAAATATAATAATGTGCAAAAATGACCAAAATGCCTTTATGGAGCATATAATGACTTAGGAGAATTATGAAAAATACTAGGAGGTAGTAAAATAATTATTAAAATTGAGATAATATATTGTCTCTAATTTTGGTAATTTAATAAATTATAAGCTTGGAAGAATTGTAAAATAACAATTATAAAGTATTTGGAGGTTATAACTAACTCCATAATTATTGATATTTTACATGGAAAGTAAAATAGCAATCTTAGTTCAGATTTTGAGAGGAAGTAATTAATTCTATATAAGAAAATTATCAACAATCGGTGGGGATTAAGTAAGTAATTATTGACTAATTACTTAAGCATAAGCAAAGGAAATTCAAGGATAATTATGTAAAACCCTAAAAATAGTGGTTTTTGGCTAAAAATTAGTAAGAATATATTTGCTAATTAATTGGAAATTTTGAGAAAAATGGATGAGTTTAGGTATTTTTAAGCCTAAATACAAGAATGGACCAATTATATCCTTGAATTTCACAAAATTAGTAAGAATATATTTGCTAATTAATTGGAAATTTTTGAGAAAAATGGATGAGTTTAGGTATTTTTAAGCCTAAATACAAGAATGGACCAATTAGGTAATTTTGTGAAATTTTTGGGAAAAAATATATATATATATATATAATGAGGGGGCTACGACATGAATTTTGGGCAAAGAAGAAAAATAAAAAAATGTATTAAATAATATATAAGAGTTGTAAAAATAATAAACTCTATTAAAATATTAATTAAAGCAAATAGTAATGAAATAAATAGGAAACAGATCCTATCTAGAGAACCGGGGAATAGGTTTTCAAGTCAAGGTAAAATATTGATCGGTGGATTTTTATCTTCCGTTAGGCTTTAGGAAGTTAATTCGAAGCCGATAGAGCATTTTCCTAATAAGACAAAATAGGGAAAGTCCATAGAAAGTCGATAGTCGTGAAATTAGAATTTGAACAAAATAAATCATAACTCAACATCTAGAAGTAAGTTGAGGATTTTCTCGGACATATTTGGAATCGATGAATTTTGTCCAGTTGGCAATTCAGAAATGAATGACGAGACAGGCACTTCTTTCGAAATTTATTTGCTTAGGACATTTCTAATAAGTGAGAAAATGTCTTCAAAGTTGTAATTTCCAGATTTTTGGGATTTTACGCGATTACGCGAAAAGTTACCGGATCGGAAATTCTAGCAGACGGGGCAAAAATCAAATTGGAAAATTCCTTTTATGTCCCCAAATTCTCCTATAAATACCCACCCTCCCTTTGGTTTTACACGCATTTCCTCTTGAGATTTTCGAATCCTAGAGAAGTTAGAGAGGAGCTAGGAGAAAATCTGCGTGACTGGGTAAGTTTTTCGGTGCTTAGTCTTAAGCCGGTAGTTTTAGTAGGATTGTTAGTTAGATCTAGCAAGTAGAGATGAAATTCTATTCTTGTTTTTAAGCCTCATTGCATTGAAAGATGCGGCGAGGTAAAAACATAGTAGGGATTGAGTCTACGAAAGTTGAAAGTTAAAATAGCAAGCTTTAAACTTTCGTAGTTCTTTGATAGTTAGAGTAGCCTTTATATTTCAAGTATGATTAGATATCATATGATAGGGCTATTTTAGTCATTATTTCAAAAATCATAATAATCGAAGTTACGCAAAATTTTGGAAAATCCAGTCAAAGTAACGAAGTCTTTGTGAATTCATGATTAGGGAGTCGAGGGCAAAATAGTCATTTGACTAAAAATGTCCGTCGTAATAGTAGATCCTTAGCAAGTACGTTGTTATGTTGATAGGATATCCGTGTCCCGACTTGTGTCGAAATCTTGTTTTACATTGAGAAGTACCGTTTAAGTCAACGTGCGGAGTCGATCAGCGAGGTACGTTAATCTCTTGGTAACCTTAACTCTAATATTTTATGGTATCCGTGTATGTGCTATGTGAATTATATGTTATGTCTTGTTGTTATGATTTAACGGTAATGGGATACGCATGTTAGAGGCCTAGGTGCATGGGATACGGTTGTTAAGGGGCCTATGTCTTTTGAGGATCAAAGAGGCCTAGGTCTTTGCTAGGGTTACCTTTGGGGGCCTATGTCTTTGCAAGGGATCACATTTGGGAGATGCTTGTACTATGTGCTTTTATACTATTGATTAAAGTGTTTTATGCCTTAGTCCATATACGTATATGTAGATATGGGGTTAAGATTGCACGGGGTCCGGTGCAATGGACCTCAAACTCTCCATATAGCTTGAGGATCGGGAGGGCTGGGGAATTAGGAAAAATTAGCGATCCGCGTAGAAGTTCACTGTGGGAATTTCCTTTTGTTGTTCGGGAAAACTTTCCTTTGTGTTGTATCTCAAGCTTTTGAACCACGCGGTTCTTTGTACATTTGTTGTAAATGCCTTGAGACTTACGGCATTCTAAATACAAGTATGAGTTACTCAATCACTCGGTGCTATAATCGATGATTTTAAATGAAAAAAAAAAATTATCTTGCTTTTGAAAAGTTGGGATGTTTACATTTTGGTATCCAGGCTAGTAGTCACGGCATGAATTTAACTATGTTATTACGGACAGGTTTAGTGTAGAAGGCAAGGCGGCCTAGTCTATGTAGGTAAGCCAATTAGTCAGCCAGTATAGTCGGTGAAGGCCCCACATGATAGACACTTACCGGCCATTACATTCGATTAACATAAGTTAGGTTCTAAGCCTTTTCAAAAATTTTGGAGCATATTTTGAAAATGAGTACTAATATAACCTAAGTCGGTATACACCTCATCTTGGTATACCATTTGAGCCATTATACTATCTTGAGCAGGTGTACCACACTGTTGGTTAAATCACTTTGATAACAGTGATTTATCTTGGATGTTAATTCTATTCTAAAATGGGCTCATATGTAACAACCCGACTTTTCTAAAGCGGTATAATTTTTTTCAAATATCATTTCAAAATGATCGAGTAGTGCACGGAGCGATTGAGTAAGCGATATATATATTAAAATACCCATGGTAACATGTTTCTTTCGTTTAAACAGATATACGAAGATGTTTCAAAAGAAATGACGAAGAAAGGAGTCTTGGTTTGGGACTCAGGCGTCTTCTTGCCCTCTCCTCGGTTCTCGGTCCACCCGACCCTGAAGCTAAGTTAAGAGCTGAGATCCAATTTACCACATTGGATCTCGGGTAACGAAGTTAACCTCATGATTACATACATCATATATGTACAATGTACATTCATAGACTCTTGGCAACATTTACTATGGTCGGACATAGGATATACATAACGAGATATGTATAACAATAACAATCGATCGGATGATAGACAATAGTACAATCGGAGTACGCATAATGATATACGATCGGATGTACGAGACAATAGTACAATCGGATGTACGGAGATAATAGTACAATCAAAGTAGCTGCATACAATATATGATAGGCATAATGAGATCTGCCCGGTCAGACAATAAGCATGGCATAACAACATAGTACAATCAGATCGAGTAATTACATAACATACACATGCATACAATAAACATCAGAGTTAAGGTTACCAGTACGCGAACGTACCTTCGTTGACGGATTACGATATTTCTAGCACGTTTTACGGAAAATCGTGAAATCTCCAACAACGGCTCGTCGGGCAGCGTAACGGCAGCAGAATCAACGTTTCAGATATCCTATGAGAATAATGTCACTTCCATTAGTAATTTGACATTATAACTGGCATTTTAGGTAAAAATTACCATTTTGCCCCTATAACCCTACTTGGCGGAATTTCGCGGCGCTTCTTACATAGGCTATTTTCTTCCCAAAATTTCGCCAGAACTTCGACGCATTTATGATTCTTGAAAATAAAGACTAAAATAGCCCTCCCATATGATACCCAATCATACTCAAAATTTAAAGGCTATTACTACCCCTAACCTTTAAAAGAGCTATAAAAACTACAACTTTTCAGCGACTCGATCCTACTATGTTTACACCTCTCGCATATTTTTTCAACGCAAACAAGGCTCTAAAACATTTGTAGGAATCTTGTCACCTACTTTCTAAATCTAACTAACAATTCTACTAACTACTAAACTAAAAACTAAAGACTAAAGCCCAAAGACTTACCCGTTGAAGACTTCGGCGAGCTTCCCCTGAACTTCTCTCTCTTTTTCTCTCCCTAGGAATTTCGGCCAAGGAGCTCAAAGAAGATGGTGTGCAGAATTTGAAGGAGGGGGGGTATTTATAGGGTTTAGATAAGGCATTGTTTGGCATTTTGGGTTATAAAAAAACCCATTTTCCCCGATCGGTACCCGATTTGCGTGATTTCGGAGAATTCACAAAATTATGGATTTACAACTTTGAAACCATTTCCTCACTTAGTAGAAATGTCCAAGTTAACCTATATTTTGATTCCATATAGGGCTCCAACAGTCCAGTTGAGTCTTTCTCGAAAAACGTGTCCAAACGCGTCCGGTGTCGAAACTTGTTTTCGAAACACCCATCTCTTCGTAAAATTCACCGAATCCAAATATGTTCATGAAAATTCCCAATTCTTTTCCAAATGTCACAACATAACCTTTTCGTCCTTTTGGCTATCCGGCCTTTTCTCGATTTTCCCTATTTCGTCTTATTAGGAAAAAGCACAAACGGCTTGAATTAACTTCCGCAAGAGTTTAACGGAAGATAAAATTCCACCGATCAATATTCTACCCCGACTTTGGAATTCTCATTCCTAGATCTCTAGATAGGATCCGTTTCCTAATTTTAAAATTACTATTCATCACTTTTTACTTTAATTAATTATATTCTTATTATATGTCAACTTGCACATATATATATATATATATATATATATATATATATATATATATATATATATATATATATATATATATATATATATATATTTTCCCTTTTCATTCTCATTTTCATTTTTTTCTGCATATTTTTTTTTCTTTATTTCGTTTTTTTTTAAAATTAAAATTAATTATTTAATTAATTAAATAATTATTTTTACATAACTTTTACAAGATTTTCCTATTGGTCCATTCTTGCATTTAGGCTCAAAAATACCTAAACTCACTTATTTTTCTCAAAATCTCCAATCAATTAGTAAATATATTCTTACTAATTTTCAACTATTTTCCACTAATTTTTGAGCTTTACATAATTATTCATGAATTTCCTTTACTTATGCTTAAGTAATTAGCCCAATATTACTTAATTACTTAATTATCACAAGTTGATAATTTTCTTACTTAGAACACCTTATTTCCTTTATACTCTTGCATTAACATTTCGTTTCCATGTGTTACGCTTTATTTTAGAATTTGTGAGGGCATTATGGTCATTACCATACTTTTTGAGCATTCTTCTTCAATTTCTCCAAGTTTGTAATTTATTAAATTACCAAAATTAGAGATATACTCTCTCTCAATTTAAATAATTATTTCATTGCCCTTTAGGATTTTTCACCATTTTCCTAAGTTATTTACTCCTCCTGTGGGTATTTTGGTCATTTTGGCACTTTGGCCCTTAAATTCCCTAATTCAAATTTCGGGGTATTACATTTCTCCCCGTTAAACAAAATTTCGCCTCGAAATTTGTACCCATCCCACTATACTTTGTACTAACTAGACTCAGTCTACTCGGACTCACGGGCTATACGCGTCGGATCTTCACTTTGTCTCGTCTGCGCTGCTCCTCGGTGATCGAGAATTCGCTTTGATTTGACTACTACGATCTTGTCATATTGTACCTTGATATATGATGTTTCCCGTGGTTCCCATACACCGCGGTTAACACCACAATACCAAAATGTCTCCATGGTTCCCATACACCATGTTAACACAAGATTATCAAAATGTCTCCATGGTTCCCATACACCATGACAACATAAGATACCTCCTACTCAATGACATGATTACGGTAGAAAAATAACGAGGAAACGCGGAATACGTCACGAAGATGGTTCACGTATCATACGATTTAGTTGAATAACTAACACATAGTTAACGTACGAGAAAAATTCCTTACTAAGAGAGATAGTACCTTGGACTCTCTCAGGAAGTTCTCTGTCCATGGTATCGGTTAGCGCGTACATTCGGCCCGGTTCGTGGCTTGAATCCTCAGACTTTCTCGGGCGGTTCGGGGCAATGTGTCCTGGTTTCGACATCTCGTAGCAAACTCGTTTCTCCGTACCTTTCTCGGGACAATTTGTAATAATGTGTCCCGCTTCCGACATCCGAAACAAACCCTTTTGTTAAAACACTCACCGGGATGGTACTTCCCGCATTCGGGACATGGTCGGGACTCCATCATTCTTGAGTTGTTCGCTCAAACTGAAATGGCCTCTTGCTTTCTCTTTGAGAGTCATCCCATGGTGCTTCTCTCTTTCGTGAGGAATTTCCACGGCTACCCTCGCTTTGATCGGCACGGCTACCATTGTGATTCCGTGACTTACGTAACTCCTTCAGTTGCGCTCAGTCATCCGGCAAGATTCTACCGCTTGAGCCATTTTTGGAAATTGTTGCGATACTAGCCTCGCCCTTATATCATATTTCATCCAGTCACTAATCGGTTTGCCTTCCGGCTTTCATTCACGTGGCTTTTCGGATATGAAGAATAACGAGACGAGTTGGTGAACGAGCGAAGTAGTCGTCGAATGATTCTTCATTTCCTCGCTTGGACTGCGAAATTCTTCCTCCTTAATCACTTGCAGAGGGAGGAAAATACCGCTCGTTGAACTGTTCCAAGAATGTTTCCCGTGTAACGGTGCCTTGAAGGGTTGTGGAAACACTCTTCCACCATCTATGTGCGTCCCTTCCAGCTTATAAATTGCCAATGAGCTTTCCAGGTCCTCCGGGCATTCCATCACTTCAAATATCTTGTCTAAGCTCATCATCCAATCCTCCGCCAATTCGTTCTTCCCCGAAAAGTAGGTGGCTTGAGCTTGCAAAGCCGTGTGACCCAATGTTGTGTGGTCTCGCACTGCCTCTCCCTTGTCGTGGAGGTGACTGGGACCTATCGATTCCTCAGCTTCCTCATCGTACTCGTCACTTTGCTCGTTTTCTTCTTCTTCTTCATCATTATGCTCTTCCTCATTTCTGTCGTCTTTCCAGTTGTCTCTCAGCTTCTTGGTCTTGTCGATTCTGTCTTTCCAGAAGTGTATCTATGAGAGCCCGCTGTTCTTGCAAGGTTCTCCTCATCTCCGCATCTCATTCTCGCTCCGGTTGGTGCAGTGCCGGATTTACCCGAGGTCGTCTACCTCGTCCTCCACCTCGGCCTCTGCCTCGGCCTCGTGGAGCTCCGGCTCCTCTCAAATTTGCCATGTCTCGTGCTTTTTCCTTTATTAGGGAAAACGTTAGTTATATAAAGAAAGCAATTTTCCTATCGCAGATTCTACTGCATCTGTATCTATACCGCATATAGACTCTATCACTTTAGTATTCACATTGCTCCCAGCTTTTACCGCACTTACTACAAACGAATACACTCCCGCAAAATCTTCCCCTTGATCAGAATTTCATTGATTTGGTCTACTCAGAAGCGGGTACGGGATTTCGTATCAGGAGTTCCTCTACATGAGTCAAATCTGCATGTACTATCTTTATTGGTCTCGGAGTTTCATCCGGCGTGACCCACTCCGCGTATGAGCTCGTGCTAGAATAGAATTAACGTCCGGTACAAGGCGGCGATTATCGAGTGATGCACCAACAGAGGGTGGTACACCTGTTCGGGGATGGTATACTGGTCTGCACCGGTACAGTCGAGGTAAAATGGTACACCGACTCGTGCCTATATCGGTACTTATTTTCAAAATATGCTCTAAATTTTTGAAAAGGCTTAGAACCTAACTCCGTTAACCGAACAGAATGGTCGGGTAAGTGTTTACCATGGGGCCTCACCGAGTTCACGGCGGCCGATTGGCATACCCACGTAAACTAGCCTTGCCTTCGGCACCAAACCGTCCGTAATAACTTAGTCGATCCATGCCAGGACTACCGCTCGATACCAAATGTAACAACCCGACTTTTCTAAAGCGGTATAATTTTTTTTTCAAATATCATTTCAAAATGATCGAGTAGTGCACGGAGCGATTGAGTAAGCGATATATATATTAAAATACCCATGGTAACATGTTTCTTTGTTTAAACAATGATACGAGTGTTTCAAAAGAAATGACGAGAAAGGAGTCTTCACTGGGACTCCTAGGCGTGCCGCTTGCCCCTCTCCTCGGTTCTCGGTCCACCCGAGCCACGAAGCTAAGTTAAGAGCCGAGATCCATTTACCATTGGATCTCGGGTAACGGTTAACCTCATGATTACATACATCATATATGTACAATGACATTCATAGACTCTTGGCAACATTTACTACGGTCAGACATAGGATATACATATCAGATATGTATAGTAATAACAATACAGTCGGATGATAGACAATAGTACAGTCGGATAGTACGAGACAATAGTACAATCGGATGTACGAGACAATAGTACGATCGGATGTACAGACAATAGTACAATCAAAGTACGAACAATAGTACAATCGGAGTAATATACAATAAGCATGGCATAACAACAAGATACAATCAGGTCGAATCAGTACAGACAACATACACATATGCATACAATAAACATCAGAGTTAAGGTTACCAGTACGCGAACGTACCTTCGTTGACGGATTACGATATTTCTAGCATGTTTTACGGAAAATCGTGAAATCTCCAACAACGGCTCGTCGGGCAGCGTAACGGTTATAAGCGGCATTTTAGGTAAAAATTACCATTTTGCCCCTATAACCCTACTTGGCGGAATTTCGCCGGCGCTTAGCTACATAGGCTATTTTCTTCCCAAAATTTCGCCAGAACTTCGACGCATTTATGATTCTTGAAAATAAAGACTAAAATAGCCCTCCCATATGATACCCAATCATACTCAAAATTTAAAGGCTATTACTACCCCTAACCTTTAAAAGAGCTATAAAAACTACAACTTTTCAGGAATCTTGTCACCTACTTTCTAAATCTAACTAACAATTCTACTAACTACTAAACTAAAAACTAAAGACTAAAGCCGAAAGACTTACCTGTTGAAGACTTCGGCGAAGCTTTGAGCTTCTCTCTCTTCTTTCTCTCCTAGGAATTTCGGCCAAGGAGCTCAAAGAAGATGGTGTGCAGAATTTGAAGGAGGGGGGGTATTTATAGGGTTTAGATAAGGCATTGTTTGGCATTTTGGGTTATAAAAAAACCCATTTTCCCCGATCGGTACCCGATTTGCGTGATTTCGGAGAATTCACAAAATTATGGATTTACAACTTTGAAACCATTTCCTCACTTAGTAGAAATGTCCAAGTTAACCTATATTTTGATTCCATATAGGGCTCCAACAGTCCAGTTGAGTCTTTCTCGAAAACGTGTCCAAACGCGTCCGGTGTCGAAACTTGTTTTCGGAAACACCCATCTCTTCGAAAAATTCACTTGAATCCAAATATGTTCATGAAAATTCCCAATTCTTTTCCAAATGTCACAACATAACCTTTTCGTCCTTTTGGCTATCGGCCTTTTCTCGATTTTCCCTATTTCGTCTTATTAGGAAAAAGCACAAACGGCTTGAATTAACTTCCGCAAGAGTTTAACGGAAGATAAAATTCCACCGATCAATATTCTACCCGACTTTGAAATTCTCATTCCTAGATCTCTAGATAGGATCCGTTTCCTAATTTTAAAATTACTATTCATCACTTTTTACTTTAATTAATTATATTCTTATTATATGTCAACTTGCACATATATATATATATATATATATATATATATATATATATATATATATATATATATATATTTTTTCCCTTTTCATTCTCATTTTCATTTTTTTTTTAGGCTCAAAAATACCTAAACTCACTTATTTTTCTCAAAATCTTCAATCAATTAGTAAATATATTCTTACTAATTTTCAACTATTTTCCACTAATTTTTGAGCTTTACATAATTATTCATGAATTTCCTTTACTTATGCTTAAGTAATTAGCCCAATATTACTTAATTACTTAATTATCACAAGTTGATAATTTTCTTACTTAGAACACCTTATTTCCTTTATACTCTTGCATTAACATTTCTGTTTCCATGTGTTCGCTTTATTTTAGAATTTGTGAGGGCATTATGGTCATTACCATACTTTTTAGCATTCTTCTTCAATTTCTCCAAGTTTGTAATTTATTAAATTACCAAAATTAGAGATATACTCTCTCTGGGGTATTTTGGTCATTTTGGCACTTTGGCCTTTAAATTCCCTAATTCAAATTTCGGGGTATTACACAAAACGGGGAGCTGAGTGGACATCCTAGCGTGTTTGTGAACAGCGCTCGGCAAGCTATAACGGTAAAGGAAGAATAATACAGAGTAACCAGAAGAATGTGGAAACGACGTATGATCGGAGAAATGTGTACTTCATTCCTTCCCTCTCTCGCGAAGATTGGGCGCCGGAAACGCTAAAACATAAAGTACGCGGTGTTATGGGCTCCACCCGAAGCAATATTTATAAAAAATGCAATGGTGTTTTGACACCCCGGAAAAACTATATATCAATTTAAAACATGATCAAAACTTTGTAATCAAGCCCAGGAACGAATTCTCAATAAAGTACGAAGTATTGAATGCTAGTATTCTTTTGGTCGAAATAAGGCGAGTTTAGTTTTCAAGAAGAGTGGCAAGGTAATCGGAGCATTAGGTTGTTAAGTTAGCCTAGAAGGGTTCAACTTCTGAATGAGGCGTTTTGGGAGAAAGGATGATAGACATGATTTGGAGTTATATTTGGATGTCAGGTTAGGACCTAAGGCAAATTTGAGGACGAAATTTTGTTTAACGAGGAGGAAATGTAATACCCTAAAAATCTATATCATAAATTGGTAAGATTATATTTCTGAAAATGAGTGATTATGGGGTATCAAATATTAAGTTATGAATTAGCTAATTTTCTAAAGGAATATGACTTGAAATTAGGGAAAAAAATATAATAATGTGCCAAAATGACCAAAATGCCCAAATGGAGCATATAATGACTTAGGAGAATTATGAAAAATCCCTGAGGAGGTAGTAAAATAATTATTAAAATTGAGAGAATATATTATCTCTAATTTTGGTAATTTAATAAATTATAAGCTTGGAAGAATTGTAAAATAACAATTATAAAGTATTTGGAGGTTATAACTACATAATTATTGATATTTTACATGGAAAGTAAAATAAACAATGTTAGTTCAGATTTTGAGAGGAAGTAATTAATTCTAGATAAGAAAATTATCAACAAAGCTAATTGGGGGATTAAGTAAGTAATTATTGACTAATTACTTAAGCATAAGCAAAAGAGGAAATTCAAGGATAATTATGTAAAACCCTAAAATTAGTGGTTTTTGGCTAAAAATTAGTAAGAATATATTTGCTAATTAATTGGAAATTTTGAGAAAAATGGATGAGTTTAGATATTTTAAGCCTAAATACGAATGGACCAATTAGGTAATTTTGTGAAATTTTGGGAAAAAATGATTAAAATAATAATTAAATAATTAATTAAAATATTTTATTTATATATATATATATATATATATATAAAATGAGGGGAGCTAGATATGAATTTTGGGCAAAGAAGAAAAATAAAAAAATGTATTAAATAATATATAAGAGTTGTAAAAATAATAAAAGCTACATAAAATATTAATTAAAGCAAATAGTAATGAAATAAACGGGAAACGGATCCTATCTAGAGAACTAGGAATAGGTTTTAAGTCGAGTAAAATATTGATCGGTGGATTTTTATCTTAGTTAGGCTTTTCGGAAGTTAATTAAAATGATGAAACATTTTCCTAATAAGACAAAATAGGGAAAGTCGATAGAAAGTCGAGATAATTAAATTAGAATTTGAACAAAATAAATCATAACTCAACGTCTAGAAGTAAGTTGAGGATTTTAACGGACATATTTGGAATAGTTGAATTTTGTCCAGAAATTGTGGATTCAGAAATGAATTAAGGAACAGGCACGCTTCGGAAATTTATTTAACTTGGGACATTTCTAATAAGTGAGAAAATGTCTTCAAAGTTGTAATTTCAGATTTTGGGATTTTACGCGATTACGCGAATCGGGATGCCAAATCGGGAAATTATATCGGTACGGGCAAAAATAAAATTGGAAAATTCCCTTTATGTCCCAAAATTCTCCTATAAATACCCACACTTCCCTCCCTTTGGTTTTCCGCACCATTTCCTCTTGAGATTTTGAATCCTAGAGAGAAGTTAGAGAGCTGCCCGGAGAAAATACGCGGCGAAGCTCAGGGTAAGTTTTCGGTACTTAGTCTTAAGCCCCGGTAGTTTTAGTAGGATTGTTAGTTAGATCTAGCAAGTAGGAGATGAAATTCCTATTCTTGTTTTTAGCCCATTGCATTGAAAGTGCCCGACGAAATAAAAACATAGTAGGGATTGAGTCTACGAAAGTTGAAAGTTAAAATAGCAAGCTTTAAGCTTTCGTAGTTCTTTGATAGTTAGAGTAGCCTTTATTTTTCAAAGTATGATTAGATATCATATGATAGGGCTATTTTAGTCATTATTTCGAAAATCATAATGGGGTCGAAGTTAAGCAAAATTTTGGAAAATCGAGTCAAAAATAGCAAAGTCTTTGACGAATTTAGCCAATTAGGGGGTGAGGGCAAAATATTCAATTTGACTAAAAATGTCTAGTCGTAATAGTAGATCCTTAACAAGTACATTGTTATGTTGGTAGGATATCACTTAATCACGAACCGTTGTCGGAAATAGTGTTTTAAATCGGAAGTACATTTCCCCGTCAACGTGCCCGAGAGTCCCGTCAACGAAGGTACGTTCGCGTCTTGGTAACCTTAACTCGATATTTATGGTATGCGTGTATGTCTTATGTGAATTATATATTTGTAATACTTTGTTGTTATGATTCTTTGGGTAATGGGATACGCATGTTAGAGTCCTAGGTGCCGCCGGGATACGGTTGTTAGGGGCCCATGTCTTGCCCGAGGATCAAGAGGCCTAGGTCTTTGCTAGGGTTCTGTTACGGGGGCCTATGTCTTTGCGGGATCACATTTGTTTGGGAGATGCTTGTACTATGTGCTTTTATCTATTGATTCCGTGTTTGTACGTAGTCCATATACGTATATGTAGATATGAGGTTAGCCGTTTTGGTCCGTGCAATGGACCTCGGCTCTCCATATAGCTTCGGGATCGGGAGGACCCAGGGTGAGGAGAAGAGTAAGCGATTGGGTGAGTTTAGGTGACGATTTCCTTTTTGTTCGGGAGAAGCTTTCCTTTGTGTTGTATCTCACTTGAACCACTTGGATTCTTTGTCTGTTTGTTGTAATTATCCGGACTTACGGCATTCTAAATACAAGTATGAGTTACTCAATCGCTCAGGTGCTCACTCGATGATTTTAAATGAAAAAAAAATTATCTAACTTTTGAAAAGTTGGGATGTTACAACCCGAAGTGCTAATTTTTTATAAAGAAAGGCAAACTCGAGTTTGGTTTTGAAAACTCGAGTTTTGTCCATCTGAAACATTCGAGTTTTTCACGGACAAGGCAAACTCGTTTAATTTTGAAAACTCGGAGTTTTGACAAGACGAGAGAGAAACCAAGTTTTTCAAAGAAATCAAAACTCCGGTTTCCATAGGAAACTCGAGTTTAACTTTGCAGAGAATTTTCAAGATTTTCATAGTTCATGAAAACTCGAGTTTCATAGACTGAGTTTCCATCTCTGAGAAAAATGCTCATGTCGACATGTAAAAACTCTCGTGTTCAAATCGACCAAGCTTTTTCAATGTTTTATCATAAAGAGAAAACTCGAGTTTCTTTTTAAAACTCGAGTTTCGACATGAAGAAAGTTTCCAAAGTTTTCAACGAATGAGAAAACTTGAGTTTTGACCGAGCCCAAGCTGCATTAGAATTGATCATTTGAAAACTCGAGTTATGATTTGGAACCTCAATTTAGTGGAAAAAAGGCTTTTAAGACCGACAAAAAGGTACATTAGGACCGGACCGCGGCGCTCTTGTTCCAAGCGGTATTAAAAGTCGACCTTTAAGATCGGACTTTTACACGGTCTTAAAGATTTTCTTTAAGACCGGACATTTTAAACCTTCGGTCTTAAAAGTCGTACTAAATAAATATCGACCGCTCTTAAAAGATCCAAATATTAAGACCGGACAAATATCAATCCGGTCCTAAAGATAGAGGACTCTAAGACCGACTTTTTTCCATGCCTTCATTTGATTCCCACCCAACAACGTAACATGCATCCTCTTTTATAACATGCCCCTTTGAAACGGATCCTGCCACAAAACAAAACAAGAAAAAATTCATATTCAATGATGACATTGTTTAATTAAGAACATAGACAAAGATATAATAATTGTTAAAACCTTAAAGTTTTCTAAGAATACTGCATATGAATATTAATTACCTTATGAATTGACACTTT
Source organism: Acacia pycnantha (assembly GCA_025563575.1). Classification (NCBI taxonomy): domain Eukaryota; kingdom Viridiplantae; phylum Streptophyta; class Magnoliopsida; order Fabales; family Fabaceae; genus Acacia; species Acacia pycnantha. The sequence continues at coordinate 543,138 of JAMWYP010000195.1, read as the reverse complement.
TATAAAGTGATATCCTCCCATATCCCTTCTTGATGATCATTTCTTATGCCGGGTTCATTATCCGCTTCATCTTCTTCGTTCATGTCCGGTAGACCCCTTGTAAAGGAGTACTCTCGAAGATCACCATAATTTGAATGACTTTCCTCATCAATATCAATGACCCTCTTTCCTTGGAGAGCTACAGACCACATTTTATTTTCTTGATCGGTGATATAGAACACTTGTTTTGCATGATCTCGCCATAATAAAAGGTTCATCTCCAAAACTTCTACTATTGACATCGACTAAAGTGAATCCTAGTCGATCGATCTCGAACACCATTATTGACATTAACCCACTTGCATTTGAAGATGGGAAATCTAACTTTGACATAGTCCACCTCCCAAATCTCTTCAATAACCCCATAATATGGCATGACCGCCAATTTAGGCCTCTTGTCTTTCGAACCGGAGAAGTGCATAGATTCACCTCTAACATAACACCACTGTTCCGACTGTGCTCCTATCATCTAGGGACTTCGTGTAAAATGTATAACCATTGATCACATACGAATTCCAACTTATGACATCAAACTCGGGACCACGTGCTAACCATTTCATTGTCTCGAAACACATTCGATCCCTCGACCTTTTGTTTGAACCAGTTTGCAAAAGTTCTTTATGCTCCCTAATCAACCTTTGTTCGGTCATTCGATGGTTCTCTTTCCTTACACCTCTTTATGTGCGATATGCCGGCTTGAACTTCATCAACATTATTCAAGATGTATAAGTGGACTTGTGACAATTCATCACGATCCACACTCTTTAAAGCCCCACGTCTACCCCCTTCAAAGATGCGACGTTTTGGAAGCCCAATATGTCTTACTTTGGCCAAATAATTTTGACAAAATTCCATGGCCTCTTCGAAACATATTTCCGAACAATTGATGCTTCCGCCGTACGCGTTCTTCACATACCCTTTTAGGAATTTCATAGATCTTTCAATAGGGTACATCCACCGTAAATGGATAGGGCCGCACAACTTTATCTCCTCACTAGATGAACAATGAGATGAACCATGATGTCAAAAATGAAGGAACAAAAAGCTTTTCAAGGTGGCACAAGATAAGATATCCTTCATTCTCCAATTCATCCAACTTTTCAATCTTGAAAACTTTACTACAAACCGCATTGAAGAAGAAACAAAGTCTAGTCAAAACGACCCGAAGATCATATTCGGCGATCCTCGAATAGCTACTGGGAGTAGCTGTTGCATCAAGACATGACAGTCATGAGACTTTTGGCCTACTAATTTCAAGTCCTTCATCGAGACAAGCCTCTTAAAATTTGAAGAATACCCAGGGAACTTTTGTGCCATGTAAACACTCACAGCTTCGTTTCTCATCCTTAGACAAAGTATGAGAAGCGGGGGGACAATAAGTTCTCTTCCCATATGGCCTTGGATGCAAGTCTTCGCGTCATTCCCATTGCTTGCAAATTCAATCTTGCCTTCACACCATCCTTCAACTACCTTGTATGTTGAGAAGCGTGCCCACAATAGCTATCACATACGTTCTTCTCCACATGCATGACATCAATACGTTGTCTCACATCAAGATTGCGCGCAATAGGGAAGATCAAAGAATACAGATCTCTTCTTCCATATATTTGTTTCTTTTCTACTCTTTCCAAGGCTTACCGAAGATGACACCGATATTTTTAACCTTTTCATACACTTGCTCCCTACTTAATGTGCCACTGGAGCTTCTTCATACTCTTGGCCACCAAAAAGGCTTTGCTCCTTCTTTAATCGACGATATGGGTGGCCTAGTCTAAGAAATCTCCTATGTCCAAGATACACCGTCTTTCTTCCATGTTGAAGTTGATGGTAGCATGTGCCTTCTTCAAACCGGACATGCTTTATGGCCTTTTACACTATACCACTGACAAGTTCCCATATCTTTGGAAGTCGTTTATAGTACAAAATATCATGGCTCTCATTCTAAAGACCTCCTTCTTGAAAGAGTCAAAAACATCGACACCTTCTTCCCACAACTCCTTCAAGTCTTCGATCAAGGGCTCTAGGTAAACATCTATGTCATTTCCGGGTTGTTTTGGTCCTGAATCAACATAGACAAAGATGATGTACTTTCGTTTCATGCATAACATAGGAGATAAGTTGTAAACAATCGTGACTACGGGCCATGAGCTATGTATATTGCTAAGGCTTCCATAGGGATTCATTCCATCCGCAAGTAAGGGCAAGCCCGAGGTTCCTAGGTTCTTCGCAAGGTTCGGAAATAATTGATCGATCTTCTTCCATTGAGAAGAATCGGCCGGATGTCGAAATTTGTCCATCCGAAATCCTCTCATCTCGCATGCCACCTCAGATTTTTGCATCATTTTCATTCGCAAACAACCGCTTGAACCTTGGTATGATTGGAAGATACCACAACACTTTTGCGAGGCCCCTTATCCGACATGTATCGTGGGGTTTCACACATCGGACAACTCGCTTCTCTTCAAACTCTTTTCTATATAATACACAATCATTCGGGCATGCATGGATCTTTTTGTACTCCATCCCAGTAAAGGACAAAGTATCTTCTTAGCATCATAGTAGCGATGCGGCAACACGTTATCATCAGGAAGCATGTCCTTCAAAGCCTCAAGCAATCGAAAAACTCTTGTCGCTCCATCCATGACGTGCCTTCAAGCTTACCAATTTCAATACGGCGTTCAACAATTGGTATTTTTTACACCACTGCCGGTATAGCGTGTGTCTCGCATCAGCTACACATATTACCATATGCATGTGATCGCTCAAAAGCCTCTTTCTCCTACATCACGGATAATGTCCTCTGGCTGCGATCATCCATATCCGTGTCATTATCATCAAAGGCCACTTCCCCATGTTGTTTCCCACTTGATGGCACTTGTTCACCATGCCATACCCATACCGTATAAGTCTTACAAAATCCGTGACAAATTAAATGTGTGCGTATAACTTCGTGACATAGTCGACACTCATTCAAACATTTTACACAAGGGCAATAATACTTCCCCCCATCATCATGGGCATTTTTTTTAGCAAATTCTATAAATTCCCTAACCCCATTCTGATATTCAATACTCGTTCGTAAAGCATCTATCCAACTGTGATCCATAGTAGAATTCCTATATATTATTTAGAACTTCTCAGCTCACGAACGTTGATGTTGCGAGACAAGACACAAGAGAGTAACCTAAAAACACTTGTTGGTCGGTTGGGTAGGTCTAAAGTGCAAATATAATCTTCAAAAAACAATATTCGTTAACAATGTAGAATACCCATAACAACATTACACCGATTTCGTTAAACCCATGAAAAACCAAGAACGATAAGCCTGGAAAGTAATAAAGTTTTAACCGAAACATCTCTTACGGCTTCGTCTATAGACGTTTAGCTAAGGAACCAGAGAGTGATTGTCGAGAAAGGTACGCGAAGCGGCGACTTAAGCCGAGAGGAAATTTCGAGTCGGAACCCGAGTATTCACTTTCGGCGCGACAAGAGTTCGAGAGGGAAATTTAATTTTTCCGCGCGACAAAGATACCTTATTTAGCTTTTTGGATTTTATTAATACCGGTTATTAATTAAATGTCCGGTCCTAAAGATACAACTAACATTTTAAGACCGGAGTTTTAAAATTATCCGGTCCTAAAATTTTATTAGATTTTTAAGTTTTAAGACCGGAGGTTTATAAAACATCCGGTCCTAAAATTCAAATTATCTTTAGATCCGTTACTTATAAAATAAAATGTCCTGTCCTTAATGGCCTTCGTGATTGGTATATTAAATCAATAAAATAAATGATATTTTTTGGAGAAAAAATAAAGCAAAATTGGAGAATAAGTTTCTTTAATGAATTATTGGAGAAGAGCCAAAAATTCATACTGTGTTCTTAATGTTTCTTACATTACTTCAGAATATATACACAACAACAAAAACACAAATGAAAAACAAGCTGAATATTATCATCCACAAGAACTCAGTCAACAACCTCGGCGATTTCGGCGTGAAGAGCATTAATTTCCCATGGGAGATCGGCAAGTTGTTGTCTTATTCTCTCCACCCGCAATATGAATGGATCAGAGGTAGGCGAGGTAGGCGCGCTGGGGCCAACAAGTTGGAGAGGGGGATTACGAACATCTGCATGGCCAGCTTCAAGATGACGGTTGAACTCAGCAAGAAAAGGATCGGCAGAAGGATCGAGGGGGGGTGCGGCATGAGCAATCTCTTCATCATCCGAAGAAATAACAATGGGTCCAACGACCGAGAGTCTTCGGAAACAATACGGCACGTGCACCGCCGGAGGAGCGCGCACCATATAATGATCTAGCCATGGCACAGAGTGAGGCGTGTATGCACCCCTACGAGCGCTTTGCTTGTATCTAACCATGGTTTGAGGATTTTGAGAAGTTGGGAGCGAGAGCTAGGAAGTGAGGAGTTAACAAGGACAAAGAGGAGGTAGTGTGTGGAGTATATAAAGACAGATAAGGTGGAGAGATAAACGTCGATGATGAATTCGTCAATTTACTTTTATACAAACTTTTAAGACCTAGACTTTTATCTTATATCCGGTCCTAATTTTAATTCAATTACTTTTAAGACCGTCCTTTTATCAAATATCCGGTCCTAAAACTCATTTAAGACCGATATATTACTTGGTATCCGGTCCTAAAACTCATTTATTTTTAATTCAATTACTTTTAAGACCAGTCCTTTTATCAAATATCCGGTCCTAAAACTCACATTGTTGAAATGAAAGTTCATTCTTTTCAAGAGTCCTTCCCCATTGTTGAAATGAATTCGAGTCTCTGCGGCTACATAAACTTCCCAACTAGGCGTCTCCTCGTATTACGAGCAAATATGCGTCTCCTCGTTAATGTTTCCTGCGTTTCACATTCTTCGGGATGGGTTCTCTATTTAAACCCGTTGTTACTTTACTTTCTTCACATTCATCTCCATCTCCTCCTACAACCTCCACCGTAATGGCTCCTCCACAGCGACGAGGTCTCCTCGTGGCCGGGCGAGAGGCACCTCCATATCCTCCTCCGTTGCCTCCAGAACCCGAACTTCCAACAAATCTTGCGGCACTGATAGCCGCGTCGCTCATATATGACCGACGCTTGGGCCATCTTTTCGAGTCTATCACGCCGTCAACACAAGGCGGACGCGGTACTCGGCGCCAATGACGTTGAGTACCATATCTCCCGATGACGACGTCTCAGGCCTTCCCTCCCTCCAGGCAACGATGGGGAGGATTAGAAATTTTTTAAGTTTTTTTTTTTTTGTCTTCTGCTGCCTCACGAGGCGCGAAGAAAAAATTATTAAATAAAATTTTTATTTCCCAATCGCCTTCCTTGTTTGTCTTTAACTTTATGTTCTTTTTCTCCAGACAACAAGAACAAACAAAACATTGTCTTATTCGTGGTGATCAATCTTAAAAATTTACGAGAATAAAGTTAACAGCTATGACCATACAAAACAAAACAAAAAAACATTATTTACCTTTTTGAATAAAAACAAACGAGTGACGACTATTCTCAAGTTTGGACCATCGTTGTCTTCCCCTCAACTTTTCCGAGATGTGATGAAAATTTTCAGTGTCGTTTTCGTTATCTTCTTTCTTTTTCCGACAAAAAAAAAGGACACCGATGACGTTCTTCACATCCAGAAAAGTTGAAACAAGAACAACGAAGCACAAAACTTGAGAAGAACGCCGTGAAACATGGTTGCCTTGAACCCTAACGATATGTCTAAAAATTGAGTCACCAACTCTATTAAAATGAAGAATATTAGGACCGGACGTTTAATAAATCCTCGGTCCTAAAAATTAAGCCTTATTTTAAAATTTAAAGTTAGGAGCGGACAACTAACAAATATACGGTCCTAAAGGTTTCGACAATCTATTAAATAAAATGAAGACTTTTAAGACCTGACTACTAACAAATAAACGGTCCTAATAATTTAGCCGTATATTTTCTATACTTTTAGGACCGTACTTTTAACAAATATACGGTCCTAAAAGTCTCTACCCAAATTTTTTAGAATTAGACGAAGACTTTTAGGACCGGATATTTGTTAAATATACGGTCTTAAAATGGACGAAGACCTTTAGGACCGTACTTTTAACAAATATACGGTCCTAAAAGTCTCTACCCAAATTTTTAGAATTAGACGAAGACTTTTAGGACCGGATATTTGTTAAATATACTGATCTTAAAATGGACGAAGACCTTTAGGACCGCACTTTTAAAAAAGAATTAAACAAATTTATTATTGAATTACATTGCTATATTTACAAATGAATTAATTAGCTAGTCGAAAAAATAAACAAATGTACGAGAAGGCTATTGTTGCTACAACATCATATATTATTTACAAATGAATTAATTTAGGACATTAATTATTGTCTTGACTTGGATTTTCTAAGACTAGTTTATACGAGATATTCACAAAAACCTCGCGTATGTGCTCGATTTCATCATCATCAAATGGCTCTTCACGAGCAAACCTGTAACATCAAAGACGAAACAAAATTAACATATTATGTGCATATTTCATATGTAACATTAAGCCATCGATGGTCGAATTCAGCCATAACATCTTACCCTTAAAGTGACTTTAGTGTTTCCCTCCGTCACAATATCATATAAGTGTTTCATGACGTACGGGCCACATAAGTTCGATCGTTCCGGTTTTAAACGGGTCTAAAAATAACAATAAATATATATAAGAGCATATATAGCTTATTGACCAACTTCAAGGCAATTATGTCATGTCCAATTATGTACTAACCTTAATTTTGTGCCATTTAGGATCCGTGAGTGAGCACCACGCTTTTTTACCTCAACACGGAAGGTCTTCATGGCACTATCATCAAAATCGAAAATTTATCGATAATGTTCACTGAAAATTCACAAAGAGATTTCAGACAAGGCGATCAAATGACATTCTTACTTGGTGATCATCGGCTTCAACGTAGTCGATGGATCGCCGTGAGTGGAGCATAAGAAGATAACATAATGGAACTCCATGTTCATGACGACCAACGCCGGTGGTTGCTGAAAATTCACACGATGATAAAGTACTCAAGTGATATATATATATGTAGCATAATTATATTAAGTGAATTGCGACAAGTATATATGTATACAGAGCCAGTGTGGAAACAAGTACACCTTTCTTTGCACTTTACACAACCTATTTGATATGTACTCTGTCTCAATTCAGAGGTAGTGTTGTGCTTGCATACACTGGGCACAAGAATCCAAAATCCAGTGCCGCCTCTTGAACCGGTTTCTCGTGCATGCACCTACAAGAATGACATCGATGAGGAATTAGTATATATGTATATATGTGTGTCTAAACGGTGCATTTCAATTATGTAATCAAGGAAGAAGATACTTACTTCATAAATAGTTGAACACATGCACTAGTAACCTCGGCTCCGGAAGCGGCATGGACTCTACATCTTCATTATCAACTAAAGCGGTTGAGGATGAGGAGGACTACTACTTCATTGTGAGGCCACGATTTATCTTTAAACCATTTTTGGCTACCAAATCTTTTATTTTTCCTTGGCCGTCAAGTTAGCAGTAGGGATGGAACTTGAGGAGGGGTGGAGCTTGAGGAGGGTGGAGCTTGAGGGGGTGAAGCTTGATGAGGAGTAGAGACATCTACAAGCTTCACTGGCCAAGAGATGAAGGTTCCCTTGACATCACTCACAACCTTCAGCTCATCAGTTGGGAGAGGGACAGGTGCATCAAAGATCACCTCTTCAACTGACACTCTGACTTCATCATCAGCCATTTGTTGGTGGTGTACAATTGATCCCAAGTTGTGGACAGTCCCTTTAGCAACCAATTGTCTATGACCATCACGATCCTCCACATACAGATGACAAGGTTGCTCGACTCATTTGTCCAACAATGCAGCTCCTCTAGTGCTCTGCTGCTGCATAGGTTCATTTGAAGGTGTCAAGGGATCCACACTGGTCTCCCTCGCCGAGAGCTCGGGAGGAACTTCATTTTCTCCATCTCCTCCTTCATCTTGCTCATCTCAGTTGAAACATCCTCAATGTAGCATCTTTCGCAGCGATTCCTTACTTAATTTGGCCAGCTTGATCCATCTCTCCCGGGTAACCATACTTTGTCGTGGCGTTTGGATTTACCAAAGTATTGCTTTAGGCCTACCCGTCCTCCAATCCCCCTTACACGCCCGCGTGATCCGGTTTCCGGTCGCGGCGGTCGAACATCATTCCTCCCGTCCGACGCAAAGATCCTCTGCCTCTTTCTTTTTAAGATCTTCTGTAAGATACGGATAACGAGAAGCTTAGTGATGAAACATGTTTAGTAAGTAAAAAATAACAATATCGATACTTACAATTCGTTCGGCAACTACACGAGTTTTTCACTCGTGTGGCGCCGCAGCTTTTGCCGAATATACAACAGAGCTCCTCGCGACGTATTGGAGATGGCGGCGGTCAACTACCGTAGAAGGATTGGATTCACTTCATCTTCTAATCTCTTCCGTTTGGTCGCCATCAAATCTTTTCGGCCTTTTCATATCCGCCGCGAGAAGCCCTGTGGGCAATCATTCTTTCTCCCAATCTCCCGATATTTTTCCCTTATTTTCTCGTGAATCGGATTGAAAACAACTATATATCAATTATGAATTCCGGCCATGTCACTAACGAAATTAGAGAACTTACGCTTGATATGAACGTCAAACATTAGTCAAATTCACTTCATCAAGTTTCAACATTTTACTTAAGGAAGATGTAGCATTGTAGAAGAAATTGGGAAAACCAAAGGAAAGGGAGTTGCGAAATGCTGCCAACTCGGTCAATTCATTCATTCATCATAAATGGTTCCTACACATATTAGAATAACTAACTAACTAACAAAGAACGTCTAACCATGGCCATTACACAGTTTACATATCAAACTTGCATGGAACTAGGACATGCTCTTCTCATGCAGGACAAATGCAGCAAATGTATACTTCTATTCACACACCAAACCATTTAACTAACAGGATTAGATGTACACAATAACATTCACATATCCTCACGGGTTAATAAGCAAACAAAAGTGCAAACAAAACTAAATATAACTCACGAGCTTCGAGAGTGGTCCGCTTCGAACAAATTGTTGCCAAGTTTGTTCATCAATAAATTTGTACTTGTCCCGGGGTTGATGGTCGGGCTTCTCCTCGGCAAAAATATAAGTGTTAGCTTGAGAAAGGTCTTAAACTTCCCGAACCGCTCAGCCACAATAAGACAATGTTGAGTCTTTGAACTTCTCGACTCGGGGACGGTGAATGTAAGTGGATAGTGTCCCACATAGGATCCTTTATTGTTTTTGGTCCACATTTTTCCACTCATCGGTCAAAATGCTAACCTTGCTGCGTACTAGAGCGCCGACAAAACTAGTATATGTGCTTTTATTAGGACCGAAAGGTTGCAAATTTTCATCAAAATGAATCTCGAGCTTCGTCCCAGTATTCGACTAAGGGATACTTCCATCATTCGTGTGCCGCTTCTACCACGGCGTGCACGGCGAGAGGCTCAATGTGAGATGAAGAGGGTTCGTTTGTCCGACCCTCCCAGGTCAAACCAGTATCCGGAGTTTCAAGAACACGAGTGGAATCGTTTTCACCGTTCATTTTCAAGACAGTAAGAGAGGAATGCTGAGAAAATGAGGGAGTAACGAGGCTAACGGATGCGCGGGCGAGGAAGAGAGGTAATGGAATGAAGGGTTTCGCAACGTGAACGGGGTTCTTCGGTGAGAGTGTGAGAGTGACAAAAGCGTCGCGCGAAGTTAACGTTTGGCGCTTCATTTTTAAGGCCAGGACAAATACACATATACGGTCTTAAAAGATAACCTTTAAGACCGATCTCTATATATGTCGGTCTTAAAATTAATTAATTTTTATTCAAACTTTAGTACGGCCAAATTTTTTGTCCAGGTCTTAAAAGTCTTACTTTTAAGACCGGCCATTCTCAGAACAATGGTCTTAACATTTATTACTTTTTATTTAAACTTTAGTACGGACAAATTTTAAGTTCGGTCTTAAAAATCAAAGTTTTAAGACCGCTTTTATATATGTTCGGTCTTAAAACTTTAATACCTTTATATTTATATTTTTCCGTATTATTTTGGAGTGTAGAAAATATAAGTCTGCCTTGATGAGATTTCTACATAAAAGTATTTGATATTTCAATTTTTTTATTAACATTTTTAAGGCCTGTTGTTATTTTAACAGTGCGGATAAGATCTATGAAAAATTGATCGAATAAGAAGTTCTTTATATTTACAAATATGCCACCGGTCACATATTTAGGACCGGTCGATAATTAGTCCGGTCTTAATGAGGCGTCCTTCATTGTGTAAGAAGTTCTTTTTATTTACAAAATGCCACCGGTCACACCATTAAAACCGGTGCTTCGATTATCCGCTCTAAATGAGGCGGTCTTATAGCCCTTCATTGTTTAAGAAGTTCTTTTTATTTACAAAACGCCACGGCCACACCTTTAAGACCGTACGTCGATTATCCGCTCCAAATGAGGCGAGTCTTAAAGCCCTTTTTGCACTAGTGCTCCAGTTTTGAGATTTTGGACTAAAACATAATTTCTCATTAAAAGTCCAAAACTTGAGTTAGTCACTTAATGACTCGAATTTTGCACTATTCACTAGCCTTGTCCAAAATGCCAAATCGCGATGTTTGTCTCTGTAAAGAGAAAACTCGAGTTTGGATTGAAAACTCGAGTTCCGGTCTTTTGCTAAAAGTTCATCAGAAACATGAAAACTCGAGTTTCCATCGCGAGATTTGAAATTTGAATGAGAATGAATTTGCAAAACCTTTGTGTTTGATCTCTATACTCTATATCATCATTCGTTACTATTCTTAACTATGTTTAATCGGTTTGTTAGTGAGTTTCGGATGATTTAGACAGATTAAATGGAGACTTAGCATAAAGCAAACAACATGTCAACACATTTAATGAAAAGTGCGAGAAAACTTATATGCTTTTGGACAAACATTCTCCACACGTTTTGGAGAAGTTAATGCTTGCCTTCTACATTGAAAGCGTTCTTCCAATGGATTAATAATCAGAGAGTCAACTCTAAATTTCTGCAAAGCTGAATTAACCAAAGAGTAGAGAGAGAAGAAGACCAAAAACTTCATTAATCATCCACTAATCACTCCAACGGTTATCTGAGGATTTATAACGGTCATTTAATTATCTCTACCTATAAATAGAGATGCATTCAAGTCTTCTCAACAACCAATCGTGCAAGAACGAAAATCATTAACGTTTCAACTACTCTTTGAGTTTTACATTTGTAAAGTATCTTTGATACATTTATTCTTCAGTGTTTATCATATCTACTCTAAGAGAGAGTTTTTTCTTGATTGTAAATCATTCTTGTAAGTTATCTCAAGTCAAGGGGACTTGGAGATTGGGGTTATTGATTACAACTTGTAAGGGGGAGTAAGTTCTAGAGAGAATTACTCTTGAGTGCGAGTGTGTAATCAATCTTGATAGTGAGAAATCCCGAGAGTCCGGGACTGGACGTAGGTCAAGTTGTTGGACCGAACCAATATAAATCCTTGTGTCTTGCTTCTTCTCTTTATACTCTGTTTTACCTTCAGTTTCTAATCTTTAAACAGAGCCATCGAAAAGTTTTTAAGAATCCCCAATTCACCCCCTCTTGGTGATTCAAGCTCCACTTTCAAGATAAATGCTAGTATATGATGTGCTTACCTTGCATAGGCTCATGCTAACATAATAATACTTTTGCATGCTCAATGTTTGATACTCATACTCATGGTCATAGCATAATCGAAACGAGCTTCAATCATTCAAGTATGTTAAACATAACAAGCAAGCATAGCAATCATACATATACACATAAGCAATAATATCGGCTACACGCAAGTAGGGTAAGTCCGCTACCTTATAGACTAATGTCTTTCATTGGCCAACTATCGGAGTTTCTTGAAGTACCTTCCACCGTGTAATTGTCAAAACGCGACCTTTTGAATCCGACTAGGACTTTCCAAATATCCTATACATTATCGTCGGATTATTATATGATATTGTGATAAATATCATATTTCTTAGAATAACATCCTAAAGGTTTAATTTACCTTTATACCCTTGGTAGATTTATTATTCCAATTTTGCCCTTTTATTTCTTCAAAATTGCAATTTTCAGCATTATACTCAGATTTTCACTAACTTTGAAAACTTATGATTAATTATAAAAAAATTGACATGAGGTGTTGCAAAATTCCTCATGACCCTTGACATGTATATTTTCAAGGAAAAATATTACCAAAAGCTATAATATCACGGATCATTCCCAGGTTTTGCGTTTTCAAACACTATTCGATTTAAATCCAGTAAACAAGGCTTATCTTAAAAATTCATATCTCCTTATCCAGAGATCAAAACGTTACATATTTTATATATTTATAAAGACCTACATGTCTAATTTATTCATGAAAAATTTCATAATTTCTAAAGAACATTTCATGCATTAAATAATAGTCTCACTGTTCGCTGCCAGCACAGGATTTAAAACTGGAAATTCTACAATTTTCACAATTTTGATCCTTTGATTCTAAAAATGATTCCCTAACATGTTTTCCATTCCATTTTGTATTTTAAAAGCAATGAAGACTTCCAAACATGAAAAGGAATTTTTCTAACAATCTCCTAGATTAAACTACTATTTTATCAAGAACTTAAAGCTAAAACTTAAGAACTCACCCTTGATGCTTTTAGGAATTTCTCCAATTTCCTTCTCTCTTTCTCTTGATTTTCGTTCAGCACTCCCTCTCTCAAGGATCAACTGAGCTTGTTGTGGTGTGAAGATTTGAAGAGGAATTCATTGCTATTTATAGGCAAAATCTCAAACCATTGTGGGTCCCACAAATGCTAAGAGTTCCAACTTTTCTTCTTTCTTCTTGTCTAATTATCTAAATCAGCTCCAATCCCTTCCATCCATATTATGGTCGACATCCACATCCCTTTGTGAGCCTTTGGATTGCTTTTCACATGTCATAACTTTATTTCTTTAATTCTCCCATTCAATGTGCCGACATGCCTCCCTTCTAATAGCCATCAAACATGTATTTTAATTAACAAAATAACTAATATACCAATTACCTAATTGGCTAGTTGCCAAATTTAACTTTTCAAAGCTAAGTTTGTATGATTATATAATAAATCATCTCTATCCTTCCTTCAAAAATAGCTTCACGTTTTTGCTAAATTTTGGGGCTGATTAAGAAGCTCAATTTATTCCCTTAATCAAGTGTTTATATGTTACTAATTACATATCCCATTGCATAATTTATTTGTTAGCTTAACCATAGTAATTAGTGCTTTATTAGACAAGTATTATTTCATTCTATTTGGCTTAATAATTTTCAAATACAATCAGCCCTGTTTTGATGCTTTTAATTTGTCTCTAATTAACTAGAAGAATTATGCAACTAATCTCAATTAGTGAAAACTAATTTACCAAATTGACACTTAATTTAATCAAGTGTTTTTACAATTATTTCATGGCTCTTTTAAACTTAAAATAACCATTATTTTATGCGACTCTATGTCACATATGTTAACCAATTTAATATGGTAACACATTCCTAAAATACAGAATTTTCGATAAATCAAAAATCGGGTATTACAAAAACTTTTGCTATTTCATTTAAGGAAGTCCCATGTCTCTCGGTAAACGATAGAAATAGGAAATTCAAGCTGTTTTCAATTGAAACACTTGCACTTACGATTATTATATGGCTTTGCATGGATCAATCTTCAACTCCTTGTTCTTTTTATATATAAAACACAAGTATTCTTTTCTTAGAAGGCAATCATATTTGAAGCAGATTTACCATCTAAGCCCTTGGCATCAGGGCGAAACTAGGGGTGCTAGAGGTAACTCCCTAAAATTACAGAATATACCCTAAATATTTAGGAAATTATATTTCAGCCTTATAAAATTTCAACATTTTCATTATAGTCCTCACTAAAATTACAGAATGAAAAGCTTGAAATGTTTATAAGGATGAAATGTAATTTTATGAACATCTGAATTCTATTCTATAATTTTTACTCCTTAATTACAACTCCTGACTCCGCCCCTCCTAGTTGGCATGTAACTCATTATTACTGCGCACACCCTCTGTTTTGTTTTTTCCTAGTTCAAAGATGATTTCATTTCAATATACATGCATTATTGTACAGAGATGTTTTGTTTTATTTTGTTGTGTCTGGTTCTTACGATCCACAAGAATACTTTAAATAAATACAAGTAGCTAGAGTGGATGGTGGAGAAGCAAAGTTAGGGAAGCATGATTAAAGGAGGATGAAACACCTGTCCTCCAAAAGCCTTGGTCTTGTTTCTAGATGCGACGAATGTGATTAGAGAGAGCCAACAGATAGATGAATTAAATAAAGCTAAAGATTTTTTTTTTTTTTTAAAAGAAAAACAGATCAAGTTTGTTAAACAAGAATTTTTATAGAGACAATGGGACCTAGTCAACAAGCATTTTTAAAAAGAAAATTAAAACTAAATCTAAAATATTTTACTTTATACTATATAATATAGATTAAAGAATAAAGATGAACCATATGACCACATACAAAAATTAAATCTATGAAAATAACAACAAATATATGTGAAGATTAATAAGTAAAACAAAGGTTTGGAGAAAACTTGATCATCAAGCATTTTAAAGAACAAATTAAAGTTAAATTTAAAATATTTTGCATGAGAAATATAAATTTAAAAAATAAAGAGAATATGTAAGATAATTAAAAAAGTAATTAAAAACTTTTAAACTCACACTTTTAATTTTTTTAAAAATTAAACTCAAACTCGAATACCTCAGAAGCCGTGCCCCATTAGTAGTCCAATTCCAATTCCATCCGTTGATAAAGAAAATTCATAACAACTTTGGAAAGCTTAGGGCTGTTTGGTATAGGAAAGAGGAGGGGCAGGAAAATATTTATTGGAGAGATTTAAGAAAATTGAAGAATTAGTGTTATAAATTTTAATAAAGAGATTATGTAAAAAATAATAATTAAACACTTTTAAACCCACATCTCTAACTTTTTTTTTTTTTTAAATTCAACTCAACAAGATTTTTTCCTCTACTCATTATCCCTCCCCTCCACACAAACCAAACAGCCACCTGGCGGGCGCTGGTTGACTCGTACAAGGAATCAATGACGATAATAATGGTAAGAGTGAACCGAGTAAGCACGTGGATTACGTTGAATAGCCCCAAAAACAAGAGCGAGTGATAGGGCAAAATTTTAAGCCTAAAAACTCCGCAAGTGCAGGCCATATCAAGTAATAAAGTAATGATAAAATTATCGTTCCCACGAGGACTTAGTATCACAAACTTGATTAGGCATTAATTTCACAATTTCGTTTAAGTTGCGAAAACTAGATTGAATTTAATTAAAAGAAAAGAAAATCAAAATAACAAACTACTAAAATAATCGAACGAGCAACCTAGAGTCACTAATCCCTTGTTTGTTATTAGATTTTATCCCCACTAAACTAATTTTGACTTAATTTAATCAGTTAATCTAGAGTATTAATGTCTATAGATGCCTTCCGGTCCATCTATATACCTATCTTAATTAATTATGTAATGTCTCACACAACTAAATAAGACGTTTTCTAGAACGGGCTCACTCTAATTTGATTATGCAGAGCTTCTAGGTATATGCCTATCCTAGACACAAATTAGATCAAAACCTAATTCTACATTAAATTTAAACCTAATTCCGCATTATTTAATCGCAAGGTCAATTTACGATTCCCTCTTCCAAGTTCAACCCTAAATCCCCAGAACATGCTTAATGGTGGCCACTCACTAAGCAATAGCAATAAAAACAAGAATAAATAAACTGAATTAAAATTAATCAAAAATAATCCGTAGAATAATAACTAGAACCCAAACAAGTTAGGTTCTCTAAGTTGAAAAGAAAATTAGCCACACATGGCTAAAACCAAATCAAATCCAAATCAAATAGATAAAAATTCAGGTTTAAACAATTAGGAGAGAGAGAGGAAAGAAAGCTTATCCGTCGCCTCCACGGTCCTTTCGTCCTTCGTGAAGATGATGAATATTTTTGGGCCCCTGGTACGTGATCTACTTCTTGTTATGTATAAAGGATATATCATGTAATACTATATTATATTAGAATATAATATAATAATATATTATATTATTATATCCTTTTCAATTTAAATTGTTGTCTCCCTTAGATCACATAATATCTCCTGCACAATAAAATAGGATATCAATAGATTTTCTGTTATAATATTCTTTTATCCTATATTTAATTAAAAGATTGATAAATATATAAAAGATAATTAAATAGGTATAAAATGTTAATAAATTCAACTCTTATACTATAAAATATACACCTATTTAATTATAAAATATACACTTATCATAGCGAAAGGGCTATTGAGGAAGCCAAGCCAGTTGGGTTGATGAGGAGTTTTAGAAAAGCAACGAAGATGAAGATTGAAGTCACAGAGATGGCATCTATAACCCCATGAAGTGGCAGTACATGCATAGGGTTTTGAAGAGCCTGCAAGTCCCAAACGAGAGTGGTTCGAGCCTTAAGAGATTGTCTGGGTGCGAACGGTGTCGTATCAGCTCCGGCAATGGAAATAGATCTATCTTAATTATGAAGTGAAATATATTGACTTCATAAAAAAATGCTGCAACTAAAAATGGAAGAAAGTTACCAACTTTTAAATCTTCATGGCCTTTTAGGTCTAATAGATTTATGCGTCCCCTACTCCTCCTCACACTTGTGTTTGGTGCCAGACATCTTTCATTAACAGTGTTGCTGATAGCTAGCTCTCTTCCAGATATACATATATTATGAGATCCACACACACACACCCACACATATATATATATAGACACACGCACACACATTAGATGATTATATACATAGATATGTAACATTAGATGATTAGAGCGGCAGACAGATATCTCCTGCTGCATGCTAGCTACCCCATCTTTTGTTTTTTTGTTTTTTGCTGGCTATACCTCTTCAGGAACCAATATCAGTTCAGTACTGGTACAAACTGAATTATGATAATCAAGTTCAAATTAACATGCAATGGAAGGCGATAGATCGAGTCAATTAAACTGTAGTTGATAATTGAATATTTTATACACTTCTTTTTACCTCTTGATTAATAATTTAGGACTTTTTAGTTAATAAATAATGGTTTTTATGTTCATTTGGGCCTTGGGCCTTACATTACATTTTAGCCATTTTTAATAATGAAATTCCAGTTTTGTATTGCTTCACTATTTCTACCATAACTCTTGAACCAGACATCGGATTTGCCTCATTTTTGTCTCATATTTCAGATGATTCAGAGAGCTACAATTGTTATGAAGACATCAAGAGCAAATTCGGTCAAGAGGGCGGTCGATTTTGGAGCCCAAGTTGGATGTACAATTCTGGATTTATTTTGGACCCGAATTTTGTAATTTAAGTCCAGTTTTATTTTATTTCTGTTTTGGGCTAAAACTATGAGAGCCCATTTCGTTTTAGGTTATTTTTAAGTAAGGCAGCTGCCACAAACAGATTCATTCACGTTTTTACCCTATTAGTGGATCAAAAACACAAGTTTCAAATTCTCTCAATTGTTCTTCATCCGTTCTTCGAGTTCTTCGTGTTCGTCATGAACTTCTTCATTTCTGCTCCATTTTCGTTCTGCATAGCCATGCTGGGCTAAGCTTCGGTGATTAGACCACGGATTAAGGATTCCACTATCCAGAGGACTCGCTCTTAACGGTAACAAATTCGGTTCTGTTTTGTAATTTCGGATTCGATTTGCATTCGGATTGGGTGTTAGATTTAATGCCCAGATTGAGAAATCCCAAGGACTTAATTGAACCGGGTTTGAGTGTTTTCGTGCGATCGTACAGGTGACACGCCGCCGTTCGGATAAACGCTAAACGATCGTTTAGTTGAGGGAATTTCTGGACGAACGCAGAGATTTCGGTTCGTCCAGAATCAATCACGAGTTTGTTCAATTCTGTTTTTCGTCCAAGGAAGGAAGTTGGTGGAATTCGAAATCCTGGGTTAATCTTCTGTTTATCTGTTTAATCTTCATTTCATTCTGTTTCTATTTCTATTAGTTTTCGTTTTAATCTGTTAACCAAAAACCCCCATTGTTACTGTTCTGTTTGGCTATTATTGTTGTTAATCGAACTTGCTGCAAATTCGTTGGGGAAACGACCCAGGTTCCTATCACTACAAATCATTTCGAACTTGGTTTATTTTGGAAGACACGGCAAAAATCTTTCCAAAAATGGCGCCGCTTGCCTGGGAATTTGCATCGGTTTGATTAGGAACAGTATTGTAAGTAGCTTAGTTTAGGTAATTTAGGTGGTTCGGGTGATCGGACAGAAATTTTTTGACTCGATCACTCAAACCAGGTCTTATTCACAAGGAATTTGGTGTTCTAAACAAGAATCACTTCCTACAAGGAAGTGAGGTCTCACTTATTTTCCCCAAATTCCAACGTTTAGACCACTTTTTCACTGTTTTAGGTTACGCTTTTTGATTTCCACTAGGGTCAATTTTTTTAGTATCTCTCGATTGAGTTGAAATTTGGTACAGGTGATAGAAAATGGCAAATCATTAGACCCACACCGAAAATCTTTGATTTTCCGTGTGGTATCCTCCGTTTTGTCAAATTCCATCGTTTAGACCACTTTTTCAATTTTTGAAGTTTTTTTTATTTCATTTTTGGGTTCTCCAATGGTCTAGGAGTTGCCCTGTCCAAGTCCCAAAAATTTTAAAAATCATTTGATATTATTTCTGGACTTGTTTAGGTCAATTTCTAGCTTAGGTTTTTGTTTTGTTGAGTCTTTACTTTCACTGTTGTGGTGTTTCTTTACTTTTACCACTCTTTGTGGCAATTTTGTAATTCCGTGATTACGCCAATTCTGCTAGGTGTCTATGTTGCATGAGTACCGGAAATACTACGACCCGAAGACTTGTTGCCATTGGATCCTGAAATAGAAAGAACGATTCTTACTGCTAGAAGAGTTGTTAGGCTAAGTCGTAAGATTAATACCGAACCGGATACTCAATTAGAGTCGATTCGCCATTCGATTGTGTCCATTACGTTGATCTTTCGATTGTGCTTCTGATAGTATTTCTGATAGTCTTGTTGTGTTCACTGATTCTAGTAGCAACTTTGCTAACTCGGACATTATGGCAGGAGAGCAGGAAAATCATCATACTTTGAAGGAATTGGGTGCACCTGATGTTAATTATCAACCCTTGTGCATCCAATATCCTAACCTTGCTGCTAACTTTGAGCTGAAATCTGGTCTAATACACTTGTTGCCTAAGTTTCATGGTCTTGCGGTGAGTGCCCCATTAAGCATTTGAAGGAATTCCCTGCAATCAAGAAGGACATTGGCAACATTAAACAAATCTCTGGGGAGACTATGCATGAGTATTGGGAGAGGTTCAAGGTTATGTGCAAGCTGTCCACACCATCAGATATCTGAAAAAGACTTGATTAACTCCTTCTATGATGGTTTGCTGCCGGTAGACAAAGGGTTGGTGGATGCTTCTAGTGGTGGAGCTATGAGTAACAAGACACCTGAAGAAGCCCGAGACTTGATAACCATTATGGCAGATAACTCTCAGCAGTTTGGCACCAGGGCCAATAGCACTCCTGTCTACCATATTCAAACACCTCCAGTTCAGTATGATTCTCAGAGATTAGAGAATAGACTTGATGATCGACCTCCCTTGTGAGGCGGTTAGCGGTGACACGTACGCATACAGTCTTCCCCTCCTCAGACCGGGTACTCTTGTGGGTTTTGTTCTGACCCTTATCATTCTACTGACTCTTGCCCTACCTTGCATGATCCTACTTACCAAGACCAGTCAGTAGCTGCAGTGGGTGTTTTTCCAAGAAGGCCACAATACCAACAGAATAATGCCTTCTCCAACACTTATAATCCCGGTTGGAGAAATCACCCCAACTTTCATTTGGAACCAAAATCGAACCGAGCAACCAATACAAAAATCGAATCGAGTAACCAGTATCGTGAGTGCGGGAACTACCAGCGAGAGACAGTACATACCACGAATTTCCAGCATCGATCTGCACCTCCTTTACCCTTGCCGGCACCACCCCTCGACCACCATATGTCCACCTCCACGCGGCGCGCAGCTAGTAGTAGTGGTGGTTCCTCACTTGAAGATATGATGAAGCAATTTGTCACGGCCAATATGCGGTTCCAACGGCAACCGACACTTCCATTCGAGTTTGCAAACACAGATTGGGCAATTGGCAACATCATTGAACCAGGCTTCAACCTCAGGGATCCAATTCCCTTCCCTCACAAACAATTCCCAATCCTAAGGGAAATGTGAATGCTATATCACTACGGTCGGCAAGCAATTGGAGGAACCTAAGCAAGCTGCAGATGTGACTTCCACATCGAAAACGAGTCGAAATGTGAAGATTGACTCGAAAAGAAAAAGGCAATGCGGCAAGGTGAAGAGGAAGACATTCCTATTCCTCTTCCTTTCCCTCGAGAGCGTTCGGTCAAGAAGTTGGCGAGATAAAGCACAAGAGAAGGATATACTTGAGACATTCGAAGAGTAGAGATCAACATTCCTCTCTTAGATGCGGTCAAACAAATTCCTAAATATGCCAAGTTTCGAAGGAGTTGTGCACCAACAAGAGGCGGCCAAGGGAATGAGCGAGTGAGCTTGAACCGAGTGTCTCGGCGACTCATCCAAACTACCATGCCTCGTAAATGCAAAGATCCGGGGACATTTTCTATCCCTTGCCTTATTGGTAACTATAGATTTGATGATTGCATGCTAGATTTGGGTGCTTCTATTAATGTCATGCCTGCATCTGTTTATAGATCTCTTGGTCTTGGTCCCTTGCGTCCAACTGGTGTTATTGTTCAGTTAGCTAATAGGAGTAATGCCCATCCCTCTGGTTTAGTTGAAGATGTATTAGTCAAAGTTAATGAACTGATATTCCCTGCTGATTTTTACATCTTAGATATGGAGGATGAGTCTCCTAGTAGTCGGTCACCAATCATTCTAGGGAGGCCTTTCATGAAAACAACTAGGACTAAGATAGATGTGCATTCTGGTACTCTTTCCATGGAGTTTGGTGATATATCTGTGAATTTCAATATCTTTGATGCCATGAAACATCCTAGGGAAGAGCATTCTATTTTCTGTATTGATGTGATTGACGATGCTGTGGACGATGTTCTTAAGATTCTGATATTGATTCTGAATTTGAGCTTCATCCTGATCCTACTGTGCATCCTGATTCTGATTTTGATGAGCTTACTTCTGACTTTGATGAACTGAATTTTGATGCTAACATTGAGTTGTATAGACACGGTCCTTACGCTTGTGCTTCTTTGAATGTGGTTTCGGTATTCCCGGTGTGATGACATCGAGTTGTTGCAACAACCACCCAAGCTTCTTCCTCCACCGAGCAACCGCCCAAACTAGAGTTGAAATCCCTTCCGGACCATCCGAAGTATGCATTTACGGAGGAGAATGAGCGGTTGCAGTCATTGTGGCAAATAATCTCACGCCGATCAAGAAGAGAAGGCTGCTAAGCTTATTGAGGGTGAACAAGAAAGCTATTGGGTGGATATTGGTGACATAGTTGGCATTAGCCCTTCTATGTGCATGTGCCGGATTACATTGGAAGAGGACTCTAAGCCGGTGAGGCAACCCCGAGATGCCTTAATCCTCTTATCCTTGACAGAATAGTTGGAGAGTTTGCATTGACTATAGGAGACACAACCAAGCCACTCGCAAGGATCATTACCCTCACCTTTCATTGATCAGATGTTAGAGCCATTGGCTGGTAAGTCTCATTACTACTTCTTGGATGGCTACTCTGGATACTTTCAGATCCATATTGCTCCTCAGGATCAGGAGAAGATGACCTTCACATGCCCCTTTGGGACATATACTTACCGAAGGATGCCTTTTGGCCTCTGCAATGCACCCGGCACCTTTCGGCGTTGTATGGTGAGTATTTTCTCCGAGTTCCTAGAGGACTGCATGGAGGTTTTCATGGATGATTTCACCGTATATGGGTCTGATTTTGATGCATGCTTAGCCGATTTGTCTAGAGTCTTGCATAGGTGCATTGAATCTAATCTTGTCTTGAATTATGAAAAGTGTCACTTTATGGTTGAGTCGGGCATAGTCTTGGGACACATAGTGTCTAGGAAAGGGATTGAGGTAGACCTGCTAAGATCGATGTTATTCTTGCTTTGCCTTACCCCGCTACGTGCGGGAAGTTCGCTCTTTTCTTGGTCATGCGAGGTTTCTATCGACGTTTCATTCGAGATTTCAACAAGACTCGCTCAACCCTTGTCCAACCTTCGCATAAGGACGCGACTTTGTCTTTGATGATGCGTGCAAGGCGGCCTTCGATCACTTGAAGCGTTGCCTTACCACGGCCCCGGTGATCCGGCCCCCGATTGGCACCTTCCCTTTGAGTTGATGTGCGATGCTTCCAACTATGGAGTGCTTCACAAGGTTTCCACAAAGATACCATCCTCGGACCAATGGTCAAGTGAAGTCTCCAATAGAGAGATTAAGCAAATCCTTCAGAAGACTGTTAACTCTACCCGAAAAGATTGGAGTAAGCGACTAGATGATGCTTTGTGGGCATATCGCACCGCCTACAAGACGCCGATTGGGATGTCTCCCTATCGGATTGTCTTTGGTAAGGCATGTCATCTTCTGGTTGAGTTGGAGCATCAAGCCTATTGGGCCATTAAGCAATGTAACATGGATTTGGCTAAGTCTGGGATGGAACGGAAGCTGCAGTTGCAAGAGTTAGATGAGTTGAGATTGGATGCCTATGAGAGCTCACGGTTGTACAAGGAGAAGACTAAGGCATTCCATGATAAGCATATTCTGAGGAAAGAATTTTCTGTGGGCCAGAAAGTTCTTCTATTTAATTCCCGTCTGACATAGGTATGATGGAAGCTTGTTTTCTTTCTTTTATTTTCCCCACTTTGGCCAAATAGCCTTTCCCTTGCATTATGATTCCTTTGCTAGCCCCTTTGTGCCTTTTGATCCATTCTTTTCTAAGCCACATTACAAGCCTAAGCGTAAAACCATTTCATCCCGCACCTTGAAAAAATTTGTTGAGCATTGGTTTTATCTTGTTTTGTGTTTAAGTGTGGGGGTTGCTCAGGAGTGCAACAGTTTAAGTGTGGGGGGAGATATTTGATTTTGTCATTGTAATTATGTATCCAATGAGAAAAAAAAAAAGAGAAAAAAAAAATTTTAAATTAAAAAAAAAAATTACATAGAAAGAAATGGATACATGAATAAAATAAAAGTTTTTATACATAGAGAATGATTGTATTAATCAGTGCTCTTTTTGATTTCTTTGGTGCTTAGCCTCTCATTCCATACTATTACCTACCTTCACCCTAGCCCCATTACAACCTTTAATAACAAGCTCTCTTGATTTGTGCATGTATGTGTTATGAGTAGTGGAGACGTAGAAGTTGAGCAAGCTTATGGTAGAACAAATTTCTTGAGTAGAATTTGAGCGATACACTTATTTACCTTAAACACTTGAGAGACCGATTGATTGAGCGCATCATTTGAGAGATCATCTTTTGTGATTAGCATC
The DNA here is from genome assembly GCA_025563575.1 of Acacia pycnantha. Taxonomy (NCBI): domain Eukaryota; kingdom Viridiplantae; phylum Streptophyta; class Magnoliopsida; order Fabales; family Fabaceae; genus Acacia; species Acacia pycnantha. The sequence goes on along the minus strand of JAMWYP010000195.1, from coordinate 519,364 downwards.
ATTGATTGACACTACCATGAATTGTAATTTGAGATGAAGGGGTTTTGGTCTTGAATGATTGGTCTTTTGAAGCTTTGTGTCCCTTGATTCAATTTTTGCATTGTTAGCAATTATTAGTAAAGGGGAGTTTCTCCTTTAGGTCTTTTTCTTTGAATTTTGCTCAGGAGTGCAAAAAGATAAGTGTGGGGGAATTTGATAATTGAATATTTTATACACTTCTTTTACCTCTTGATTAATAATTTAGGACTATTTAGTTAATAAATAATGGTTTTTATGTTCATTTGGGCCTTGGGCCTTAAATTACATTTTAACCATTTTTAATAATGAAATTCAAGTTTTGTATTGCTTCACTATTTTTACCATAACTCTTGAACCAGACATCAGATTTGCCTCATTTTTGTCTCATATTTTAGATGATTCAGAGAGCTACAATTGTTATGAAGACATAAAGAGCAAATTCGGTCAAGAGGGCGGCCGATTTTGGAGCCCAAGGTGGATGTACAATTCTGAATTTATTTTGGACCCGAATTTTGTAATTTAAGTCCAGTTTTATTTTATTTCTGTTTTGGGCTAAAACTATGAGAGCCCATTTCGTTTTAGGTTATTTTTAAGTAAGGCAGCTGCCACAAACAGATTCATTCACATTTTTACCCTATTAATGGATCAAAAACACAAGTTTCAAATTCTCTCAGTTGTTCTTCATCCGTTCTTCGAGTTCTTCGTGTTCGTCATGAACTTCTTCATTTCTGCTCCATTTTTGTTCTGCATAGCCATGCTGGGCTAAGCCGGTGATTAGCCCACAGATTAAGGATTCCACTATCCAGAGGACTCGCTCTTAACGGTAACAAATTCGGTTCTGTTTTGTAATTTCGGATTCGATTTGCATTCGGATTGGGTGTTAGATTTAATGCCCAGTTGAGAAATCCCAAGGACTTAATTCAAACTGGGTTTGAGTGTTTTCGTGCGATCGTACGGTGACACGCCGCTGTTCGGATAAACGCTAAACGATCGTTTATTTGAGGAATTTACGGACGAACGCAGAGATTTCGGTTCGTCCGTAATCAATCACGAGTTTGTTCAATTCTTTTTCGTCCGAGGAAGGAAGTTGGTGGAATTCGAAATCTGGGTTAATCTTCTGTTTATCTGTTTAAGCTTCATTTCATTCTGTTTCTATTTCTATTAGTTTTCGTTTTAATCATTAACCAAAACCCCCATTGTTACCGTTACGTTTGGCTATTATTGTTGTTAATCGAACTTGCTGCAAATTCGTTGGGGAAACGACCCGAGTTCCTATCACTAAAAATCATTTCGAACTTGGTTTATTTTGGACGACACGGCAAAAATCTTTCCAGAGTCCAGTTTGGCTTTATATACTAATTACTAGCAATTTGTTAGTATTTGGTTGAACCATTTTGTTAATTGATCTATGCGAGACTCCTAACGCATACGATATCTCGTCATCTGTTGATAGAACGACTATATACATAAATATGTAACATTACTTGTATGTTAGGTTTATCTAAACTAAATGATTTTCTATGCTTTCGTAATACCCGATTTTCGATTTACTAAAAATCTTGTATTTTAGGAATATGTTACCATATTAAATTGGTTAACATATGTAACATAAAGTCACATAGAATAGTGGGATATTTTTAAGAGTAAATGATCCATGGAAAAGACTATGAAAAACACTTAATTGAATTAAGTGTCAATTTAGCAAATTGGCAAATAAGCTTGCACTAATTGAGAATAGTGGCATAATTCTTCAATTTAATTATAGGAAAATAAAAGAAAATAATAAGGGCCAAGAGAGTCTAATTATATTTCAAAAATAATTAAGGCCAAAAGTGAAGAATTAAAGCTTCAATAATGAAGTGCTAATGACCATGATTAATAAATAAACCAATCCAACAATGAAATGATAATTATGGGGCAATTAACAACTTGATTAGAGAGTTAATTGAGAATAGTGGCATAATTCTTCAATTTAATTATAGGAAAATAAAAGAAAATAATAAGGGCCAAGAGAGTCTAATTATATTTCAAAAATAATTAAGGCCAAAAGTGAAGAATTAAAGCTTCAATAATGAAGTGCATTGACCATGATTAATAAATAAACCAATCCAACAATGAAAATGATAATTATGGGGAAATTAAGAACTTGATTGGAGAGTTAATTAAAGCTTGTTAAATCTGCCCCAAAGGTCATAAAAACGTCCAGCATGTGGGAGGATGATTTAGATAAGATTCTATAATAATTAACACCCAAATACATGCTGAAAAGTCAACATTTGCAACTAGCCAATGAAAAACACTTAAACCATGGATAAATGACATCACAAAAGCATATTAAATGGCTAAGAGAAGGAGCATGTCGGCACCCTTGGGCGCAGATTGAGTTTGATAAAGTGCAAAATAATCCTATGGTTGTGAAGAAAGAAGAGCAATTGGATCTCTTGAGTAATTACCATTTCTACCATTGAGTTTTTCCTATAAATAGAGAGCTTCTCCTCCATATTCTTCACACTAAAATCAGCTCCAAGTAGCTGAAGATAGAGATAGGGACGTGAGATTTTGAAAGTGGAGGAAGAGAGGGAGCAAAGTTCTTCAAGGGTAAGTTCTTGAGCTCTAGCTTTTAGTTTTTTATAAAATTGTAGTTTAATTCATAAAATTAGGGAATGAATTCCTTTAATTGTTTTTAGGATTCCTTGCATTGAAAAAGTCCTAATGAGGTAAAAACATGTTGGGAAATAACTTTTGAAATTAATGGAGCAAGATAGTGAAAGATAGGAAATTTTCGGGTTTGCTGAACTGTTGGAATCAGACGGATAGAGGGCGTTATTTTATGTGTAAATTCATCTTCAAAAATTATGAAATTTTTCATGTTTATAGTCGATATGTATATATTTCCATTGATATACATTATGTATCAATTAGAGTTCTGTAGAAGGAGATAAAAATTCTTGAATTTGAGTCACGTTTTGGGGAGAAATTCTGAACATTGTTTGGAAAATGTTAAACTGGTATTGATCTGTGAATTTCGAGTTATAGCCGTTATTTTCATAGAAAATAGAAATTTCAAGTGTCATTTCTCCTTTAGAAGCACATCGTTTCGAATTTTTAGAATTAATTATAATTTTTCAAAGTTACTGAAAAATCTGGCCGAAATGCTGAAATTGTGTTTTTGAAGAAATGAAAGGGTAATATTAATTATAAATATCATGGAAAAGGAAATAATCCAACGGTAACATTATAGGGTATCCGGGAAGTCCGGAGTCGGATTCAAAGGTCAGGCATATTGGTAACTACACGGTGAAAGGTACGGACGCGTATTGTAACTTTAACTCGATGTGTCTTGTATGATTATATATGATTAAATGATTCATGAAGTCGTGGACAAGACTAGGTCTTGGGTCATGCACCGTAGGGTTGTTTTCCTAGCGGCGAGGACATGTGGAGCGTGGCACCGGTGAGTGCAAACATTGCGAACATTACATTTGTTGTGTGCTATGTATTGTTGTCTTTGTTGACATTACATTTTCTGTGTGCTATGTATTGTTGGAACCTTACATCTGCTGGGTGCTATATATGGTTGATGCTGAAATGTAGTGAATATCTGTCATATATCTACCGTTTTTACTTGAGCATGAGGTTAAGCATTACCTAAGATTCAATGGGTATTGAATCTCGGACTTGACTAAGGTTCGAAAAGGAACCAGGATATAAGAAGACGACGTGAGACAGAGCTGGGAAAAGGAATCACCGGACGAAGTCGTGAAAAGGCACCAATGGACAGAGTCGAGAAAAGGCATTGTAATACCCCAAAATTTATATTTTGGAAATTAATACCTATTTAAAATAGGAAAACAAGTTGTCTCTAATTTTAGTAATTTATTTGTTTATTTTCCTTGAAATTTAAAGAGGCAAAAATTCAATTTTATTTTAGGGAACATAAGTTGCCCTATGATTATTAAATTAATGCATGGAGCATAAATGACCAAAGTAAACCCAAAAGTTGTGAGAAAATAATTAATCCAATTAAATAAAATTCTCAACAATTAGTAGATAATTAAATCTTCATTAATTGAATTAATTCCAGAAACTTTCATAACTAATTAAATAACATATGTTAAACGCACAATTAGGGATGTATGGCCTAATTTAAGACCAATGGCCAATGAAGGGCCAAGATTAGCATAAAGATAATTACTAATGATCAAAATTAATATAATAAACAATCAATTAATGAGAGATGCAATGCATGGGCACTTAAGCATTGGATTAAGAGTTAGTTATGCTTTCTTAAATCAAGCTTTGAAAAGTCAAATTGCAATTAGGATCAATGGCCAAGATTTAATCTAATGAAGTTAATCTAATGGTCCTAATTAATTAAGCCCTAAATCCTTGGCAAAATGAATTAGCCAATGGGAACACATAAGTCTTTAGATATTTTGCAAATAGAAAAGCAACATCCATGGCCAAATGAAGGCCATACATTTCGAATGGAGCAGGAGGATTTGTGTGTGTGTGTGTGTGTGTGTGAGTATTGTGAGTGTAGTGTGTAAGAGAGAGGAAAGGTGAGTTGTGAGTGTGTGTGTGTAGTGTGAATTGTGGGTGATTGTGAGCCTAGCAATTTGGAGAGAGAAAAGTGGAGATATTTTGAGAGTTCAAAAGCCATTAGGATTAATTCAAGACATAAGTAAATGAGAACCGATAGAAAATAAATTGTATACTTGAAATATGTTAATCATAGATCAAATATAAGGACTTTTTATGAACAAGTGTATTTTTAGCTTGAAATGGGTTATCTCCAAAGTCATTTCCTTAACTTTTGGGATTAATCCTAAAATGACTATAAGGCTAGTAAAAACCCCTAATGAAGCCATGATTGTGAGATTAGTAAGTTGAAGAAGAAACTTAGTTAAAACTATCATATTTTCAACTAAACTACACAAACAAAAGGTGAGGAATTGCCCAACAATGCAATGTTTTGATAAAGCTAGCATAAAGTGAAGCTTGTGGACATAAAAGAGGCCAACAAGGTGTTTTAAAAAGTGGAAGAGAAAAGGAGAGAGAGAGGACTTTTTGAAGAGTGAATGGTGAGGATGAGAGTTCAAGATTTAACCTAGATCCAAGGGTTGAGAATTAAGAAGAGAAAGTTCAATGGAACTACCAAAGTGCCACACCATTTTCCTATAAATAGGAGGCACCCCTCTTCATAATTTTCACACCAAAAACCATTCTAAGAAAGGGTAGAGAGAAGCTAGAGAGAAGTGGGAAGCAAGAAGGAAGAGGAAGTTCTTCAAGAGGTAAGTAAGCTTTTAAGTTTCTAGTCTTTTGTTTAGTAGTTCTTAGTATAAATGCTAGTTAGATCTAGAAAGTAGGAAATAAAATTCCTATTCTTGTTTTTAAGCCTCATTGCATTGAAAGATGCCTGACGAGGTAAAAACATGGTAGGAAGTTAGTTTGGAAAGTTGAGAGTCGAGTAGCGAATCCTGGTGAAATTTTATCGGTTAGCGATTTTCTCAAGTCGGGGTAAAATAGTCATTTATGACTAAAATATCTGTTAGGATATTGTTTATGATTTAATGGATACGGTATTACCCTTTAGGATATCCGGGAAGTCTGAAGTCGGGTTCAAGAGGTGGACGTTTGGCTATTACACGGTGAAAGGTACGTTCGCGTACGATAACACTAACTCTAATGCTCATTGCATGCATATATGTGATAGATGATAACTTGACATCTGTTGTGTGCGATACATCTGCTGTGTGCCTATGTACTATTGGGATATGTTTGCTGTGTGCGATACATCTGCTGTGTGCCTATGTACTATTGGGATACGTTTGCTGTATGCGATACATCTGTTGTGTGCTCATGTACTGTTAATGTTGTGAATATCTGTAATCTATATACTGTCATATTTAAGCATGAGGTTAACCGTTACCTGAGGTCCGATGGGCATTGGACCTCAGTCTTAACTATTGGTACAGGAAAGAATCAAGGATCAGAGAGGGTACCGGTAGCTAGAGTCGTAAAAGGCATCGAAGAACGGAGCCGTGACAAGGCACCGTCGAGACAAGAGCCGGAAGGAGATTATCGAGCCTATTGTCGGGCATGGATCTAATAAGGTTACTACGAACAGTTTGGTGCCGAAGGCGGGCTAGTCTATGAGGATCAGCCAATAAGTCACCGTGAACTCGGTGAGGCCCCCATGATAGACACCTACCAGGCCATTCTGTTTGGTTAACTGAGTTAGGTTCATTGCCCCAAGTCTAGTTAAGGCTTGGTTTAGATTGTATAGTTACTTTTTCAGAAATGTAATCATACAAAGCTCTGTATATTGTATCACATGAATATTCCTTTGGGATTTTCAATTTAATCAGCATACGCCTGGCATCATCATAGGTCGGGGTATTTGATTTCAATTACTCATGGTCCAATTGTCCAAGAATGCATGCTCTCCGTTTCGCATTACTCGATGTAGCACCTCAAACTCGTTGTTTTTCTAAAAACTATGTTTTCTTAAACAATATGCTGTTTGGAATTTGGGGTGTTACATTTTGGTATCGAGCTAGCTTTATAGCTAGTCTCATAGCATTGTATGGAGAACTAGGTTAACGATGCGATATAATCTTGGTATTGTGATACCGAAAGGACGTATACCCTAAAGGAAAAGGGTTAGGCTCGGGGTAGTTAAAGATGGAAGAGCTGGCACAGAACATGGGTTCTGATGCTAAACTCTAGGACTTCTGATATCGGAGTCTGAATGAAATTCCCGCCTAGTGTTTCAAGGGGAAGCGGTACAGAGAAGTCGGTACTGCTTAGGTTTTTTCTGTAGACAGTAAACCTACTGTTTAGGTTTCCCTGTAGAAACAGTGACCTATTGATTAAGTTCCATGTAGGAACAGTAACTTGTTAAGTTACCCGAGTTCCATGTAGGAAAGACCAAAGTAGAATAGACTCAAGCCATTCATAGAATAGCGCATGCGTTTGGGTAGTAATGACCTTCTAAAGACTAGTTTTCGGTTCCAAATTAATTTTAAAATTTAAATTCTAAACTTGTCAATACACATGCTATATTTGAAATTCTCGAATTGATTTTTGAACTTGTAAATTTTTGAAACAGAGTTTTTAAGTGAAATGTTTCAACAAATTTAAGACCACAAAGTGATGGTTAGTTTTGAAATGATGTTGTCTTATAAAAGAGGTTTTGTTAGAACCCGAATTTGAAACCGAGTTTTCAACTATGTTGTGGTAAAGTTTGTACAAAACTAGAAGGACAAGCCGTTGTAGATGTACACAGCTTTCTGGTTCTTGCCGATGTTTTGAAATGTTTGAAATCGGCCTTTGATAAAGGTTCTTTTTGAACAAAGATTTTGAGGGAATTTGTTTTGAGAAAATGAAAATCGCACCAAGAGTGGAACAAACCCAATCCATAACATTTCGCCAAGGGCATATGTTTTATTTAAGTGGAACCCGACTATGTCCGGACCGAGTTTTCGGTAGAAAGGGTTACTACTTTATGTGCCAGTGCGAACACTGGGTCTCTTATGGGAGGGACGAGGGTTCTCCCACATTATTTAACGGTACTGCAGATGCAGAGGTCGGATTTGGGATAAAGCGCTCACCGTACCAAGTGGTTGAAGTGGTGGCGTGAACTTTCGATTTTTAAAGATTTTGTAAAATGAATTACACTCCTCAAAGATATGTGTCGATCATAAAAGTTTTTTAAACTGATTCGGCAGTGAATATGTTTTCACGAATTTGTGTTGGCAGCAATTAAATTTGAAAATGTGATAGTACTATTACTTTCTGGTATAGTGCGGATTGCGAAATGTACTGAGACCACGAAAATTTTTCATTGTATGAAATTTGAAAATGAGACAACATAATGGTTTTGAGTAGCGATGACATGTTCGTCAATGCTATTGTGTGGAAAAGCAGTGTAGTTGGAAATTTTGATATAGGAACAAAACTATTAGAAAGGTCTGGAACAAGGTTGAGTCATATTATAGTTGTCAGCTATAGCGTTAAGAAAGTAGTCTGAGAGCTTGAATGGGAAAGGCTCAGATGAAATAGACGAGCAGAGGCTCGAGGCAATAAGGCCTAATATGCACATATGCACGGGGCGATGTCCCTAGGCCATAAAGACCAGTGATACTTAGCATTGTGTGAAATGCTAATTGTCTTGCGACATTAGACTAGTATGTCTATAGTACATCCTAAGACCGGCGAAAACATTCATTGTACCAGGTTATAGATGAGATGCTTAAGGTTTGAGGATGATTTCCTAGGTTGTAAGACTAGAATCCCCAGTGTTGTGGTAATAGATTGAGTTGGTAGGCCAATGTATGATAAGCCGAGAGGCTGAATAGGTCAGAATGGACATATGGGTCCTGTATTTAATACTATACTTGAGTACAAGTCGGATCAGACTGATATCTAAATATTAGGGTGCGTGCTGGGTAAGCATGCACAAAATGAGGATTAGACTAGATGTCTAGGTTGTTTCTCCGAGGTTATACGTACAAATTTCGAGGACGAAATTTAATTTAATGAGGAGAAATGTAATACCCCAAAATTTATATTTTGGCAATTAATACCTATTTAAAATAGGAAAACATGTTGTCTCTAATTTTAGTAATTTATTTGTTTATTTTCCTTGAAATTTAAAGAGGCAAAAACCCAATTTTATTTGAGTAAATACCCTTTTTGGTCCCTGGAAAAAACACGGATGCCCTTTTTGGTCCCTGAAAAAAAATAAGTCACTTTTAGTCCCTAAAATGGAAAAATAAGGTCCCTTTTAGTCCTTTTGATCATTTTTTTGCACATTTTAATCCCTCAGAAATTCCCAAAAAGTCCTTTTTAGTCCCTAAAAAAGTAACATATGTTAAAGGCACAATTAGGGATGTATGACCCTAATTTAAGACCAATGGCCAATGAAGGGCCAAGATTAGCATAAAGATAATTACTAATGATCATAATTAATATAATAAACAATCAATTAATGAGAGATGCAATGCATGGGCACTTAAGCATTGGATTAAGAGTTAATTATGCTTTCTTAAATCAAGCTTTGAAAAGTCAAATTGCAATTAGGATCAATGGCCAAGATTTAATCTAATAAAGTTAATCTAATGGTCCTAATTAATTAAGCCCTAAATCCTTGGCAAAATGAATTAGCCAATGGGAACACATAAGTCTTTAGATATTTTGCAAATAGAAAAGCAACATCCATGGCCAAATGAAGGCCATACATTTCGAATGGAGGAGGGAGGCTTTTAAGTTTCTAGTCTTTTGTTTAGTAGTTCCTAGTATAAATGTTAGTTAGATCTAGGAAGTAGGAAATAAAATTCATATTCTTACTTTTAAGCCTCATTGCATTGAAAGATGCCTGACGAGGTAAAACATGGTAGGAAGTAAGTTTTGAAAGTTGAGAGTCAGAGTAGCGAAGCTCTGGCGAAATTTTATCGGTTAGCGATTTTCTAAAGTCAGGGGTAAAATAATCATTTGTGACAAAATGTCTGTTAGGATATTGTTTATAACTTAATGGATACTGTATTACCCTTTAGGATATCCGGAAGTCCGGAGTCGGGTTCAAAAGGCCGGACGTTTGGCCATTACAAGGTGAAAAGTACGTTCGCGTACGGTAACACTAACTCTAATGCTTATTATATGCATATATGTGATAAATGATAAGTTTAGATCTGTTGTGTGCGATACGTTTGTTGTGTGCTTATGTACTATTGGAATACGTTTGCTGTGTGCGATACATCTACTGTGTGCTTATGTACTATTGGGATACATTTGTTGTGTGCGATACATCTGCGTGTGCTAATGTACTTGTTAATGTTGTGAATATCGTAATCCATATACTGTCATGAAAAGGCACCGAAGAACGGAGCCGTGAGGAGGCACCGGTCGAGACAAGAGCCGGAAGAAGTTATCAAAGCCTATAGTCAGGCTTGGATCTAATAAGGTTACTACGAACAGTTTGGTGCCGAAGGCAGGGCTAGTCTATGTGGGTCAGCCAATAAGTCACCGTGAACTCGGTGAGGCCCCCATGATAGACACCTACCTCACGTATAAATGTACAGCTAACTGACACTTTTGAAGTCCCAAAATATAATTTGGGACTCCAAAAGGACACTTTGAAGTCCCAAATTATTTTTGGAGTCCCAAATTATATTTTGGGACTTCAAAGTGTCATTTTGGAGTCCCAAATTGTATTTTGGGACTCCAAAAGTGTCTTTTAAAAAAAAAATTACCTAGCACGTATTTTGCACAATCCACCAATTATACCCTATAAAACCATCAACCAGATAGCCAAAACATACATTACCAAAATATTCGATCATTCGTAAACCATTAAAACCTGCAGCCTTGTGCGATTCCAAATAAACTAGAACAATGAATTACATTTCAACAATTACCCATCATATATATGATCAACAATGGTAACTACTACATACTACATATACAACTACCACAAAGGGTCAAAATATAATGATGTATCCAGCTACATTAGTACCAAAAATCTGTAAATTGGAAAATAAGGTATCAGATAAATCAATGAAGTGAATAAATTAATGAACAACTCAATTAAGTACAACATCAACAATATTATCATTTGAGAATCAGGGAGTGATTACGTACTTGTTCAAAATCTGTAGTTTGTCCGCTCTGAATGATGTTGAACATGTAAAGTATAACATAATATCCACATTCAGTGTGCCCGGGTTGTCGAGGGCACTATAAATTAAAAGCAAATTGTTAAAACGAATAAAGACATGCATATCAATTAAATAACTTGAATCAAAACTACTTACTTTAGGATAAAACCACTTCGGTTCTTTAGCTAAACCCTCTTTTCCCGGAAAACATTTTAGACGTCTTGATTGCACAATCATTAAAATAAAAATTTTCAGACATTAGAACAATTCATTTAAATCAAGAATAAATGAATTAGACAAAATACTTACGTGCTAAAAATGTGTTTTATGTCTTCGTTTGGCTTGCCCTTATAGGAATCAAACCAATAACAAACACTCTTTGAGGGACAAACAACACAAAGCGTCCAATGATTACTACAACATATATACATATTAAAATTAAATTAAGATAAGGAAGCAACTTATTGTTAAAAATCTGAAATAGCTAGAGAAAAAAAAAACGTACTCTTCATTAATTGGAGCAAGATAAGAAGGTAATTGAGACTCGGCAAGTGTGTAACCCACATAAATTGACCTTCCTCTAATTTATTTCTATGCTTCGTAGTGTTCGCGGACATAAGAATCCATATAAAGCATTTTTTCCGTCTTGGGCGCATATATTGTGGAGGGCACTATGATCGAATTAAAATGATAAATGTTGTTCAATATATAAAAACAAAATAATCAATCGTTCTTTAAAGGGCAAAAACTTACAGGATTGCCACTTGAAGAATTTGTATATCTAAACACTCCATATGTAGAAACCGGTGCAGATCGTTCTTGTCAATTGTTAAGGGATATGTTAGTTTTTAACCAACAATGCCCTCACGCATCTGCAAGGGGATATAGGTAATGCGCTTGTACACCTCTTTCAACCGTGCTAAGAAGGGACATCTGCTCGCAGCTTACTCATCCTATGAAACCATACAAAACAGATTATGAGTGGGTTACCAAGAAAAATCAAGTTCTAGTTATGTATTTCATACCATTGGAGGTGTCGTCGTCATCTGAATAAGATGGTTCGGCCAAAGGATGAACGATCCTATGGCCTTCTCTAGCATGGGAACCTCCTCATCATGAATCGGGATGTGTGTTTTTTCTTCCCCCTCCCGAACAAGTGTCACAGTCACCCTACTGTGATCTTTAGGAATCTGCACATTATGGTGGATGGCTGTGTCTGTGCAAACAAAAGCGTCGGCAACAATACGATGGTGTGGCACATCCAAACACAGATAGCAAGGTTCTCCTCCCGGTAGAGTGAGAGTAGGTTCGCCACAAAGTACCTCTGGAGGGTTATAGCTTTCGTTGTTGCTGGGGTGGGCCGGGGATTCATGTACTGGTCTCGAATGTTCCTTCTCTTCCACCATAGCCTTCAACTCACCACGTAGCTGTCTCAAGAGATCATCTTCGAGTTGCGCTCGAATTTTGGCTACAAGCTGAGGAGTAGGGTTCTCCTCATCATACGAAAACCGTCTACGTCAAACTAAATACTTATACTATGAAAAACCGAGGCTATTTAATACTTTTAAGTTAACTACTTACAATCTTCGCGGCAACCTCAGCAACATCTGGATTGATGTATTTGCCATCTTTAATCCTCGCAGCTTTCCATTTCTTGTAACGAGGAGGAGGTTCAGGGGCCTGGACAGTAATGGAAGGATCGGATTTAGCATCTTCCTTCATTTTCTCCAACTCTTCTTCCATGAGCCTCCGTTCAAGCTTTTTGTACCCACCTCGAGACATCAAATGGGGATACTTATTTGCCGTTTGCCTCTCTCAGATTCGCTTGACTTATTTCCTGTGACACGGAAACAAAGAAAACTGAGCCTATGATGTCAAGTAATACGAAATAAAAGATAGTATATGAAAGAAATTTTACCAGAAATGCAGGATTTTGGCGTGATGCCACAAACTCCCTCCAATCCTCCGGCGAAATGAAAGAATATTTCTGGCATGGATCCTGGTTCCTCCGTTCCCCTCGAATATACTTCCTGGTGAGCTTATTCTTGAAATCTTTCCAACGTAAACGAACTTCGCCCATCCAGTGCTTGTTCATCGCTTTATTGTTTGGTACATCGTACGTTTGCTACAACACATAAAAGAGAAGAATATTACATTTCAAGTAACACGACTAAAAATATGCATGCAAATTTATTGAAAGTAACATACCAAAATTTGTGACCAAATCAACTCCTTTGTTTTTGAGGAACCAACTTCCAACTAGAGTATACAATAGGAACATTGCTTCGAGCTAAATAGCCTAAATAGCTAATGAAATTGTCTTCCTCTTTACCAATTGCATTCATATCGGCATCGAACTCGACATGCAACCTTTTTTTTATTTTGACGACGTGTAACCGCGCTCCCATCGTTGTGGTACCTCTACCCCTTTTGACAATGGGCGGCGCATCTATATCACTTGCCGAGTCGTCGAGTTGGCCATACTCCTGTTCGTCAAAGAAAAATCAATGTTAGATAGGTCATTAAATAGTAAACAAATTAATCAAAGGAACTAAGAAGTTGAACCACTACAAAAAATAACACAAGTATTATTTCATAACTTAAGATCTTACTTTATATGGTTTCCCATATTCCTTCACAATGATCGTTTCTTGCAACATATTCTTCATCATCTACCAATTCGAGTACACATGTTTAGGTGGATTTGTTGTGAAAGGAGGTGTATCGTCAAGGTTGAAGGATTCTTCACCATACTTCGTTTTTTACTTTGAAGTACAATGAACATTTTTTATTTGCGGTGGTCTCGTGACATAAAACACTTGTTTCGCCCGACTTGCTAGAATGAATGGCTCATCTCTATGACCAACTCTTTCAAGATCAACCGAGACAAATCCAAACTGGGGATCTATTACAACAACATTATTGCTAACCCACTTACATTTAAATAAAGCAACTTTAAACTTGTTGTAGCTCATCTCCCATATTTCTTCAATAACTCCATAATAGGCCATCAATGCTAATACGGGGTTTTTGTCTTTCGAACTGGAAAAGTGCATGGATTCAACTTCAACCATCACCCCACTATTCTGCATAGAAATTTTGTCATCTTGGTCTTTTGTGTGGAAAGAATACCCGTTTATATCATAATCGCTCCAAGTAATGACCGAAAAGAAGGCCCCGGTGCTAACCACTCGATTGTATCGGACAATCGTGCAATACCTTCTCCTCAAACCACTTTATGAATGTCTTCTTTTCTCATTCGCAATGCATGTCACTCTTCCTTGGATTCATATTCTTCAAGCTCTTTCTCGGTTCATCAATATATGGTTGAACTTCTTCCATATTATTCAAGACATACAGGTGTGCTTGCAACACCTCTTCACGAGACATATTCTTCGTTTGATTCCTCAAGTTCCCTACTTATCCCTTCGTCATGCTGAGATTGTATCGTCACCCCTGATAGATACTCTTTGCAAAAGTCCATTGCCTCTTCAACTACATATCTTTCAACTATTGAGGCTTCGGTCGATTAGGATTTTTAGAATACCCTTTTAAAATCTTCATGTATCGCTCGAAAGGGTACATCCACCTTAGGTAAACCGGACCACGAGTCTTACCTCCCTTACCAAATGCACTATCGATGCACCATTATATCAAAAAAGCAGAGGAAAATGCATCTCTAATTGGGACAAAATAATGTAACAATCATTTTCCAATTCATCCAACTTTTCAATGTCAATAACTTTGTTACGTATAGCATTAAAGAAAATACACAATTTCGTTATAGTTGTTCGCACTTCATCTTTCATAATGCCTCCGATAGCTACCGGTAATAGTTGTTGCATCAACACATGATAATCATGGGACTTCATTCCCACCAACTTCAACTCATCCATTGAAACACACCTTCTCAAATTAGAAGCATATCCTTGTGGAACCTTAATGTCGTATAAACACCCACACAAACTTTTCTTCTCCGCTTTTGATAGTGTATGAGCTGCTGGCTCCATGTATGCCCTCTTGCCATCTTCTCTTACTTATGGATGTAACCGTTCTCTTATTCCCATATCAACCAGTCTAGTCTCGCACTCATTCCATCCTTAGTCTTCCTTGGTATGTGCAAAAGCGTATTGACAAGATTATCGCAAACATTTTTCTCCACATGCATCACATCCAGACCGTGTCTCACATCAAGGCTACGCCAATATGGAAGATCAAAGAAAATTGATCTCTTCTTCCATATATTCTTCTCACCCGAAATCCTTTGCTGCTTACCCAATATGACATTGATATGTTTGACCCGATTATAAACTTCCTCTCCTTAATGCCTTTGGAGCCGTTCTATGCTCCTAAGCCGTTGAAACACTTTTTTAACTTACGATATGGGTGGAACCGGTCAAGAAACCTCCCGTGACCACCGTTTTCTTTCCGTGCTTTAGTTGATGGAAGTTTGTGTCTGCTTCACATATTGGACATGCTTTATGCCCCTTCACACTGTACTCGACAAATTTCCATATGCGGGAAAGTCGTTTATTGTGGTAAAAATCATTGCACGCAGCTTGAAGGACTCATTCTTATATGCATCAAACACATCTACGCCATCCTCCCACAACTTCTTCAAATCCTCAACCAAAGGCGCCAAGTACACATCAATATTGTTCCTGGCCGTAAGTTGTACATAGCCGGGAGGTAAGTTGT
The DNA here is from genome assembly GCA_025563575.1 of Acacia pycnantha. Classification (NCBI taxonomy): domain Eukaryota; kingdom Viridiplantae; phylum Streptophyta; class Magnoliopsida; order Fabales; family Fabaceae; genus Acacia; species Acacia pycnantha. Next base: position 503,987 of record JAMWYP010000195.1, on the reverse strand, counting down.
ATATTACAAGGAGAACCGGCCATGCACTATGGATGCTACTAAGAGTTCCATACGGATTGAAGCCATCGTACAAAGCCCTAGCCGAAGGTTTCTAGGCTCACCGCCAAATTGAGGTAACATTTCGTCTATTTTCTTCCATTGTGGAGAGTCACCGGGTGCCGAAGATATTTTCCATCGGACACTCTCTCATCGAATGTCATCTCAACTTCTTCGTCGTTGCTTCATTAGTAAACGACGCTTAAACCGCGGTGTTATTGGAAGATACCACAATGCCTTCAAAGGTTGCCTTTTTGTTGACTCGACCTCCGAGCCACCACCTTTCTTTACTTTGTATCGTGAAGTTTTACACTTCTGACATTTACTAAGGCCTTCATACTCATTTCTGTACAATATGCAGTCATTAGGGCAGCTGTGTATTTTTTTATACTCCATACCCATCGTAGACAAGATTTTTTTTACCTCATACATACGATTTGGAAGTACATTATCATCTGGCAACATATCACACAACAATTCAAGCAGAAACGTGAAACTGCTATCGGTCCACCCACAAGTTTCCTTTAAGTTGACCAAATGTAAGGTCCCAGTCAACCGCGTATACTTAGTACACCCAGGGAATAAAGGTGTCTCTGTATCACTCCGCACACTATCATATTCATGTGATTGTGCAAAAGATTCTACCTCAACATCATGAATCATTTTCTCCATTCCATCATCATCTACCTCAACTTCATTTTCGTGGGACGCACTGGTAGTTACTTCCTCACCATGCCATATCCACGTTGTGTATCGAAGGTTTATTCCATCACAAAGTAGGTGATCCCTTATATCAGCAATATCCCGGCGAATCTCATTTAAACAATTAACACATGGACAAAAATACATCCCATTTTTGGCAGCCACATTTCTTCTAGCAAATTCAATAAACTCTTCCACTCCATTCTCATATTCTTCACTAGTTCTCAATGCATTCATCCAACTATGACCCATTTTATTGTCACCTAAGACGTTTCCAACAACATTCGTGTTTATAACAATTTCAAGAACGACATGCTTTTTCTCAATCTTTCAAGAAAAATTCGACAAGATTTCCCCTTAAAAGTAAGACATCCCAAAATTTCAATAACAAAAATTTCAGCTTCATTTAACAAAACTTACTAACTAAAGAAATTCAGATCAATTTCACTATTAAATCCAACAGTTTCATCAACTAAGAGAACATTAGAATTATTCCTACTAACATGCATATAATTTCAGTTTCATACGACAAAAGTGTTGGTCTTACTCAAGTAAGAAGGTATCTTATAAGGAAAATATATGTGTGTGTGAATATAATGAAAGCAACCGACCTAAGTTGAAAGCGCAACCGTTTGCTTCAAACCTTTGATCAAATAGAAAATCTGCAACAATATAAGCCAAATGGAAGTCAAAATTCTTGGCCACCAAGAATGAATTTCGCATTAGCCAAATGGAAGGAAGAAAAAGCTGATTTAATACACATTTAAAGCTAATATCACGCCAAAATAAAGAGTCAAACACTTAGAAAAAAATTAAGCAATGAGAAGTGACAATAGTTTGTTGAATATTATGACATTGTAACTTTTTGAGTAATTCGCAATAGATTTAATTTCAAACTCAATTATATAACTATCGTTCTTGATTAAGCTATTTAGCATGATTTATGTATGAGACATTTGACTTGTTTGCATTTCGAGATTCAAAGGGCATACTACACACACACACACATATAAGGCATGACATTCATAAACTATATATATGCAATACAAAATCTTCAAGAAATTACATACTACCTCCAATCCTTAATACAATATTTAATTCGCTCAGCATTAGCCTAATCTAGTTATAAGTCTAACTATGATTAGGTAACAAGAAGAAAAAGGGAGAAACGTACACAAAGTGCTTATAAATTATTCTTTGATACAAAAGGATAAGATTCATATGACAAAAAGTGTAGCTTTTATAGGCCCAACTCAAGAATCCTAAACAGTTTTTTTTTTTTTTTGGTAAAGGAATCCTAAACAGTTAAGGGAATATATAGACATTGATACTCTAGTTGAAGTGGCTTCTTTCCATTAAACTAAGCTTCATCGATTCAAGAAAGCGTCTAAATCTAATAATTATACAAGAATTAAGGTGCCGCATGCTTGCTGGTCTAAGAAATAGAAGTGGTCTAGCAGGTTCATTAACCGCGGAGGTATAGTTTTTCCAAATGGAAAGCAACAATCATGACAAAGAATCACCTAAACTTACATGGTAAGGAATATCATCAAGAGAGGATCCAAGTTTGGACAAATCGATAATGCCATTTGTTATTAGTTGCTTGACTTAAAGAACCATCAAAGAAATTGTGGGAAGAAAAGGAACAAATTAAATATAAAGACCAAAAGCTGTACTGCATTTTGGCATACATAAAACCCAAAGCCGAACCATACTACTTTGGAACATATAAAGACCAAAAGCTGAATCCTATCATAGTTTGTTGTTTAAATCCTAATTGAAATGAACTCAGTATGAGTAAATCAATTGAATAGATTAACCATCACTCCTAATAATCTTTCCTCAGCCTCAAAACGACCTAGCCAATTTAAAAGGCCGCTTCCTCCCAATTTGAAAGCTAAGATTCTCGCTGGTAACTCATAGCTCCAACTTGAAAGTAACCAGTTCGTTCAAATTTTAAAGCTAAAGCAACCAAATATTCAATCTTCATTGAATTTTTCCTCTTTAAACACCAAACTCCAAAGCAATATAGTCATTCACTCATTCGAAGAAAAGTCAGTTCGGAAAAGCTAAAAGAAACAGCATTATAGTCTATGCGGACATAAATCTAGAAGACAAGAACAACTAAAAGAATCTTATTTCGCCTAATACTATAATATAATCTAGTAGGAAAAACAGACCGAGATTATGCCATGACACTTACACGGTTGAAGCCAAATGGAGACTTCGCTTTTTCGCAACGACGGCGAGAATCCCAAATTAACCGCCGAGCTTGGACGGAGCAACGACGACGAGAATCCCAAATTAACCGCTAAGCTTGGACAGAGCAACGACAACGAGACACCCAAATCAACCCATGAGTTGGACGGAGCAACGATGGCGAGACACCCAAATCAACCCCGAGCCGGACGAAGGACGACAACGAGACACCCAAATCAACCCCGAGCCGGACAGAGCAACGCATCGACACACAAGGACGAGAGTGATGAAGAAGAAGAGACGCGAGCTCGTAACGATGGGGAAGAGAGGAAGAAGAATAGGAAATTAAACCGATAGAAGCAATGGCCAAATACAAAAAGAGTAATATATTAAACAATTGAAGTCCCAAATTATAATTTGGGACTTCACAACTATATTTTTGAAGTCCCAAATTATAATTCGGGACTTCAAAAAATTATTTTTGGAGTCTCAAATTATATTTTGGGACTTCAAAAATAAATTTTTTGTCACCAATAATTTTTGGTGGGTTGGGGATATTTTTTGAAGTCCCAAAATATAATTTAGGACTTCAAAAATAAATTTTTGGGAAGAGATAATGATTTTTGGCGGGTTGGGGAAATTTTTTGGAGTCCAAAAATATATTTTTGAAGTCCCAAATTATAATTTGGGACTCCAAAAGATTTCCCCTCCAAAAAAAATACCCGCCAAAAATTTTCCCCTCCAAATAAAATTCCCGCCGAAAATTTTCCATGAGTTTGGGAGTCCCAAATTATATTTTGGGACTTCAAAAAGTTTCACCAGCTCGCCAAAAAAGCAATTCCGCCCAAAAATTTATTTTTGGAGTCCCAAATTGTATTTTGGGACTCCAAAAATTTATTTTTGAAGTCCCAAATTATATTTTGGGACTTCAAAAACGTTTCAGAGCCAATATAATTACAAGAATGCCACTGTGTTCACTTGTTACATCCCTTTTTTAAATAGGGAAGTTTTTAGGGTAGTTATAACCCATTTTTGTAGTAGTGATAGTTACTTTTGAGAAATGTAATTATACGAAGCTCGTATTGTTGGTTCTATATTAGTTTTGATGATGTCTTATATAGGTGTCATTCTTAAGAGCAAAAGTTGTTTGGTATATTTATCTCCTACATTGACTAACTACTATGTTTAATGTAGATTAGTTCAAGTTGAATTATAGCTCAAGAAGGAGATAAGAGATTTTAGTAAGAAGAAATTGAAGAAAATGTCAAGTTAAGAGATATTGAAGAATTAAATTGTGGAGAATGTTCAAGAGAAGAGGAAAGAAAGAAGACTTGCTAAATGGAATGATAAAATCATTATACAAGTAGATTGATTCTAGAAGTCTCCACCATGATATGGAAGTTGGAACGGCTTAAATCGGAGTTAAAATAAGCAAAATCACGTTTTGGGATGAATTAACTCGAGCCAGAAGCTTACCTCGAGTTAAAATGATTTCTACAGTGTTTTGGGCGCTCAGTACAGCTTGCCTCGAGTCAAGAACATCACCACCTCGAGTCAGCACTTTGCTACAGTGATTTTTGCCTCTGGAACGAGTTGCCTCGAGTCAAATCACTAATTGCCTCGAGTTAAGGTGTGTTTCAGCAACTCGGAGCACTCTATTCCACGTTCAGCTTCGAGCGACCTTTGGTAATTCGACGATATCTCCCAAACCAGAGATCAAATTTAAGTGAAATAAATTTTGTTCGAAACTAGACTTCCAATGCGTCATTTTGATTTAAAATTCAAGTCCAAAGGAGGTCAGATTCGATAGCTAAGAATTATTGAAGATGACAGTAACATCACCGTCACACTGCTAACCAAGCTTCAATGTTTTGAGTATATCTCACAAGCTACAGATCCAATGGAGCTAAAATCTGTTCCATTTGAAAGAAGACTCAAAGGGCTTTCCATAAAGACTTTCACCAGACAAAACGGAGTTCGGACCAGGGATTTATGATCTTCTAAAGTTGACACTCGAAATTCTGAAAGCAACAGAGATCAATTGAAGATCAAAGAATTGAGAAGGAGCGAATCAACTCGAGCCAGCGGTGTTAACTCTAGTCTACGTCCAACCGAGAGTTTGAAGAATGGAGAAGACTTTTTAACTCGAGCCTCCTCAAGTGCCACCTCGAGTCTCCAGACTCGAGCCAAGATATATTGCACCTCGAGTTGAATCAATTCTGAATTAATGATTAATTGATGATTTGCCTCGAGCCAGCGTTGTTGTTACCTCGAGTCGAGCCAAACAGAAAGATAGAAGAAATGAGAGCAGTTTTCACCTCGAGCCGGTAAGTATACCTCGAGTCAAATGTTTATGGAATTAATGATTAATTCATGATTGCCTCGAGCCACGCTTTGGTCACCTCGAGCCAAAACCAAACTGTTGAAGAATAGAAGAGTTTTTGACTCGAGCCAACCTTTGCACCTCAAGTCACCAAGCATACAGAGAGTTAGACGAATTGGGAGCACTTTTTAACTCGAGCCAACACCTTCACCTCGAGTCAACCACGCAGAGCAAGCAACGTACAAGGCAAAGCAATTTCGAATTTTCGAAATGTCTCGTAGTTGTTTGCTATCAATTAATTTCTACTTGCTATACTTCTAAATGTTATTAATCATGTTTGTTAGCAAGTTTCAGATGATCAATTGAAGAATTAGAAGCAAAAATCGTAATGACAGATTTGTGCCAAAAGCTTCAATGTGAATTCTGCAGATTTTCAGAGAGAAGAAAGAATTCAATGAATTCAATGAGGAGCTTGAAGAAATGAAGCTGAATACTCATCTATAATTTTCTTCAATGAATTAAAAAGCTCAACTTGTTCATCGGCTTCAAATGCTACGATTTGAATATCCAACGGTAATATTTCCAACGGTAATATTTTCCAACGGTCATATTCTAATATGGAAAGAGTTGCTCAAACGGACAAATACTCTTCATCCACTATAAAAGCAGAAGCATTCAAGAAAGAAGGGTTAGAGATACGAGCTTACATATTGTAAATGCCAACACTCTGATTATACGCATACTCTCTACTCTCTGTTTCTCAATGTCAATATAGTTTACAGTAGAGTGTGATGATCAATCGTACTTCAGTGCTTATTCATCTTCTCTGTTAGAGAGAACATTTCTGATTATGGAATCATTGTAAGAATCTCAAGTCGTGGGACTTGGAGATTGGGTTATCAGTTTACTCTTGTAAGGGGGAGTGTATTCTAGTGAGAGAATAACTTCGAGTACAGAGTGTAACTAATTGAAAGGAGTATCTCGGTTGAGATTTGGCTTCACAAGTGCCTGTGTAAACTTGTGGGTTTGTAAAGGCTTCTCTTGTGCCCGGTTCAAACAAGAGGATAGTGGATTGGAAATCTCAAGTAGAGCTTGGGACCGGACGTAGGTCAAGGATTGGGCCGAACCAAGATAAATCATAGTTTGCATATTCTCTTCCCTAAACTCTTATATTTCCAGCATATATGTTTGAATGAGTGTTTATCGTGTTATGCATCCTTACTGTCATACAAACTAATTTCAGTAAGTTTTAGAAAAGATTTTCAAAGTAGCAAAGTTTTAATCAAACACCCAATTCACCCCCTCTTGGGTGATAGCCAGGTCTAACATTTGGTATCAGAGCAGGGCTCTTGTCTAAAGGACTTAACCGTCTCAAGAGTTTCAATGGCTAATTTTGGGTGTTGCTTAATTTCTGAAGGTTTCGATTATACTGTTCCACCGTTTTTCAAAGATATTGATTTTTGGTTTTGGAAAGCTAGAATGACATCGTTTATAAATGTTTTCATTTTGATATGTGGAATGTTTTTATAAATGTCTATGATTTAAAACCAAGAAAGGATTGACCGAAAAGGAAAGGAAAATGTTTTCGTTGAACATTAGAGCAATGAAAATTTTGTATAATGCATTGACAAAAATGACTTTGAGAAAATCAAATTTTGTTCTAGTGCTAAAGATACATGTGATACCCTTGATTCTATATATGCTTCTAACAACTATGTTGAAGTTGAAAGTGTTGACAGTTCATCTGAAATTATAAGTTGCACATCCACGATTGATGAATAATTGGAAGTTGAGAATGCAGAAGGAGAAATCTTAGAACACTTCCATGATCTAATCAATATAGAAGAACAAGAGACAGAGGATTCCCAAGAAGAGCTCATTGTGCACGACTGTGATCAATCACTATCTGGAGCTCAAGATGCACATGTGGTAAACAATTCCAATTCTACTTGTGTAGTTAAGAAAATGATTTTGAACATTTGCATCAATTTGTCTTTCAACCGATTATTGATTCTAATTTTAAAAGCAAAAATGCCTTCGAAAATAATGCTGGAAAATTTATTGGGAAGAAAAATATTCGAATGAAACTTATTTGAACTTTCACTCTGATGACCAACACAATACTTGCATAAAATTTCATAATTCACATCATCATATAGTTTGCAATTATTGTGGTAAATCTGGTCATATTTCTCATACATGCTATATTAGGAGAAATTCTCATATGAGAAATAAATTTGTTTGGGTTCCTAAAGGACAAGCGAGGTTTAATGCTAACAATCAATGACCCAAGTATAAATGGGTACCAAAATGTCCATCTAGTGCCTTATTATGTGTGCAGGATGATTTGAAAAGCAATGGACATAAGGGTACAGAGAAGATGAAGAAAAATCCAAGAGTCTCTCATGCACCAATGAAAAGGAGCATAGCACCTATGTCAAAAATGAGAACTTTCGAGCACCCATTGCTAGAACTACAAAGTCCAATCATAAGAAGCAATGGATATCCGTAAGAAGAATACATTCTGTCTCAAGAATAGACTACCGTGAAGTACCATTCAACTACCTTGAGGAGAATAAGATGTCTATATCTTTTGAGAAAGCTTTGTATGCACCTACAAGAAAACAAATGAAAAATCGGTGGATAAGCAAAGCCAATCCTCCAAGTACCTAAGGTAAAGGTATCCATTAGTAAAACCTCCTATACTATCTGAATTATATATTGAGATTTTACATTTTGTAACCTTAGGAATGAATGAGCATAGCAAACTATTTTGAAATCGATTGTTCACATCCCTTAAAAATCCACTTAATAAATTGATAAAGGGATTGTAATGTTCAATAGTTTAATTCTTTATGCATACATGATGATGTGAAAAGAAAATATTTCTTTTATGCATAAAGTCATGATTAATTCTCTGTGCTCCATTGTTCTAAACTGATTACATTCTTAAGAGCATATGAATTCTGTTTTGATTCTTACAAACTAACAATGATTGGATCCAAGTAATGTTGGATACCAAGAGAGAAAAAGACTTATACGGTTTTGTAGGAAGAGAAAAGCTTCTCAAGAATGCTACATAAAGAAATAATTCGACTCTTGAGGAAGCTAAAGAAGCTATGTTGCTTGTTGATGGTGAACAAGGAGATGTCTACATCAATCCATTATAACCAAGCAAGTCATTACAAGGACAAGAGGAATTATAGTGATATCTAACCCTACTCTATACTGTACTTATATGAAATTCATGTTTGAGTAATGAATACTTGTCCATCATTACATTCCATTAGCAATCAATCTTTTACGTCTTTCAAAATGTTTCTAGATTGCTAAATGGACCATAAGTGAATTAGTGCATAACTTTCGAGTTTATGTCTTTGAAATGCACAATTCTAAAATCTATTTCGATTTCAACTCACTCGGTTTTGTAAAAATGTATACAAATGCTTTTGAAAAGTATTCATGCTTTGATTGCATTCAAATGGAATTTCAAAATCGGAAGTCAACTCTTTGAATGTTGAATGTCAGATATGCTTCAAATTTGTCTAGTTGAGTTTTCCCCGTCATTCACATATTGATCTTTGGTATTTAATGTTTTGCTTGAACTCCTTTTTTAATTCTCTGACTAGTTAGTTTTTATATCTAACAAGTTGATCATCTATATGAGTTTCAAGCTTATCTCTTACAAAAGAATTCAATTTGTGAGAGATATGCCTACTACATAAATTCTTATTGGCCAAGTTCTTCCAAGCTTTATGAATGTTCATTAGTGCATTAAATGTTAATGCATTAACCATTAGTGGAATAACTTACTAGGATGATATTTTGGAACCTAGTCATTTGGACTAATGATTTGTGCTTCATCATCTATGAATCCTAGTACTCTCTTTGTTACTCAAATACATCAACTTTATCTTCATCCATTTTTGAGTAACTATACTCAAATTCTTTGCCTTGAATGTTCATAATTTCAAGATTATATTCTAAGAGCAAGATTATCTCCTGTCAATAGCAAAGTCAGTGTCTACATATAATTCATTTTCCTTATGACTTTTGCTTTTGGGAAAATTCTTCAACATGTACAATTCAATGTTCCACATGTTCTCCAAAGCTGAAGCATATTATGATAAATTCTAATATACTCTTTAAACTGTTGATTTCCACCATGTTTAGTGTGAGCATCGATTTTAAGCATGTTCCAAAAATGTGGTTAATGATTCAAGTAAAAATTGCTTTCAACTTTATCAAACTTGAATCAGAAAGCTTCTGTCACATTTGCTGTCAAAATAACTCGAGTTTCGGGTTCATGCCTCGAGTCAAGTTCTTTTAAAACTAAGTCGAAATATGCTTGAACTTTGACTGACTCGAGTGCACAAGTTTAACTCGAGCCAGATCAGTTGATGAATAAATTGTTTTATACTCTTTGATTAACTTACATGCATATTTATCAATGACATATTTTCTACATAAAGTATATTTCAAGTTGTCATTAAGAAATAATGTTCATGACATCATTTAATTATTACACTTTTGATTCATTGGATCAAACTTATTTGATTGGGTAAAATTATATGAAAATGAGCAGTTCATGTTTTTAATATTTGAGCAATTCTTGTAAATCTTTCTGCTACCTTCTTTATATTTGCTTTTGAAACTCTACTGCTAATCTGTAATTTACTTTATCTCTAAGATTGTAGTATGGTTAATGTTTTAAGTTTTGCAGTATGGTTAATGTTCCATTTTGTTTCTGCTGCCAATTCTGATTATGATCACAGTTCCCAAGCTTAACTCAAATATATCTATAGAATTGTGTCTAATCTTATGTGGACTCAAGAAACATTGGGTACCAAAGTGTATATATTTGTTTTGCAGGATCCTCTGTTCTTGCATTGGAAAATAATGATAAACAGAGGAAGATAAGCTTGTGAGGTCCTCTCCTGTGAACAAGTAATGGTTGCAGAATCAATCGAGCTATCGAGAAAAGGAACTTTAACAATCCTACATTGAGCTTACAACAAAAATATTGAAGTTTGACATTCTTGTGAATAAAAAGGTTATGCAACTATGTGAATCTCATCCTTATGCATCAAATATGGAAGATCCTCAGTATTGATCATATCAACCGATAGTGGCTAGCCGCTGATGCATTTATGGATTACAAATGATTATAACTTGAGTAATTACGATATTACTTAAGTGAGGTATTGTATTCGAGATAATGTGCATATGTCATGCTTGGCTAACTTGATTTCATTCATCTCATTTTATTTCATGAAGTCTTGCCCAAGCACATTCATTCTTAAAAGGACCTCATAACAGTATTGCATATTAATTGTTAATACGTGAGTAGTGGGACAACACTCAAGTATTCAAGTGGAATACTCAAGTACTGTCGGGCTGCCTATTTGATTTAACGCAGCATTTGATAAGTATGATTCATTTGTTGTGCATCTTTTATAAATGAAAAGGCTTATGTTTGAAAAGCATCATATATGAATTGGCGTCAGCTTCTTTAGATGTGCTACAACATTTATTCAACTTTTTACCCAAAGATTCCTTAAATGCAATAGCATCAAAAAGCCATCGCATCTACTCATTTTGCCTAATCTTCTCTCGATCTATATCTATTCTTTTTGCAAAAGCACCAAATTAGCGTCTGGACTTGAATTGAAAAAGCATCATTTTTATATACTACTCTTTATCTTCACTTGATCAAGATTTTGAAAACGTCATATACTGTGTCTATCATTTATTCACTTGTACTTTATTCATTAAACATGGGCATCACACTATTATTTGGTATCATTAAAGGGAGCTTTATATTTTTAAGTTATGCATTCATTAAGGGGGAGCTTCAAATTCTCATGTGTTTTTATATCTTAAAAGCTCATCTCCTATATTTGAAGAAAACCTTTTTTAGCATTCTCATCTGCATTCACTATGCTTTATTAGTTTTGATGATGAGTTTATATCATATTTTCCTTTCATTATCTTAATTTGAAAAATATCATATAGAAAGGAATATTTTGATATCGATTTCACTAATAATTCTCTCTTCCAAGAAAGTTTACAATTGTGACAGAGAATTCGGTCTATGCAAAAACTTTCCTTAATACACTACAAGGAGAAACCATTAAATTGAGGAAAGATGCATTGGTGATCAATCATTGAAACTGAGATATGCTCTACATAACCGCCGCTCTGTGAAGAAAAGGCAAAAGATGGAAGCCGAGTACCGACCATGTTCATTTATATGAGATATGCTTCAAGAAGGCAAGATCTGTTGTTCCACTCGCATCATACAAGACATTCATGATCCTTCGATTGAACACACTTCGAGGAATTTCATACATCAAGCGGTTGGACTCCACCGATAAACCTACATGAGCATTTCTAATCTTTATCTCTTTATATTCGTAGATTTTGCACATGATTGGTATTTATATGCTTTAATTGTGAAAGATGCTTTGAAAAATTCTCCAAATTTTCTCAAATTTGTTTTCATAAAAACATTCCAAATTACATCATATCAAGAATGAAAACAATTTTAAATCTGGGAGAGAAAATCAATTCCTTGACTTATTCTAATTTGGTTTCATATTTGTCTCTCTACTAGCATCCCTTCTTTAAACACAACTTTTTGCTAATGACAAATAAGGGGGAGAGAATGGCAAGAAAAATATGCTATTATTTATTGGTTTTTAGTATTCATACATATTTTTCTTAAAGTATTTGCCATCATCAAAAAGGGGGAGAATGTTGGTTCTATATTAGTTTTGATGATGTCTTATATAGGTGTCATTCTTAAGAGCAAAAGTTGTTTGGTATATTTATCTCCTACATTGACTAACTACTATGTTTAATGTAGATTAGTTCAAGTTGAATTATAGCTCAAGAAGGAGATAAGAGATTTTAGTAAGAAGAAATTGAAGAAAATGTCAAGTTAAGAGATATTGAAGAATTAAATTGTGGAGAATGTTCAAGAGAAGAGGAAAGAAAGAAGACTTGCTAAATGGAATGATAAAATCATTATACAAGTAGATTGATTCTAGAAGTCTCCACGATGATATGGAAGTTGGAACGGCTTAAATCGGAGTTAAAATAAGCAAAATCACGTTTTGGGATGAATTAACTCGAGCCAGAAGCTTACCTCGAGTTAAAATGATTTCTACAGTGTTTTGGGCGCTGGTACAGCTTGCCTCGAGTCAAGAACATCACCACCTCGAGTCAGCACTTTGCTACAGTGATTTTTGCCTCTCGAACGAGTTGCCTCGAGTCAAATCACTAATTGCCTCGAGTTAAGGTGTGTTTCAGAACTCGAGCACTCTATTCCACGTTCAGCTTCGAGCGACCTTTGGTAATTCGACGATATCTCCCAAACCAGAGATCAAATTGAAGTGAAATAAATTTTGTTCGAAACTAGACTTCCAATGCGTCATTTTGATTTAAAATTCAAGTCCAAAGGAGGTCAGATTCGATAGCTAAGAATTATTGAAGATGACAATAACATCACTGTCACACTGCTGACCAAGCTTCAATGTTTTGAGTATATCTCACAAGCTACAGATCCAATGGAGCTAAAATCTGTTCCATTTGAAAGAAGACTCAAAGGGATTTCCATAAAGACTTTCACCAGACAAAACGGAGTTCGGACCAGGGATTTATGATCTTCTAAAGTTGACACTCGAAATTCTGAAAGCAACAGAGATCAATTGAAGATCAAAGAATTGAGAAGGAGCGAATTAACTCGAGCCAGCAGTGTTACCTCCAGTCTACGTCCAACCAGAGAATTTGAAGAATGGAGAAGACTTTTTAACTCGAGCCTCCTCAAGTGCCACCTCGAGTCTCCGGACTCGAGCCAAGATATATTGCACCTCGAGTTGAATCAATTCTAATTAATGATTAATTGATGATTTGCCTCGAGCCGCGTTGTTGTTACCTCGAGTCAAAGCCAAACAGAAAGATAGAAGAAATGAGAGCAGTTTTCACCTCGAGCCAAAGTATACCTCGAGTCAAATGTTTATGGAATTAATGATTAATTCATGATTGCCTTTTTTAACTCGAGCCAACACCTTCACCTCGAGTCAACCACGCAGAGCAAGCAACGTACAATGGCAGCAATTTCTGAATTTTCAGAAATGTCTCAGAGTTGTTTGCTATCAATTAATTTCTACTTGCTATACTTCTAAATGTTATTAATCATGTTTGTTAGCAAGTTTCAGATGATCAATTGAAGAATTAGAAGCAAAAATCGTAATGACAGATTTGTGCCAAAAGCTTCAATGTGAATTCTGCAGATTTTCAGAGAGAAGAAAGAATTCAATGAATTCAATGAGGAGCTTGAAGAAATGAAGCTGAATACTCATCTATAATGTTCTTCAATGAATTAAAAAGCTCAACTTGTTCATCGGCTTCAAATGCTACGATTTGAATATCCAACAGTAATATTTCCAACTGTAATATTTTCCAACTGGCCATATTCTAATATGGAAAGAGTTGCTCAAACGGACAAATACTCTTCATCCACTATAAAAGCGAAGCATTCAAGAAAGAAGGGTTAGAGATACGAGCTTACATATTGTAAATGCCAACACTGATTATACGCATACTCTCTACTCTCTGCTTCTCAATGTCAATATAGTTTACGTGAGAGTGTGATGATCAATCGTGCTTCAGTTGCTTATTCATCTTCTCTCGTTAGAGAGAACATTTCGATTATGGAATCATTGTAAGAATCTCAAGTCGTGGGACTTGGAGATTGGGTTATCAGTTTACTCTTGTAAGGGGGAGTGTATTCTAGTGAGAGAATAACTTCGAGTACAGAGTGTAACTAATTGAAAGGAGTATCTCGGTTGAGTTTTGGCTTCACAAGTGCCTGTGTAAACTTGTGGGTTTGTAAAGGCTTCTCTTGTGCCCGGTTCAAACAAGAGGATAGTGGATTGGAAATCTCAAGTGGAGCTTGGGACCTGGACGTAGGTCAAGGATTGGGCCGAACCAGATAAATCATAGTTTGCATATTCTCTTCCCTAAACTCTTATATTTCCAAATATATGTTTGAATGAGTGTTTATCGTGTTATGCATCCTTATCGTCATACAAACTAATTTCAGTAAGTTTTAGAAAAGATTTTCAAAGTAGCAAAGTTTTAATCAAACACCCAATTCACCCCCTCTTGGGTGATAGCCAGTCTAACATGTATATTGTATCAAATGAATATTCCTTCGGGATTTTCAATTTAACCGAATACGCCTGCATCATCATATGTCGGGGTATTTGATTTCATTTACTCATGGTCCAATTGTCCTAGAATGAATGCTCTCCGTTTCTGCAGTACTCTGATGTAGCACCTCAAACTCTGTTGTTTTTCTAAAAACTATGTTTTCTTAAACAATAAGAGGTGTGGAATTTGGGGGTGTTACATTTTGGTATCAGAGCTAGCTTCATAGCTAGTCTCAGGGCATTGTATGGACAACTAGGTTAAGAGTACTGATATAATACTGGTATTGTGATACAGAAAGGACGTATACCCTAAAGGAAAAGGGTTAGGCTCGGGGTAGTTAAGACCTTAAAGATGGAAGACCTGGCACAGAAGATGGGTTCTGATGCTAAACTCTAGGACTTCTGATATGGAAATCGAGTCCGAATGAAATTCCCGCCTAGTGCTTCAAGGGAAGCGGTGCAGAAGTCTGTATCGCTTAGGTTTTCTCGTAGACACAGAAACCTACTGTTTAGGTTTCCACTGTAGAAACAATGACCTATTGATTAAGTTCCATGTAGGAACAAGAATTTGCTAAGTTACCCGAGTTCCATGTAGGAAAGACTAAAGTAGAATAGACTCAAGCCATTCATAGAATAGCCGCATGCGTTTGGGTAGTAATGACCTTCTAAAGACTAGTTTTCTTGTTCCAAATTAATTTTAAAATTGAAATTCTAAACTTGTCAATACACCGCTATATTTGAAATTCTCGGAATTGATTTTTGAACTTGTGAATTTTTGAAACAGAGTTTTCAAGTGAAATGTTTCAACAGAATATGAGACCACAGGGATGGTCAGTTTTGAAATAATGTTGTCTTATAAAAGGGGTTTTGTTAGAACCTTAATTTGAAATCGAGTTTTCAACTATGTTGTGGTAAAGTTAGTATAAAATCGAAGGACAAGTCATTGTAGATGTACACAATGTTTGGGTCTTGTCATTAGATATGATTAGTTTTGATGATGTTTTATATAGATGTCATTATTAAGAGAAAACGCTTGCATGATATATTTATCTCCTACATTGACTAACTACTATATTTAATGTAGATTAGTCCAAGTTGAATAATAGCTCAAGAAGGAGATAATAGATTTTGAAAAGAAGAAACTGGAGAGAATGTCAAGTTCAAGAAGAAGATGAGATATTGAAAGAGTTAAATTATGGAGAATGATCAAGAGAATAAGAAAGAAAGAAGAACTTGTTAAATGGAATGAGAAAATCATTATACAAGTTTTTAGATTGATTCTAGAAGTCTCCACGATCAAATGGAAGTTGGAATGGCTCAAATCGGGGTTAAAATAAGCTACAATTGCATTCCTGAAGTCATGCTCGAGCACACCAATTTCATGCTCGAGCACGGTATATTTCCAGCTCCTATTCTCGCCCAAAATCCATTCTTGCTCGAGCAGAAAAACGTCCTTGCTCGAGCAGGAAAAATGGCTTGCTCGAGCAGAAGAAAACCTGTTGTTCGAGCAACATCGATTTTCAGCTACTCTGTTCAGCTCTTTTTCAGGCGACCTCTGGTATTTCAATGACATCTCTCAAACCAGAAGTCCGATTGAGGTGCAACAAATGTTTTTGGAAACTACACTTCCAATGCGTCATTTTGACATAATATTCAGTTTCAAAGGAGGTCATATGAGAGATATATGAATTTTATAAGATGACAGTGAAATCAACGTCACACAGCAGACCAAGCTTCGTAAATTTAGTGTATCTCACAAATTACAAATCTAATTGAGCTGAACTTGGTGGAATATGAAAGTAGACTCAAAGGGATTTCCATCAAAAGTTAAACCAACCAAAACGGAGTTCATACCAGGGAGATATGGCCCTTGAAAGTGGATGATCAGTTCAGAATGTTGCAAACAACGTTGGTCAAAAACAACCTCCACTCATCTGATGATAGTGGACGAATTACAATGAGTTTGGAGCTGATTCTTCTTGAGTTGGAAAGAAGACTTGAAGATCTTTATGAGCATGGGTGGTTTGCCAAAATTGAAGTGCAAATTGGACAGTCATGCTCGAGCAGAGCATTTGGCATGCCCGAGCATTATCGAGCCAAAAGCAAGGATTTACGAATTGAAGAGTCATGCCCAAGCAGAATAAAAGGCATGCTCGAGCAGAGGTAAAAACATGCTCGAGCAGCATCGCCAAAATGTCAAATTTCCGCCTCTGCCTGAGGCCTGCCCGAGCAAACACAAAGGCTTGCCCGAGCATCAGCAAGAAAATCTGTTTTCTCTTAGAGGCTTGCTCGAGCGGCAGCCGAGAAACTCGATTCTCTTTAAGAGCTTGCTCGAGCATCGCGATGAATTCTGCTTTCTTTTAGAGGCTTTCCCGAGCAACGAAAAACACCATGCTCGAGCATCAAACGCTACTTAACAGAATCTTGATACGCTATCTCTAATTTTATTTCCTTCGATAAATATTAAAACACCATTATTACCGATTATATTCAAACTCGTTAATTTCTATTTCTAATCATTCTACTTAAGTGAGTTTCAGGTATCAACCATTGATTGACAAAAACAGAAAATCAGAGCATTGATTCTCACGCGTCAAACAGAGGAATGGTCAAGAAAGATGAAGTCCTCATTTGGAAGTATTCGATATGGCCTTTACTCGTAATGATTCCTTGCACAAAATAAGGGAATACATTAAATGATGCAACGGTCATAAAGCCGTCAATGCATAGCAACGTTGGAAATCCAAGAGACAGAATAAGCTCAACGGCTATCTTCGAAATCATTCAACGGCATAAGAGACATTATAAAAGGCCACCTGATTCAATTCAACATCATCCAAGAATACGAGATATACATTTCGCATTATTGTGATCAACTACTTCAATAACCTTTAGTATCTTCGGATACCCATAGTACTTCAGTTGTTCATATTTTATTCGCTCGTGAGGAGTCATTAAACACCTTCATTATTTCATTTGTTCAAACTTAAGGTTGTGGAATCTTAAGTAAGGGTGTACGATTACAACTTGTAAGGGGGAGTGAGTCTGAGTGTGAAAGGATCATCCTAAGTTACAGAGTAGGTAATTGTACTTGTGTTTGAAGAGTTAGTAAAAATCTCAAGGTGTACTTGGGGACTGGACGTAGGTCAAAGTATTAGACCGAACCAAAGATAAATCTCTTCGTGTCCATTTCTCTTCCTTACTCTGATATTTATTTTCAAGTGTATCTTGTGAAAAGTTTGTTAAGATCACCTATTCACCCCCCTCTAGGTGATATTCCACCGTCACTTGCCGATGTTTTGAAATGTTTGAAATCGTTGGCCTTTGATAAAGGTTCTTTTGGACAAAGATTTTGAGGGAATTTGTTTTGAGAAAATGAAAATCGCACCAAGAGCGGGAACGAACCCAATCCATAACATTTAGCCGAGGCTGATAATTGAATATTTTATACACTTATTTTTGTCTCTTGAATAATAATTTAGGACCCTTTAGCTAATAAATAATGGCTCTTATGTTTATTTGGGCCTTGGGCCTTTTATTGCATTTTAGCTATTTTTAATAATAAAATTCCAGTTTTGTGTTGCTTCACTATTTCTACCATAACTCTTGAACCAGACATCGGATTTGCCTCATTTTTGTCTCATATTTCAGATGATTCAGAGAGCTACAATTGTTATGAAGACATCAAGAGCAAATTCGGTCAAGAAGGAGGTCAATTTTGGAGCCAAAGTCGGATGCACAATTCTGGATTTATTTTGGACCCGAATTTTGTAATTTAAGTCCAGCTTATATTTTATTTCTGCTTTTGGGCTAAAACTATGAGAGCCCATTTCGTTTTAGGTTATTTTTAAGTATGGCAGCTGCCACAAACATATTCATTCACGTTTTTAACATTAGAGTGGATCAAAATACAAGTTTTCATTTTCTCTCATCATTCTTCATGTTCTTCGCGTTCTTCGTGTTCTTCGTTCGTTCTTCGATTTTCCCAGCCATGATCGGCTAAACTCTTGTGATTAACCCAACGATGAGGATTCCATGATTCATCCGTAGAACTCGTGCCTAATCGGTAACTACTCGATTCTGTTTTCATCTTATCGGATTCGATTTCGAAATAGTTCGAATATTAGATTTAATATTCGGTTTGGTTCATCCCAAGGACTTAGTTCTGACTAGGTTACAGTGTTGCTGTGCGATTGCAGCATATGAGACGCCACTGTCCGGGACAGATTCTAGGCGATCGTCTAGGCGAGGGAATCTCCGGATAATGCAGAGATTTCGATTCATCCGGAACCAAACGTGGGTTAGTTGTATTTTCGTTCAATGATGGAGGTTTCTGGAATCAATTCGTTGGGTTGATCATCTTTAATCTGCTCTGTTTATTTGATTCTGTTTGACTCTATTTATTGCATTTTGATTATGTTATTTCGTTTTGTTCTATTCCTCGTTAAACCAAACCCCCATTTTATCATTCTTGTTTCACTATTGTTATTGAACAAGCCCGCCGCAAATTCGTTGGGAAACGACCGGGTTCCCTAATTCGCAAATTGTTTTCGAACTTGGTTTATTTTGGAAGACACGGCAAAAATCTTTCCAAAAATGGCGCTTCTGCCGGGAATTTGCATCGGTTTGATTAGTAACAGTATTGTAAATAGCTTAGTTTAGGTAGTTTAGGTGGTTCGGGTGGCCTACAGAAATTTTTCTGACTCCGATCACTCAAACCAGGTCTTATTCACAAGGAATTGGGTGTTTTAAGCAAAAGTCACTTCCTAGGAGGAAGTGAGGTCTCACTCATTTTCCCCAAATTCCAACGTTTAGACCACTGTTTCACTGTTTTAGGTTCGCTTTTTGATTTCCAACGGGACCATTTTTTTGAGTATCTCGATTGAGTTGAAATTTGGTACAGGGATAGAAAATGGTGAATCGTTAGACCCACATCGAAAATGTTCCATTTTCCATGTGGTATCCTCCGTTTCGCCAAATTCCATCGTTTAGGCCACTTTTTCAATTTTTGAAGTTTTTTTATTCCATTTTTGAGTCCCCCAATAGTCTAGGAGTTGCCCTGTCCAAGTCCCAAAAATTTTAAAAATCATTTGATAAAGTTTGGACTTGTTTTGGTCAATTTCTAGCATAGGTTTTTGCTTTTGTGTGTTTTGTCTTTGTGTCTCTTAGTGTTTTTCTACTTTTCACCACCTCTTGTGGCATTTTCGTAATTCGATTTTCTCGTGGCATCTTTGTCATTCGAGTATTTGCCAATTCGCTTTGTGTACATGTTGCATGAGTACCAGGAATACTACTAATCCGAGAAGATTTGTTGCCATTTGATCTGAAATAGAAAGAACAATTCTTACCGCTAGAAGAGTTGTTAGGCTAAGTCATAAGATTAATACCGAATCGGATACTCAATTGAGTCCGATTCTCGCCATTCCGATTGTGTCCATTCTCGTTGATATTTCGATTGTGCTTCGATAGTATTTCGATAGTCTTGTTGTGTTCACTGATTCTAATAGCAACTTTGCTCGCTCGGACATTATGGCGGGAGAGCAGGAAAATCATCATACTTTGAAGGAATTGGGTGCACCTGATGTTAATTATCAACCCTTGTGCATCCAATATCCTAACCTTGCTGCTAACTTTGAGCTGAAATCTGGTCTAATACACTTGTTGCCTAAGTTTCATGGTCTTGCAGGTGAGTGCCCCATTAAGCATTTGAAGGAATTCCATGTAGTGTGCGGACAATGAAGCCACATGCCATTGATGAAAATCATATCAAGTTGAGAGCTTTTCCTTTCTCATTGGAAGGTGGAGCCAAGGATTGGTTGTTGTACCTTCACCCTCATCTATTGGGAGGCTGGACTCGATATTCGAGGATATTCCTAGAGAAATATTTCCCTTCCTCAAGAGCAACCGCGATCAAGAAGGAGATTGGCAACATTAAACAGATCATTTGGGAGACTATGCATGAGTATTGGGAGAGGTTCAAAAGGTTATGTGCAAGCTGTCCACACCATCGATATCCGAAAAGACTTGATCAACTCTTTCTATGATGGTCTATCACCAGAGACAAAGGGTTGGTGGATGCTTCTAGCGGTGGAGCTATGAGTAACAAGACACCCGAAGAAGCCCGAGAATTGATATCCATTATGGCGTATAACTCTCGCCAGTTTGGCACCGGGGCCAATAGTACTCCTGTCTACCATATTCAAACACCTCCAGTTCGGTATGATTCTCGAGATTAGAGAATAGACTTGATGATCGACCTCCCTTGTGAGGCGGTTAGCGGTGACACGAACGATGCATGTCTTCTCCTCCTCGGCATGGGTACTCTTGTGGGTTTTGTTCGACCCTTATCATTCTATCGACTCTTGCCCTACCTTGCATGATCCTACTTACCAAGATCGGTCGGTAGGCTGCAGTGGGTGTTTTTCCAGAAGGCCACAATACCAACGAAATAATGCCTTCTCCAACACTTATAATCCCGGTTGGAGAAATCACCCCAACTTTCGCCGGAACCAAAATCGAACCAGAGCAACCAATACCAAAATCGGAGTAACCGTATCGCTTGAATTCTGGAACTACCAAGCAGAGGCCGTACGCACCACGGACTTTCCAACAACAGTCTGCCCCCCTACCTTTGCAAGCACCACCTCCTCGACCAGACCATATGTCCACCTCCACAAAGCGGCACAACACGAAGCTAGTAGTAGTGGTGGTTCCTCACTTGAAGAAATGATGAAGCAATTTGTCACGTGCCAATATGCAGTTCCAACAAAGAAGCGATACTTCCATTCGTAGTTTGCAAACACAGATTGGGCAATTGGCAACATCATTGAACCGGCTTCAACCTCGGGGATCCAATTCCTTCCCTCACAAACAATTCCCAATCCTAAGGGAAATGTGAGTGCTATATCACTACGGTGCGGCAAGCAATTGGAGGAACCTAAGCAAGCTGCGAGATGTGACTTCCACATCGAAAACGAGTCGGGAAATGTGAAGATTGACTCGAAAAGAAAAAGCGGTGCAAGCAAGGGTGAAGAGGAAGACATTCCTATTCCTCTTCCCTTCCCTCGAGAGCGATTCGGTCCAAGAAGTTGGCGAGATAGAGCACAAGAGAAGGATATACTTGAGACATTCGTAAGAGTAGAGATCAACATTCCTCTCTTAGATGCGGTCAAACAAATTCCTAAATATGCCAAGTTTACGAAGGAGTTGTGCACCAACAAGAGCGGCGAAGGGAATGAACGAGTGAGCTTGAACTGAATGTCTCGGCACTCATCCAAATTCTACCATGCCTCGTAAATGCAAAGATCCAGGGGACATTTTCTATCCCTTGCCTTATTGGTAACTATAGATTTGATGATTGCATGCTAGATTTAGGTGCTTCTATTAATGTCATGCCTGCATCTCGTTTATAGATCTCTTGGTCTTGGTCCCTTGCGTCCAACCTGGTGTTATTGTTCGCTTAGCTAATAGGAGTAATGCCCATCCCTCTGGTTTAGTTGAAGATGTATTGGTCAAAGTTAATGAATTGATATTCCTGCTGATTTTTACATCTTGGATATGGAGGATGAGTCTCCTAGTAGTGGTCACCAATCATTCTAGGGAGGCCTTCCATGAAAACAGCTAGGACTAAGATAGATGTGCATTCTGGAATTACATTTTCGTATTGATGTGATTGATGATGCCGTGGATGATGTTCTTAATGGTTGGTGTCCCGATTATCCTTATTTTTCATCTGAGAGCGATACCCCCATTTGTGCATGCGATGATAATGAATGGTGCTCTGTTTGCACTAATTTGGTTAAGACCGCATTGTTTGGTGATTCTCGATTTGCTTGATGATGATGATTCTACATTACTTGTAGACTCGATATTGATTCTCGATTTTGATGAGCTTCATTCGATTTTGATGAACTGAATTCGATGTTAACCTTGAGCCGTATAGACACGGTCCTTCGCTTGTGCTTCTTTGAATATGGTTTCAGGTATTCCCGGTGTGATGACATCGAGTTGTTGCAACAACCACCCAAGCTTCTTCCCTCCACCGAGCAACCGCCCAAACTAGAGTTGAAATCCCTTCCGCACCATCCGAAGTATGCATTTCTGGAGGAGAATGAGCAGTTGCCAGTCATTGTGGCAAATAATCTCACGACTGATCAAGAAGAGAAGCAGCTAAGCTTATTGAGGGTGAACAAGAAAGCTATTGGGTGGACATTGGCCGTCATAGTTGGCATTAGCCCTTCTATGTGCATGCACCGGATTCTGTTGGAAGAGGACTCTAAGCCGGTAAGGCAAACCCTGAGACGCCTTAATCCTCTTATCCTTGATGTGGTGAAGAAGGAAGTCACTAAGCTTCGCAAGCCGGCATCATCTATCCTATTTCGATAGCCGGTGGGTTAGCCCGTCCTGGTGGTTCCTAAGAAATCCGGAGTCACCGTAGTAGCCAATCAAAAGAATGAGCTCATTCCTACTCGAGTTCGAATAGTTGGAGAGTTTGCATTGACTATAGGAGACTCAACCAAGCCACTCGCAAGGATCATTACCCTCTACCTTTCATTGATCGGATGTTAGAGCGATTGGCCGGTAAGTCTCATTACCGCTTCTTGGATGGCTACTCCGGATACTTCCAGATTCATATTGCTCCCGAGGATCGGGAGAAGACGACCTTCACATGCCCCTTTGGGAACATATGCTTACCGAGGATGCCTTTTGGCCTCTCGCAATGCACCCGGCACCTTTCGCCGTTGCATGGTGAGTATTTTCTCCGAGTTCCTAGAGGACTCGCATGGAGGTTTTCATGGATGATTTCACCGTATATGGGTCTGATTTTGATGCATGCTTAGCTAATTTGTCTAGAGTCTTGCATAGGTGTATTGAATCTAATCTTGTGCCTGAATTATGAGAAGTGTCACTTTATGGTTGAGTCGTATAGTCTTGGGACACATAGTGTCTAGGAAAGGGATTGAGGTCGACCCCGCTAAGATTGATGTTATTCTTGCTTTGCCTTACCCCGCTTCGTGCGGGAGGTTCGCTCTTTTCTTGGTCATGCGGGTTTCTATCGACGTTTCATTCGAGATTTCAAAGAAGACTCGCCAACCCTTGTCCAACCTTCTGCATAAGGACACTGACTTTGTCTTTGATGATGCGTGCAAGGCGGCCTTTGATCACTTGAAGCGTTTCCTTACTACAACCCAGTGATCCAGCCCCCTGATTGGCACCTTCCCTTTGAGTTGATGTGCGATGCTTCCAACTATGCAGTTGGTGCTATCTTGGCACAACGGGTTGATAGAGCCTCCCATGTGATTGCATATGCCTCCAAGACTTTGGATTCTGCTCAATCTAATTACACCACCACCGAAAAGGAGTTGTTGGCCATTGTATTTGCCTTCGATAAGTTTAGGTCATATCTCTAGCTAGTAGAGTCATTGTTTTCTCGACCATGCAGCTTTAAAGTTTCTTTTGAAAAGGCGGATGCTAAGCCACGACTCATCCGGTGGATGTTGTTGCTCCAAGAGTTTGATGTGGAGATTCGAGATAGAAGTGGAGCACAAAAGCGGGTAGCCGACCACTTGAGTCGTATCACTCATTCTCCCTCTCACCCCTCTTCTATTCGGATGATTTCACGATGAGCGGCTTCTACAGTGCAAGTTAAGACCCCATGGTATGCCGATTTAGTTAACTACTTGGTAGCTAGTGTTTTTCCCGTAGAATCCACTAGGGCCCAAACCCTTAAATTGAAAAGTGAGTCTAAATATTATGTTTGGGATGACCCTTATCTCGTGGAAATTTTGTAGTGACCAAGTAGTTAGGAGATGTGTGCCCGATTGTGAGTTTCAATCTATATTGCATTTTGCTCATGCTTCGCTTTGTGGTGGTCACTTTGGACCCCAAAGAACTGCTAGGAAGGTGTTAGAATGTGGTTTGTTTTGGCCTTCCCTGTTTCATGATGCCCATTTGTTTTGCAAGTCATGTGATAAGCGTCGGAGGGCGGGGAGTATTTCCGTAGGCATGAGATGCCCCAAAACCCTATATTGTTTTGTGAGATCTTTGATGTTTGGGGTATTGATTTCATGGGTCCATTTCCTGCTTCATATGGTTACACTTACATCTTGTTGGCTGTTGATTATGTTTCGAAATGGGTTGAGGCGAAAGCCACCCGGACAAATGATTCTTCTGTGGTGGTGGATTTTGTTAGGTCTAACATTTTCTGCAGGTTTGGCATTCCTAGAGCTATTATCAGTGATCAGGGTTCCCATTTTTGCAATCGAAGCATGGGTGCCTTGCTACGCAAGTATGGAGTGCTTCACAAGGTTTCCACAAAGATACCATCCACGACCAATGGTCAAGTCGAAGTCTCAAATAGAGAGATTAAGCAAATCCTTCGAAGACCGTCAACTCTACCCTAAAGATTGGAGTAAGCGACTAGATGATGCTTTGTGGGCATATCGCACCGCCTACAAGGCTCCGATTGGGATGTCTCCTAATCGGCTTGTCTTTGGTAAGGCATGTCATCTTCCTATTGAGTTGGAGCATCAAGCCTATTGGGCTATTAAGCAATGCAACATGGATTTGGCTAAGTCCGGGATGGAGAGGAAGCTGCAAGAATGCAAGAGTTAGATGAGCTTAGATTGGATGCCTATGAAAGCTCACGGTTGTATAAGGAAAAGACTAAGGCATTCCATGATAAGCATATTCTCGAGGAAAGAATTTTCAGTGGGCCGAAAGTTCTTCTATTTAATTCCCGTCGAAGTTTATGCCTGGTAAGCTTCGATCTAGATGGGATGGCCCTTTGTGATCACTAACATATTTCCATTTGGTCTTTGTTGAGCTATGTGATCCACCCACAGGACGGACTTTTAAGGTCAATGGGCATCGCCTCAAGCCATTTCATGAGGGATCCCAGCAGCAGCTGAGGAAGCAGAGATTCTCCTCATTGATGCCACTTATCCTCCATAAACCCTTGGGGAGTATTCTTCTTTCTTCTCCCTCCCTCTCTTTTATTTGTTTTCCTTTTCTACTTTGCTTTTTGAAAATAAATACATTCTTTCTTTCTTTCTAATGATTGCTACATATTATGAACTAGGACATTTTGGTTTTAATGGATCATTCTGTTTAGTCTGGAACTCTTGACTCTTCGATTACAAGTCTTGGTAGTTGATTTGATGTTGTTGATTACCTAAGTTGGTATTGACCTTGTGAGGTTTTGGGCCTGCATGAATGGAATTCATCTTTTGCCATTCTTTCTTTCATGTGTGCATCTCTCATGATTTGTGTTCTCTAGAACTTGCTCCTTTTCTTTTTGAAACTACATTTTTCACTTACGTGCATAAATATGATGGAAGCTTGTTTTCTTTCTTTTATTCTCCTCACTTTGGCCAAATAGCTTTCCCTTACATTATAATTCCTTTGCTAGCCCCTTTGTGCCTTTTGACCCATTC
This sequence comes from Acacia pycnantha, assembly GCA_025563575.1. Classification (NCBI taxonomy): domain Eukaryota; kingdom Viridiplantae; phylum Streptophyta; class Magnoliopsida; order Fabales; family Fabaceae; genus Acacia; species Acacia pycnantha. Next base: position 478,074 of record JAMWYP010000195.1, on the reverse strand, counting down.
TTTTCTAAGCCACATTACAAGCCTAAGCGTAAAACCATTTTATTCCGCACCTTGAAGATTTATTGAGCATTGGTTTCAACTTGTTTTGTGTTTAAGTGTGGGGGTTGCTCAGGAGTGCAACAAGTGTGGGGGTTGCTCAGGAGTGCAACAGTTTAAGTGTGGGGGGGATATTTGATTTTGACATTGTAATTACGTATACAATGAAAGGAAAGAAAGAAAAGTAAAATAAAAAAAAAAGAAAAAAAAAAGAGAGAGAGAAAAAAAAAACAAAAGAAAGAAAGAAAAGTAAAAGAAAAAAAAAAACAAAACAAAAGAAAAGAAAAGAAAAGAAAATACATAGAAAGGAATGTATATATGAGTAGAATAAAAGTTTCATTCATAGAGAATGATTGTGTTATTCAGTGCTCTTCCTTTTGATTTCTTTGGTGCTTAGCCTCTTATTCCATACTATTACCTACCTTCACCCTAGCCCCGTTACAACCTTTAATTACAAGCTCTCTTGATTTGTTCATGTATGTGTTATGAGTAGTGGAGACGTAGAAGTTGAGCAAGCTTATGGTAGAACAAATTTCTTGAGTAGAATTTGAGCGATACACTTATTTACCTTAAACACTTGAGAGACTGATTGATTGAGCGCATCATTTGAGAGATCATCTTTTGTGATTAGCATCATTGATTGACACTACCATGAATTGTAATTTGAGATGAAGGGGTTTTGGTCTTGAATGATTGGTCTTTTGAAGCTTTGTGTCCCTTGATTCAATTTTTGCATTGTTAGCAATTATTAGTAAAGAAGAGTTTTTCCTTTAGGTCTTTCTCTTTGAATTTTGCTCGGGAGTGCAAAAAGATAAGTGTGGGGAATTTGATAATTGAATATTTTATACACTTATTTTTGTCTCTTGAATAATAATTTAGGACCCTTTAGCTAATAAATAATGGCTCTTATGTTTATTTGGGCCTTGGGCCTTTTATTGCATTTTAGCTATTTTTAATAATAAAATTCCAGTTTTGTGTTGCTTCACTATTTCTACCATAACTCTTGAACCAGACATCGGATTTGCCTCATTTTTGTCTCATATTTCAGATGATTCAGAGAGCTACAATTGTTATGAAGACATCAAGAGCAAATTCGGTCAAGAAGGAGGTCAATTTTGGAGCCAAAGTCGGATGCACAATTCTGGATTTATTTTGGACCCGAATTTTGTAATTTAAGTCCAGTTATATTTTATTTCTGTTTTGGGCTAAAACTATGAGAGCCCATTTCGTTTTAGGTTATTTTTAAGTATGGCAGCTGCCACAAACATATTCATTCACGTTTTTAACATTAGAGTGGATCAAAATACAAGTTTTCATTTTCTCTCATCTCGTTCTTCATGTTCTTCGCGCGTTCTTCGTGTTCTTCGTTCGTTCTTCGATTTTCCCAGCCATGATCGGCTAAACTCTTGTGATTAACCCAACGATGAGGATTCCATGATTCATCCAGAGAACTCGTGCCTAATCGGTAACTACTCGATTCTGTTTTCATCTTATCGGATTCGATTTACGGAAATAGTTCGAATATTAGATTTAATATTCGGTTTGGTTCATCCCAAGGACTTAGTTCGGACTAGGTTACAGTGTTGCTGTGCGATTGCACAGTGAGACGCCACTGTCCTGACAGATTCTAGGCGATCGTCTAGGCGAGGGAATCTCCGGATGAATGCAGAGATTTCGATTCATCCGGAACCAAACGTGGGTTAGTTGTATTTTCGTTCAATGATGGAGGTTTCTGGAATCAATTCGTTGGGTTGATCATCTTTAATCTGTCTCGTTTATTGGATTCTCGTTTGACTCTATTTATTGCATTTTGATTATGTTATTTCGTTTTGTTCTATTCTCGTTAAACCAAACCCCCATTTTATCATTCTCGTTTCACTATTGTTATTGAACAAGCCCGCCGCAAATTCGTTGGGAAACGACCCAGGTTCCCTAATTTCGCAAATTGTTTTCGAACTTGGTTTATTTTGGAAGACACGGCAAAAATCTTTCCAAGGGCGTATGTTTATTTAAGTGGAACCTAACTATGTCTGGACCGAGTTTCCTGGTAGAAAGGGTTACTACTTTATGTGCCGGTGAGAACACTAGGTCTCTTATGGGAGGGACGGGGTTCTCCCACATTATTTAAACTCAGATCTGCGTATGCAGAGGTCGGATTTGGGATAAAGCGCTCACCGTACTCAAGTGGTTGAAGTGGTGGCGTGAACTTTCGATTGTTAAAGATTTTGTGAAATGAATTACACTCCTCAAAGATATGTGCTTAATAAAAGTTTTTAAAACCGATTCGACAAAGGAATATGTTTTAACGAATTTGTGTTGGCGGCGATTAAATTTGAAAATGTGATAGTACTATTACTTTTGAGTATAGTGCATCACGAAATGTAGTGAGACCACGAAAAATTTTCATTGTATGAAATTTGAAAATGAGACAACATAATGGTTTTGGGTAGCGATGACTTGTTGGTCAATGCTATTTGTTGAAAAGCGCCGTAGTTGGAAATTTTGATATAGGAACAAAACTATTAGAAAGATCTAGAACGAGGTTAAGACAATTAGTAGCTCATAGCTATAATGTTAAGGAAGTAGTCTGAGAGCTTGAATGGGAAAGGCTCAGATGAAATAGACGAGCAGAGGCTCGAGGCAATAAGGCCTAATATGCACATATGCACGGGGCGATGTCCCTAGGCCATAAAGACCAGTGATACTTAGCATTGTGTGAGATGCTAATTGTCATGTGACATTAAACTAGTAAGTCTATAATACATCTTAAGACTGGCGAAAACATTCATTGTACCAGGTTATAGATGAAATGCTTAAGGCCCGAGGATGATTTCCTAGGTAGTAAGACTAGAATCTCCAAAGTTGTGGTAATAGATTGAGCCGGTAAGCCAATGTATGATAAGCCAAGAGGTTTGAATAAGTCGAATGGACAGATGGGTCCCGTATTTAATAATATACCTAGGTACAAGTTGAATAAGACTAATGTCTGAATATTAGGGTGCGTGCTGGGTAAGCATGCATAGACAAGGATTAGACTATATGTCTAGGTTATTTCTTCGAGGTTATAGAATCAACTTGTTTGCATCTCCATAAGAAATTGATTCTTGAGTATATGACAATGATTCTCGAGAATGAGAAATTGATTCTCGAGAATAGGCGCAATGCTCTGGGCACGAGTAAGAAGCTCTCGAGAATGTCTAAGAAAAGATAATAGATTAAACTTGCCTTATATGATTCTCGAGAATGAGTCATGGATTCCCGAGAATATCAAGTACAGGGAAAACAATGTTCAAATATTCTCACGATACATGATTCTCGAGAATGCTTAAATAATTCCCAAGAACAACATCAATTCTCAAGAATAGAGTTTCAGCTTCTCGAGAATGCCAAGTAAGGAAGAAAGTTGATCGAAAGACTTCTCGTTTCATGGTTCTCGAGTATACCTAAGGAACTCTCAAGAATGTAAGAAGTTCTCGAGAATGCGTATCAATTCTCGAGAATGCCATACTTCTACGGAAAAATAATCAACGCTTGATTCTCGAGTGTAATGAAATGATTCTCGAGAATATCTTCATATGATCACTGGTATATAATTCTCGAGAATAATAAAATATTCCCGAGAACCTCTTCAGTTTGTTTCTCGAAACATCTTGATTTAAAACATAATTCTCGAGAACTCCTAAGCAATTCTCGAGAATATCGCTCCTGAAAATTTACGAAGAACTTAGAAAACGTAAATCCTTTCGAAAATTTATGGGTTGTGCTCCATTGCTTATTAATCACATCTGAACTCATTTATATCATAATCTAATCATTTCTTGGTTGAGTTTCGAAGTGATTAACCGTGTAATATTTGAATTCACACGAAGGGCAATCCGACGTGGCAGAAGCATTTAATACAACTCAGAAAAGCAGAGCAACAATCGGAACTAAAGTTCTGGCAGACGAAATCATTCCTTCGAGGCATACTTAATCCGGCTATCACTCTGAGTCATTCTATGCACAAGTACAGACGACGACGTGTGCACTTACTGAAGCAACGGTCGACTACTCACAACGGATTATATATGTGCCTAACGGAAAAACAAAGAGACTCAACGGCTAGTTTACAAAGCTTCTCAACGAAATGCCGATATTCTGAATCCAACACTTATCTCATATACTCTCTGTTTCACAATACTTATATAGTTTTCAGAGAGAGTGTGATGATCGTTTATGCACTTCAAGATTATACAATCACTTCGTGAGAGAAGATATAAACATTTTATTTGAAAGTTACTCAAGATTGGGTGATCTTGAGTGGGAAACACATTGCATTGATTATAACTTGTAAGGGGGAGTGGAGTCTGAGAGTGAGTAGACCATCCTTCGTTTACAGAGTGTGTAATCAAGCGGGTGTATCAATTACAACTTGTAAGGGGGAGTGGAGTCTGAGAGTGAGAGGACCATCCTTCGTTTACAGAGTGTGTAATTGTTCTTGAAAGATAGTGGAATCCCAGGTGTTTTGGGGACTGGACGTAGGTCAGTGATTTTGGACCGAACCAGTAACCGTCTCAAGAGTTACGATGGCTAATTTTGGGTGTTGTTTGCTTTCTGAAGGTTTCGATTATACTGTTCCACCACTTTTCAAAGATATAGATTTTTGGTTCTGGAAAGCTAGAATGACATCGTTTGTAAAATGCTTTGATTTTGATATGTGGAATGTTTTTACAAATGTTTTCGATTTCAAGCCAAGAAAAGATTGGACAGAAAAAGAAAAGAAAATGTTTTTGTTGAACATTAGAGCAATGAAAATTTTATACAAAGGCTTTAACCGAAAATGATTATGAGAAAATCAAGTCTTGCTCTAGTGCTAAAGATATCTGGGATACTCTTGATTCTATATATGCTTCTAACAAATATTTTGAAGTTGAAAGTGTTGACAGCTCATCGAAACAATAAGCCGCGTATCCATTGATGAACAATTGGAAGTTGAGGACGAAGAAGGAGAAATCTTAGAACATTTCCATGATTCAGTCAACACGGAAGAACAAGAGAATGAGGATTCCCAGGAAGAGCTAATCATGCACGAATATGGAAATTCAGTTTCTGGAGTTCAAACTACTCATGTGGTAAACAACTCCAACCCTTCCTCTGTAGACATGAAAAACGATTCTGAAAGTTTCCATAAAAATGTTTTTCAACCAATCATCGATTATAGTTTGAAAAGTGATAATGTTTTTAATTACACTGGAAATGTTATTGGGAAGAAAGAGTATCCAAATGAGATTCATTTCAATTTTCACTCTGAAGATCGACACAATACTTGCAAAAGTGTTCATAATAAACATCATTCTGTTATTTGCAATTATTGTGGAAAATTTGACCATATTTCTCATACATGCTATATTAGAAGAGATTCTAATATGAGAAATAAATTTATTTGGGTTCCGAAAGGACAAGTTAAATCCAATACTAATGTACAAGGACCCAAGTATAAGTGGATACCAAAATGTCCGTCTAGTACCGTGTGTGTGCAGGATGATTTGAATATAAATGGACATCAAGGTACGAGAGAAGAGGAAGAAGAAGCCAAGAGTTTCTCATGCACCAATGAAGAAGATTATAGCATCCATATCAAGCAAGAGAACTCTCGGAGCATCCATTGCTAAAATTACAAAGTCAAATCATAAGAAGCAATGGACACCCGTAAGAAGAATACAATCTGCCTCAAGAATGGATTACCATGAAGTACCATTCAACTATCTTGAGGAGAATAAGAAAAGAAGGATCTCTCGTGCACAAAGGAAAAGACTCTTGCGGTCTATATCTCTTGAGAAAGCCTTGTATGCATCCACAGGAAAACAAATGAAGAATCAGTGGGTAAGCAAAGTAAATCTTCCAAGTACCTAATGTAAAGGTATGCAAAAGCAAAGCCTCCTGTGTTATTGTCTGTAATTTTAATTGAGGTTTTATACTATGAAACCGTAGGAATGAGGATTGCAATATTCAATAGTCTGATTCTTTATGCATATACAATAATTTGATAATTTCCTCTGAGAACTGCATATTTTGAAATCATACTCAAGTAATAAGCTAACCTACTTGAGTATTGTCGCGCTTTAATATCTCTGGTTAACTTTCTGAGTTTATGTTTTTTAAAGTGCACAATTCTAAAATTCGTTTCAAATCTCAGTTCACTCTGTTTCTGAAAAATGCATACAAATATTTTGATAAATATTCACTCCTTGAAAATGATATTTCAAAATTGGAAGTTAACAGTGTATGATGAATATCAGATATGCTTCAAATCTGTCTTGTTGAGTTTTTCTTGTTATTCACATATTGATCTTTGGAATTTAATATGATGCTTGAACTCCATTGTCTTTATTCTCTAACAAGTTAGACCTCATGTCCAACAAGTTGATCCTTTATATGAGTTTAAAGCCTATCCGCAAGAAAAGAATTCAATTCGTGAAAGCTTTGTATCTAATGCATAAATTCTCATTGGTCAAGTTTTCCAATCCTTATGATGTTCATTAATGCATTGATTCCTAATACATTAAGCATTAATGGAATAACTCACTGGGATAATATTATGGAACTCTAGTCGTCTAGACTAATGAGTTGTGTTTCATCATCCATAAATCCTAGTACTTTATCTTGTTACTCAAATATATATATATTTGTCTTCATCCATTTATATATATATATATATATATATATATATATATATATATATATATATATATATATATATATATATATATATATATATTTGTCTTCATCCATTTCTGAGTAATTATAGTCATATATTCACATTCTTGCCTTGAATATTCATATATTTCAAGACTCAATTCTAAGAGGCAAGATTGTCACTTGGTCAATAGCAAAGTCATCGTGTTCATATATTTTGCGGAAAGCATGTTTGGATAATGCTTTTCTCTTATGACTTTTGCTTTTGGGAAAATTCTTCAACATGCTAACTTCATTGTTCCACATGTTCCCCAAATCTTGTAGCATTCTGATATATTCATTAACATGTTAACTCCCTCCATTTTGGGCTTAAGCATGGATTTTGAACATATTTCAAAAATGGATTTGTCTACTCTCAAAAATCTCAATTTCATAATACATTATCATAGTTTGAGAGAACATTTAAGTTTTTGAAACAATTTGGATGTTTCATTATCATTTTTGAAAATTTAATCTCATCCAGAGATTTCGTGAAATTCATATCAATGACATACTTTCCTACGTAAGTGTATTTATAAATTGTCATTGAGAAATAATTTTCTTGGAATCATTTATTTGTTGACCTGTATGCTAAGTAACATGAACTAATTGGATATCATCATTGTTTATTTTAATTCTCTTTGCACAAGTATAATATGTTTCAATTATATAAGAGCGAGCTTAAGAGTTGCCTTGTCTAATCTTATGTGGACCCAAGAAACATAGGGTACCAGAAAGCATATATTCATGTTGTTGCAGGTTCCCCTGTTCTGTGATTGGAAAACAGAGGCTTACAGAGTATGGTAATTCTCAAGAATGATTATATCATTCTCGAGAATAGATGTATCGTCCTTTACTTAAATTCATTGCAATCAGTAAGCATTCTCGAGAATTGTCAATGAACTCTCGAGAAATATCGGGATCTAATGAGTTTGCAAAGTGTCTCAGGACTGATTGATCTTAGTAAGATTGTAATTCTCGAGTACTCCCAAGGAATTCTCGAGAATTGACGAAGACTGAGTCTACTCCTGAAGCTCCTTTAACTAAGGATTCTCGAGAACCATCAAGGGATTCTCAAAAATTGTTGAAGACAGAGGGTGCTCAAGAACTTTGAAAATGGAAATTCTCGAGAATCACATATCAATTCTCGAGAAAAGTCGAACAAAAGGAACTGATGCAGTTAAAGTTCTTCGGAGGTAATCGCAAATATGAATTTCAAAATCTATCCATCAATTAATGCTCAAAGATTCAGTGTCTCAACAAAAAGATTTCAAGTGTTCCCAATACACACTTGAATTGAGGTATCTTAGCATTGAATTCACCTTATGTATCATCTGTCTAAATTGGTAGTTGTGTTTAGAAGGATCATTCTCGAGTATAGAAGGATCATTCTCGAGAATTAGTGTCATTCTCAAGATTCCAAATATAATTCCCGAGAATTGTAGGGACTGAGCATTTGTGAAATGAAAAAGGATTTTTTTTTTTTTGTCATTCTCGAGAATAATCTAAGAATTCCCGAGAATTATTGAGCATTCATTTTTTTTAACCAAGGCACATCGTAGTTATGTTTTTAGGTGTAATTCTCGAGAATCATCTTGAAATTCTCGAGAATTGGGTCATCAAAAAGACTTAGTGTTCACAATATACACTTGAATTGAGCAATTACAGATGACGACCTGCTTCTTTTGAATGCATCATATTTATTGTGTGCAATGCCTGATTCTTGGAATGTATTGTGTGCACCTTTATTTACCAACGACGTATCATCATTTCTTCTACTATTCTTGAACTTACTTGAGATGCGTTGGTCATCAGATATCGTCATTCAATGACAAATCTCAAAAGCATCTTTTGAATTCACTTCGCTTTATCTTCAATTAATTTACAATTGGCGTCAGGCTTCTTTAAATAAAAAATGCATTTTTTTTTTCTGGTTTGTATCTTCATGCATTCATTAAGGGGGAGCTTCACTTTCACAAGTGTTTGATATCTGAAAAGCTCATCTCCTATATTTGAAGAAAATCCTTTTAAGCATACTCATCTCCATTCACTATGTTTTATTAGTTTTGATGATGAGTTAATCTTATATATGAAAATATCTTATATTTTCCTTTCATTATTTGAGAATATCATATAGAAAGTGATAGTTTGATATTTGGTTACACTAATAAATCCCTTTTGCAAAGAAAGTTTTTTGTAGCAGGAGATTTTGATATTCCTTAATACACTACAAGGAGAAACTATCAAATTGAGGAATAATGCCTTCACGTTCCATCATTAAAGTCGAGATATGCCCTATGAAGAGTTTCATGAAGAAAACGCAAAAGATGGAAACTGAGTATTGACAATATTCATTCATATGAGATACAACTCAAGAAGTCTCATTCCACATCTCAAAGGCTTTTCAGAGCAGATAACGGACCTCACAGCAAGCAGATGGACATCACCGATCATTCATCACGTTACCAAATATAAATGAGCATTTCTGAACTTCATCTCTCCATATTCTGTGAAGTATCAAGTTGCTTTAATCATGAAAATTTTCCATTGAAAACTTCTCCAAATTGCTTCAACTTGTTTTCATAAACACATTCCAAATTCCCCCATATTCAAAATGACAGCACTTTCAAATCGGGGAGAGGAAATTGTTTTTCTTGACATATGACAATCTTTCACAGCAAAATTTTTGAGTCTGTGATTTTTAATTTGTTCTCACATTTGCCTCTCCTCAAGTATCTCTTCTTTACTTTAATCTTTTTGCTAATGACAAATAAGGGGGAGAGAAGGGCAAGAAAAATATGTTGGGCCTAATGTATCTTCATATTCATACATATTTTTCTTAGAGTATTTGCCATCATCAAAAAGGGGGAGAATGTTAGTTATGCTTAGTTTTGATGATGACAAATATACTTATCATCAATATTAAGAGGAGAAAGTTTCCATACTTCATTTATCTTCTACTTTGATTTAATATAGATGTGAAGTTTATTTATGAAAAAGGATTTAGAAGAAGATCAACAAAGAAATATCTAATTAAAGGAAGTATGAAGTTCAAATGATGGAGAATGATGAAGAGAAGAAGAAGAAAGAAGGAAGAACTTGTAGAATGAATTGAGAAAATCATTATTCAAGCCTTTAGATTGATTCTTAAAGTCTCCACGATGATATGGAAGTTGGAATGACTCAATTTGGAGTTAAAACGAGCAGAAACGAGGTTCTGGACTGACCATTCTCGAGAATGACCTTCAATTCTCGAGAATTCACTTTGCTACAGTGATTTTCGCTAAAAATCTCTTCAATTCTCGAGAATCATCAGTAATTCTCGAGAATCATGCATCTCTGTTCAGCTCTGTTTTCACGTTCAGCACGGGCGACCTCTGGTAATTCGACGATATCTCCCAAACCAGAGATCGGATTGAGGTGAAACCAATTGTTTTGGAAACTAGACTTCCAATGCGTCATTTCGACATAAAGTAAAAGTCCAAAGGATGTCATATGAGAGAGATATGAATTTTGGAAGATTAAAGTGAAATCAACGTCACAGTCCAGACCCACCTTCAGTATTTTGAGTATATCTCGCAAAATACAAATCCAATTGAGCTGAAATCGGTGGCATATGAAAGTAGACATCAAGAGCGTTCCATGGATATATAATTTGAAAACGTCGGAGTTCGGACCAGGGAGATATGTCCCTCGAAAATTGATAGTCTGTTCAAAGATGCTGCAGAAACGTTGGTTGATGATAACGGACGAACTACAATGAGTTTGGAGCTGATTGTTCTTGCATTGGAAAGAAGGCTTTAAAGAGTTTAAGTATTTGAATCAGAATCAACTTGTTTGCATCTCCATAAGAAATTGATTCTTGAGTATATGACAATGATTCTCGAGAATGAGAAATTGATTCTCGAGAATAGGCGCAATGCTCGGGCACGGTAAGAAGCTCTCGAGAATGTCTAAGAAAAGATAATAGATTAAACTTGCCTTATATGATTCTCGAGAATGAGTCATGGATTCCCGAGAATATCAAGTACAGGAAAACAATGTTCAAATATTCTCACGATACATGATTCTCGAGAATGCTTAAATAATTCCCAAGAACAACATCAATTCTCAAGAATAGAGTTTCAGTTCTCGAGAATGCCAAGTAAGGAAGAAAGTTGATCGAAAGACTTCTCGTTTCATGGTTCTCGAGTATACCTAAGGAACTCTCAAGAATGTAAGAAGTTCTCGAGAATGCAGTATCAATTCTCGAGAATGCCATACTTCTACGGAAAAATAATCAACGCTTGATTCTCGAGTGTAATGAAATGATTCTCGAGAATATCTTCATATGATCACTTCTGGGTATATAATTCTCGAGAATAATAAAATATTCCCGAGAACCTCTTCAGGTTTGTTTCTCGAAACATCTTGATTTAAAACATAATTCTCGAGAACTCCTAAGCAATTCTCGAGAATATCAGTTCTGGAAAATTTACGAAGAACTTAGAAAAACGTAAATCCTTTCTGAAAATTTATGGGTTGTGCTCCATTGTTTATTAATCACATCTGAACTCATTTATATCATAATCTAATCATTTCTTGGTTGAGTTTCGAAGTGATTAACCAGGTAATATTTGAATTCACACGAAGGGCAATCCGACGTGGCAGAAGCATTTAATACAACTCAGAAAAGCAGAGCAACAATCGGAACTAAAGTTCTGGCAGACGAAATCATTCCTTCGAGGCATACTTAATCCGGCTATCACTCTGAGTCATTCTATGCACAAGTACAGACGACGACGTGTGCACTTACTGAAGCAACGGTCGACTACTCACAACGGATTATATATGTGCCTAACGGAAAAACAAAGAGACTCAACGGCTAGTTTACAAAGCTTCTCAACGGTCATTAGTGTCGATCAACTATAAAAGAAGAAGGATTCAAACTGGAGAGACATGAGCTTGCACTTGTCGAAATGCTGATATTCTGAATCCAACACTTATCTCATATACTCTGTTTCACAATGCTTATATAGTTTTCGGTAGAGAGTGTGATGATCGATTATGCACTTCGGTGATTATACATTCACTTCGTGAGAGAAGATTTATCTCGTAAACATTTTATTTGAAAGTTACTCAAGATTGGGTGATCTTGAGTGGGAAACACATTGCATTGATTATAACTTGGGGGAGTGGAGTCTTGAGAGTGAGTAGACCATCCTTCGTTTACGAGTGTGTAATCAAGCGGGTGTATCAATTACAACTTGTAAGGGGAGTGGAGTCCGAGAGTGAGAGGACCATCCTTCGTTTACGAGTGTGTAATTGTTCTTGAAAGATAGTGGAATCCCAGGTGTTTTGGGGACTGGACGTAGGTCAGCGATTTTGGACCGAACCAGTATAAATCACAGTTTGCATATTCTCTTCCCTTATCTTTTATATTTCCAGTATATGCTTATTTGAATATCTAACTGTCGATTTAGAAATTTCGAAAAGATTTTCAAAGTACCTAAAGTTTTATCCAACACCCAATTCACCCCCCTCTTGGGTGATTGCCAGGTCTTTCATTTGTTGGTTGAATCCGTTGGTTTTCGATTCGATTTGTGTTTTGATCTGGAAATTATCTTTCGATTCGATACCATTGGGTTTCCATTCATTGTTTGTTTTGGTCTCTGGATGGGTTTTATGTTTTCGTCGGCTTTTCATCGGCAAGAGGAACGAAAAACATTTTCATGTTTTGGTTAAAAATCAAATTTTTTAGTCGTGATTTTCATACGAATCTTTGTTAGATTGTTCGAAATCATGTTTGAAATGTTTTTCCATGATTTTCGCCGTTGAAAACGTCGGATTTTGAGCCGGAAAAGTCGCCTGAAATCTCTACCGAAAACGCGGGTCGCGGCTGATGTACCGGGTTTAAACCGGGTCGTGGGTCGGGTAGGGTTCTCTGAAACCGGGTAGGGAAGAAGGTTGAAACGACGCCGTTCGGGTCTTGATGAAACGTGGCGTTTCACTAATGTGCATGGGCCAGGGTCGTTTTGCTGGGCTGAGTTCTTTTTTGGCATTTTTTTTTTTTGGGCCGAGATAGTTTTTGGGCCAGATGCCCTTTTAGAATTTAAAAAAAAAAAAACAAAACCAACGAGAATAAAACGCTGAAGTGGTCTCAGCCTATTCGAACTGGGGACCTGAGGGCGCGTGGGCGCCTTAAGGCCGAACGCGTTGCCAGATGACTACGCGTTCTCTTTTGATTGATTCTGCACATTTATTTAATTTAAATGAACGTTTATTTGATAATTTAAAATGCAGAAGCGTTCTCAGTGGGATTCGAACATGGGACCTGAGGGCGCGCGTACGCCTTAAGCCCTGGCGAGTAGCCAGCTGTGCTACGCGTCCCTTGTGATTTTATTTTCCAACATTATTTATTTAAATGTTGTTTTTTCCCAGCGAAATGTTTTAAAATAAAACGCTGAAAGGGTCCTGAATGAATTCGAACCCACACTCTTTTGGTTCAGAGTCTTAAGAGCAACCTCTGGACCATCCGGCCACTGTGCCACTTGTGCCATTGTGTTTGATTTTATATTTACATATAATTATTTTTATATTTAAATATAATAATCTAAAATTTAATTAAAATTGGGATTTCATGTGATTTTTTTATATGCATTATATATTCTATTTTTGCATGAATTAATTATTATTTAATTATACATGCAATATTAAGTTGAATAATATGCATAACATGAATATCCAATTGTATTTTAGTATTGCTTATAGTTTATTGCAATATTAAATATTAATGTTGAGTGATCTATATATTTTAATTAATTAGAGAATAGCCACAACATCTTTAATTAGTCAAAACTATATATTACAATGCAAGATCACATAATGACATTAGTTGTAATTAATCATATGTAATATAATAAATCTTATCCCACATGAATTTTTATTATATGTTTTATATGATTAATTAGGGTGGAATATCAAATTAAATTCTTAACATACCCACGGGAATTAAGAATAAAGAAATAATTTGGTAGTTCTATCATAAAGTTGTGAATCCAATTGAATTAGAACTTTAGCCCAGTGCAAGTTTTATGTCGGGAGATTCACTATTTTCAGCATGATTTACATTGGTAAAACATGATATGGTTTATTAGTCTCAAATCTTAATTTTTAAGCATGTGTTTTCTTAATTATGCGGCACAACAACCCTGCGATTTTCTACGATATGAAAAATGATATTCCCGAACTGAGGGGTGATAACTATAAGGTGTGGAGAGAGAGTTCTTCTCCAATTAGGGTGGATGGATATAGATTATGCTATTAGGAAAGACGAACCACCTCCCATTACTGCAACCAGCTCTCCAGATCAGGTTGATCTTTATGAGAAATGGGAGCGATCTAATCGTCTCTCAGTAATGTTCATAAAGACTCATATCTCTGGGCGATTGATGATCAATTTCGGACTTCGGGCAAGGCACTTGCTAGCACCACGATTATGAAGTTTTCATCCCAAAGACTTACTACTGATCAAAGGTGTGCGTGAGCACATCATGCAAATGAGGGACATTGCGGCTCAACTAAAGCAACTTGAGGTTGACATGTCCGACTCTTTTCTCGTACACTACATTCCGAACACCCTTCCACAAAGAATATGGACCTTTCAAGATATCCTACAACACACATAAGGATAAATGGTCAATTAATGACCATTGACCATGTGTGTTCGGGAGGAGGAGTCGGCTGAAAATGGAAATGGGAGAGAGTTCATTTATGACCACCGAGAAAAGGGTCGGACTCAAGCCAAAAAGAAGGGAAAGGAAAACACCACCCCAAGGTGGAATTAAGAAGGAATCCAAGTGTTTCTTCGTAAAAAGAAGGGACACATGAAGAAGGATCGCTCTAAATTCCAAAGAATGGCTTGAGAAGAAAGGTATGTCGGTCTCACTTGTATGTTATGAATCTAATATGGTTGATGACATTGATGGCACTTGGTGGGTTGACTCTGGTTCTACAATCCATATTTCGAATACCTTGCAGGGTATGCAAAACCTAAGGAAGCCATTGGGAAGTGAACAATTCATCTACTCGGGTGGAAGGATTCGTTCGCATGTGGAGGCTGTAGGGACTTGAAGTTTAATCTTAAGTAGTGGCTTTGTTTTAAATTTGGAAAAGACCTTTTATGTTCCAAGTTTCTCTAGGAACTTGATTTACATTTCAAATTTGATTGGGAATGGTACATTGTCTAATGGTCTTTATCCTATTTGCTTGAAAAATGATACTACTTATGATGCCATGCATGTTTGTTGGTTCAAAACGTAGTGTTATGAATGAGGTTTCCTCTATGTTGTGGCACCGGAGATTTGGACATATCTTCATTCGAGAATTGAAAGATTGGTGAAGGAAGGGGTACTTAGTACTGGACTTTATCGATTTTGAGACTTGTGTAGACCGCATAAAGGGAAAGCAGACTAACAAGTCAAAGAAAGGTGCTAAAAGGAGTCTTGAATTGTTAGAAATCATACATACGAGACATTTATAGTCCCGAAATGGACGCATATGGTCGAAATATTTCATATCTTTTATTGATGATTACTCACGATACATGTATCTCTACATGCTTCATAACAAGCACGAAGCATTGGATGCCTTTAAGGTATTCAAATCTGAGGTAGAGAAACAATGTGGCAAACAAATTAAGATCGTGAGATCGAGATAGAGGTGGTGAATATTATGGTAGATACATTGAAGATGGACAAGCACCTGGTCCATTTGCGAAGTTTCTTCAAGAACATGGGATTGTTGCCCAATACACCATGCCTGGTTCTCCAGACCAGAATGGCGTAGCAGAAAGAAGAAACCGAACATTACTGGACATGGTGAGAAGTATGCTTAGTAGCTCTAAGCTACCTAAGTCCTTGTGGATTGATGCACTTAAGACGGCTGTGTACATATTAAACCGAGTTCCAACCAAGGCTGTCTCCAAGACGCCATTTGAGTCATTCAAGGGTTGGAAACCGAGTTTGCAACATGTACGCGTTTGGGGATGCCCGTCTGAAGTCAGAATATATAACCCACAAGAAAAGAAGCTGGACCCAAGGACCATTAGCGGATATTTCGTTGGATATGCCGAAAGGTCTAAGGGGTACAAATTTTACTTGAGAAGATCTACTAGACCAAGAAGATCACGATACCTAGTGAATATGTAGTGTATCCTGCAAGAATCGACTATAATGTAGGAGCTGAAAATGATCCTGAACGTTTCACAAGCCATGAACAAGAGAGATGCCGTGTCATGGCATGATGCTATGGAAGATGAGATGAATTCTATGGCATCCAATAGAGTGTCGGGATCTTGTTGAGTTGCCTAACGGGCGAAGGCCATTGGTTGTAAATGGGTCTTCAAAACCAAAACAGATTCATTAGGCAACCTTGACAGTATAAAGCAAGACTCGTAGCCAAAGGATTCACTGAGAGAAGGAATCGATTACAAGGAGACATTTTCTCCCGTATCTAAGAAAGATTCTCTTCGCATCGTTCTAGCATTGGTTGCACATTTTGATTTCGAGTTGCAACAAATGGATGTGAAAACGGCCTTTCTCAATGGAGAACTAGAGGAAGAGGTTTACATGAAACAACCAGAAGGATTTTCCTCTAGTGATGGTGAGCATTTGGTATGCAAGCTTAGAAAATTCATATATGGATTGAAACAAGCTTCCCGGCAATGGTATTTAAAATTTCATGACGTTATCTCTTCTTTCGGTTTTGTGGAGAACGGTGATAATTGAATATTTTATACACTTATTTTTGTCTCTTGAATAATAATTTAGGACCCTTTAGCTAATAAATAATGGCTTTTATGTTTATTTGGGCCTTGGGCCTTTTATTGCATTTTAGCCATTTTTTATAATAAAATCTCGCTTTGTGTTGCTTCACTATTTCTACCATAACTCTTGAACTAGACATCGGATTTACCTCATTTTAGCCAATTGTTATGAAGACATCAAGAGCCAATTCGGTCAAGAGGACGGTCAATTTTGGAGCCAAAGTCGGATGTACAATTCTGGATTTTATTTGGACCCGAATTTTGTAATTTAAGCCCGCTTTATTTTATTTCGTTTTGGGCTAAAACTATTAGGGCCCATTTTCGTTTTAGGTTATTTTTAAGTAAGGCAGCCGCCAAAAACATTAGGCATTCACGAATTCAGATTTTGACATTGGGTTTCGCGATTTTATGCAAATTCTCTCTACCGATTTTCGCATGTTCTTAGGGTTTTTCGCGTTCTTCATCTTTCTTCGGTTTTCCAACCCATGCTCGGCTAAACCCCTGTGATTGACCCAACGATGAGGATTCCATGATTTGTCCAGAGAACTTGTGCCTAATCGGTAACTTAATCAATTCCTGTTTTCATCTTATCGGATTCGATTAGAAAATAGTTCGAATATTAGATTTAATATTCGGTTTGGTTCATCCCAAGGACTAAATTCGGACTAGGTTTTAGTGTTGCCGTGTGATTGCACAAGTGAGACGCCATTGTCCCATAGATTCTAGGCGATCGTCTAGGCGGATTATCCGGATGAATGCAGAGATCTCGATTCATCCGAACCAAACGTGATTAGTTATATTTCATTCAATGATGCATGATTCTGGAATCGATCGTTGGGTTGGTCGTTTTAATCTGCTTAAGTCTATCAACGTTTTCTATCTGTTTCTACATAGTTACGTTTATTTCAATTTATTTCGTTTTAATCTCGAATCATAAAACCCTAAACCCCCAATTTTACCATTACGTTTCACTTTTGTTGTTAATCAAACCCGCCGCAAGTTCGTTGGGAAACGACCCAGTTCCCTAATTCCCGCAAATCATTAATTGAACTTGGTTTATTTTGGGAGACACTCGCAAATCTCTTTCAAAATTTGGCGCCGTTCTTTGGGAATTTGCATCTGTCGATTACATCGACGGTGAAGTAGTTTTTTATTTATTTTATTTTATTCTTATTTTTTATTTTTTTTATTTTTTATTTTATTTTATTTTATTTTATTTTTATTTAATTTTTTATTTAATTTTTTTATTTTTATTTTTATTTTTTAATTATTTTTTAATTATTATTTTATTATTTTTATTTGTCCTTAATAGTCTAGGAGTTGCCCTGTCCAAGTCCCAAAAATTTTAAACATCATTTGATACTGTTTCTGGACTTGTTTAGTCAATTTCTAGCATATGTTTTTGTGTTTTTGCTTTCATGTTTTAGTGTTCTTCCACTTTTTACCACTCTTGGTGGCGCTTCATAATTCTCTTGGTGTGTATGCTGCATGAGTACCAGGATTACTACTAATTCAGAAGACTTATTGCCATTTGATCCTGAAATAGAAAGAACAATTCTTACTGCTAGAAGAGTTGTTAGGCTAAGTCATAGGATTAATACTGAGCTGGACACTCAACTGAACTCTGATAGTGGCCATTCTGATTGTGTCCATTCTATTGATCTTTCTGACTGTGATTCTGATAGTATTTCCGATAGTCTTGTGTCCACTAACTTTAATACACTTGTTGCCTAAGTTTCATGGTCTTGCAGTGAGTGCCCCATTAAGCATTTGAAGGAATTCCATGTAGTGTGCGACAATGAAGCCACATGCCATTCATGAAAATCATATCAAGTTGAGAGCTTTTCCTTTCTCATTGGAAGGTGGAGCCAAGGATTGGTTCTTTCGTACCTTCGGCCCTCATCTATTGGAGCTGGACTGATATTTAGAGGATATTCCTAGAGAAATATTTTCATTCCTCAAGAGCAACTGCGATTAAGAAGGAGATTGGCAACATTAAACAGATCACTGGGGAGACTATGCATGAGTATTGGGAGAGGTTCAAAAGGTTATGTGCAAGCTGTCCACACCATCAGATATCTGAAAAAGACTTGATTAACTCCTTCTATGATGGTCTATCACCGGTAGACAAAGGGTTAGTTGATGCCTCTAGTGGTGGAGCTATGAGTAACAAGACACCTGAAGAAGCCCGAGAATTGATATCCATTATGGCGATAACTCTCAAAGAGTTTGGCACCGTGAGCCAATACCCCCTTTGCCTTTGCAAGCACCACCTCCTCGACCAGCCATATGTCCACCTTCACAGGAGGCACAACAGCAGGCTAGTAGTGGTGGTGGTGGTTCCTCACTTGAAGATATGATGAAGCAATTTGTCACAGCCAATATACAAGCCCAACAAGAACCGACACTTCCATTCGAGAGTTTGCAAACACAGATTGGGCAATTGGCAACATCATTGAACCACTTCAACCTCGTGGATCCAAATCCCTTCCTTCACAAACAATTCCCAATCCTAAGGGAAATGTGAGTGCTATATCACTACTGCTCGGCAAGCAATTGGAGGAACCTAAGCAAGCCGAGATGTGACTTCCACATCGAAAACGAGTTAGAAATGTGAAGATTGACTCCGAAAAGAAAAAGGTTGTGCAAAGAAGGTGAAGAGGAAGACATTCCTATCCTCTTCCTTTCCCTCGAGAGCGCTTCAATCCAAGAAGTTGGAAGAAAAGGCACGAGAGAAGGATATACTTGAGACATTCAGACGAGTAGAGATTAACATTCCTCTCTTAGATGCAGTTAAACAAATTCCTAAATATGCCAAGTTTCTGAAGGAGTTGTGCACCAACAAGAGGCGACTGAAGGGGAATGAACGAGTGAGTTTGAATCAGAATGTGTCGGGCCATGAAATATCCTAGGAAGAGAGCACTCTGTTTTCGTATTGATGTGATTGATGATGCCGTGGATGATCTTCTTAATGGTTGGTGTGCCGATTATCCTTATTTTTCATCCGAGAGTGATACCCCCATTTGTGCATGCGATGATAATGAATGGTGCTCGTTTGCACTAATTTGGTTAAGACCGCATTGTTTGGTGATTCTCGATTTGCTTGATGATTCTACATTACTTGTAGACTCCGTATTGATTCGAGTTTGAGCTTCATCCCGATCCTAGCGTGCATCCCGATTCCCGATTTTGATGAGCTTAATTCCGATTTTGATGAACCGAATTCGATGTTAACCTTGAGTACATATAGACACAGTCCTTCTCCTTGTGCTTCTTTGAATATGATTTCGTGTATTCCCAGTGTGATGACACCGAGTTGTTGCAACAACCACCCAAGCTTCTCCCTCCACCGAGCAACCGCCCAAACTAGAGTTGAAATCCCTTCCAGGACCATCCGAAGTATGCATTTCACGGGAGGTGAATGAGCAGTTGCCGATCATTGTGGCAAATAATCTTATGCCGCGATCAAGAAGAGAAGGCTCAAAGCTTATTGAGGGCGAACAAGAAAGCCATTGGGTGGACATTAGCCGACATAGTTGGCATTAGCCCTTACGTGTGCATGCATCGGATTCTATTAGAAGAGGACTCTAAGCCGGTGAGGCAACCCCGAGACGCCTCAATCCTCTCATCCTTGATGTGGTGAAGAAGGAGGTCACTAAGCTCCCCGCAGCTGGCATCATCTATCCCATTTACGATAGCCGAGTGGGTTAGTCCAAGTCCGGTGGTTCCTAAGAAATCCGGAGTCACCGTGGTAGCCAATCAAAATAATGAGCTCATTCCTACTCGAGTTCGAATAGTTGGAGAGTTTGCATTGACTATAGAAGACTCAACCAAACCACTCGCAAAGATCATTACCCTCACCCTTCATTGATCGGATGTTAGAGTGATTGGCCGGTAAGTCTCATTACCGCTTCTTGGATGGCTACTCTCCGGATACTTCCAGATCCATATTGCTCCCGAGGATCAGAGAAGACGAGCTTCACATGCCCCTTTGGGACATATGCTTACCTGGAGGATGCATTTTGGCCTCTCGCAATGCACCTGGCACTTTTCGGCGTTGTATGGTGAGTATTTTCTCGAGTTCCTAGAGGACTATATGGAGGTGTTTATGGATGATTTCACTTTGTATATGGGTCTGATTTTGATGCATGCTTAGCTAATCTATCTAGAGTTTTGCATAGGTGCATTGAGTCTAATCTTGTGCTGAATTATGAGAAGTGTCACTTCATGGTTGAGTCAGGTATAGTCTTGGGACACATAGTGTCTAGGAAAGGGATTGAGGTAGACCCTGCTAAGATAGATGTTATTACCGCTTTGCCTTACCCCGCTTCACGTGCGGGAAGTTCGCTCTTTTCTTGGCCATACGCCCAGTGATTCAGCCCCCTGATTGGCTCCTCCCTTTTGAGTTGATGTGCGATGCTTCCAACTATGCGGTTGGAGCTATCTTAGCACAGCGGGTTGATAGAGCATCTCATGTCATTGCATATGCCTCCAAGACTTTGGATTCTGCTCAGTCTAACTACACCACTACCGAGAAGGTGTTGTTGGCTATTGTATTTGCCTTTGATAAGTTTAGGTCATATCACGCTAGCTAGTAGAGTCATTGTTTTCCCGACAATCTTGCTTTAAAGTTCTTGTTGAAAAGGCGGGATGCTAAGCCACGGCTCATTCGGTTGATGTTGTTGCTCTAAGAGTTTGATGTTGAGATTCGAGACAGAAGTGGAGCACAAAACTGGGTAGCTGACCACTTGAGTCGCATCACCCATTCTCCTCTCACCCCTCTTGTATTCGGGATGATTTCACGATGAGCAGCTCCTACAGCTGCAAGTTAAGATCCCATGGTATGCTGATTTAGTTAACTACTTGGTAGCGGGTGTTTTTCCTGTAGATTCCACTAGGGCCCAAACTCTAAAATTGAAAAGTGAGTCTAAATATTATGTTTGGGATGACCCTTATCTGTGGAAATTTTGTAGTGACCAAGTAGTTAGGAGATGTGTGCCCGATTGTGAGTTTCAATCTATATTGCATTTTGCTCATGCTACACTGTGGTGGTCACTTTGGACCCCAAAGAACTGCTAGGAAAGTGTTAGACAAGTGGATTATTTTGGCCTTCCTTGTTTCATGATTCCCATTTGTTTTGCAAATCATGTTAAGTAGCCGTCGAGAGGCGGGAGTATTTCCGTAGGCATGAGATGCCCAAAACCCTATATTGTTTTGTGAGATCTTTGATGTTTGGGGTATTGATTTCATGGGTCCATTTCCTGCTTCATATGGTTACACTTACATCTTCTTTGGGTACAGTTGATTATGTTTCGAAATGGGTTGAGGCGAAAGCCACCGGGACTAATGATTCTTCCGTGGTGTTGGACTTTGTTAGGTCTAATATTTTTCTGCAGGTTTGACATTCCTAGAGCCATTATCAGTGACCAGGGTTCCCATTTTTGCAATCGAAGCATGGGTGCCTTGCTACGCAAGTACGGGTGCTACGCAATTTATTTCGTTTAATCTCTTGAATCATCGCTACTACAAAATGCTAAACAACGACCCAAATAAGACCCAGTTAACGACCTTTTACGAGGGACGTCTTGGAGGAGTGAGGAAAATATCCAAAATGGCGACCTGATCCAAAATTAGGTCGTCTTATTAAGGCGACCTGATATTAGATCAGGTCGCCTTATATAGATATATAAGGCGACCTGATTTCAAATCAGGTCGCCTTATATAGGTAAATAAGGCGACCTGATTTCAAATCAGGTCGCCCTTAAGAAGATAGAGTTCGCCTTAAATAGGTAAATAAGGCGACCTGATTTCAAATCGGTCGCCTTAAGAAGATAGAGTTAAGCCTTAAAGGCGACTGAATAGAATATCAGTCGCCTTAATTTCAACAAGGCGACCGAGATTTTTAAATCAGTCGCCTTTGTTGAAATTAAGCGACTGATATTCTAATCGAGTCGCCTTATCGTAAAAAACGACACGGTTTAAAATCGGTCGCCTTTGTTGAGTTTTTTAAAAAAGTAAACTTCAAAATATGAACATCTACCAGGTTTTTAATTTGCATCACCGAAACCACCAAGCAACGGAAGAATCACACTCTAACACAATACATAACAACACTATATATAACACCAAAATTGCATATTTTGTACGGAATAAAACACCAAATACATACAAATGAACAACAGTAGCAAATTAAAGAATCACTAACACAATAACATATTAATCATGCTCAGTACTAACTAGACGCTATGTGTTGAAGAAGATATCTAGATATCATGTCTCGAACCGAATCGATCTCATCCTGCGAGTACGGATCCTTAGTACCCAAAAGCGTAAATTGGGGAAACAAGGTATAAGATTAACCAATTAAGTAAAGGAAATAATTAACAACTCAAGTACAACAACAAAAATTAAATAAACTTGAGAATCACGTAGCGATTACGTACGTTTTGAAAACCTTGAGTACGTCCGCGTGCTAACGATGGATTGCATCCAACTCATAACGTAATATCCGCACCTCGGTGCTCCCTGGTTGTTGATGGCACTATAAATCAAAGGCAAATTGTTAAAAACGAATAAAGGCATATCTAAAGCTATTGTGTCAATGAAATAACTTGAATTGAAACTACTCACCGTCGGTTTAAACCACTTCGGTCCACCCTGCTCTTTTGCATTGATAAGTCATGTCTATACGTTTTGAGGCCCTATCATTAAAATGGAAATTAAATGACATGTTAAACCATTCATTTAAAATAAGAATCGATGATTCAGAAAAAAATTTACTTACTCGGCAAACATGTTTTTGATATCCTCGGTAGGATTGCCATTTACTGAATCAAACCAATAACAGGAGTTCTTGCTCGGACAAACAACACACGGCATTCAATGACCACTACAACATATACGTATTAATATTAAATTAAGATAAGACCGCAATTTTGACACAAAAATCTTATAAGACAAAACAAAAGTACGCACCTTTCATGTATTGGCGCTAGATAACAAGACGACCCTCCGTCGCCCATTGTTAGACCAACATAAATTGACCTCTCTGGGTAACGTCTTCGCGAGCGAAGCCGTGCATCCAGGACATAAGTATCCATACGAACTCGCTCGCGGTGTGCGGCGCATAATTCACAATAGTACACTATGAAATGAAATGATAAATGTTATTGAAGATCTTAAACAAAAAAAAAAGAGTACTAACATAATTAAAGGGTTAAACAAACTTACGAGGATTGCAAGTTGAAGAAAGCGTATATCTAAACAATCCATCGTCAAAAACTCCATCAAATCTTTATTGTCAAATGTCATCGGATATGTCTTTTACGCATAGACAATGCCGGAGGCATCTGCAAGCTTATGAGGCCGATGTCCTTGTACATCTCTCGCAGTACATGCTAAGTACGGAAATAAGCCGCAGCTTGTTCATCCTATGAAAACATAAAAACATATTATGAGTGAATGAGCAATGAAAATCAATCGGGAAACAACTCACACTCAATCAGTAATGTATTTCCTACCATCGCGGTGTCGTCCACATCTCAATAAGATGAGCCGGCCAAAGGATGAACCATGTGATGGCGGCGCTTAGTGTGGTAACCTCCTCATCATCAATCGGGACGGCATGTCTCTTCTTCCCTCTCGCACACTCGTCACGATCACCCGACGTTGGTTTTACGGAATTTGCTTGTTGTGGTGTTTGTCTTGTTCAGGTAAACAAGACCATCGGCAACAATCCGCGGTGTGGGGTCATCCAAATATAGGGTGCAAGCTATACCTCCCCGTGGAGTGTGAGACGGTTCGCTAATATGCACCTCGGAGGTGTGAGACGGTTCGCTAATATGCACCTCTGCGGTGTGAGACGGTCCGCCAATAACTACCTCTGGAGGGGAGAAGGTCCGCTAATATGTACCTGGAGGCTGAAAACTATCTTTCTTCTTGGGGATATTCGGGGATTCGTCGGATGTACGTTCTTTGTTGTACCATAGCTTGCATTTCACCCGTAGTTGTGCCATAACATCTTTCATAAGGTTTGCTCGAATTCTAGCTTCAAGCTCCTACTGGCTCTCTGCGTCATACAAACGTGAACGTCGTCAGAAAATTTTTGCGACACTCACTCCCTCGTCTCCCCTCGAACGGCATCGGGGTAATCCGGCTTCCCAATCGCCGTCGACAAAATGTCTGCCGCGTACCGGCGTGAATGAGCCTTGGCTACTCTGCTGCTCAAGTGAATCCTGTACCATAAGATTTTTCATAAATAATAACTAAACTCTTATATAGTATGAAACAACTGAGGCTATTTAATACTTCTAATTCAACTACTTACGATCTTTGAGGCAACCGGCAACATCTTCATTGATGTATTTGTCCCCCTTCATCCTCGCAGACTTTCCATTTTTTGTGACGAGGAGGACGCCTCGGGGGCTGGATAGCAGATGGAAGGATCGGATTGGGAAGCTTCCTTCATTCGCTGCAGCTCTTCCTCCATCATCTTTCGTTCCAGACTTTACGTAGCCACCTCTAGACAAGCAATGCGGATACTTATTTTTCGCTTGCCTCTCTCTATTGGCTTGGCTTGTTTCTGTGACACGAAAACAAACAAAACCGATCGTACGAATTCAAGTAGATTCAAATTAAAGAAAAGATATGACGAAAATTTTACCGAAATTCAGGATTCTGCGGGGACGCCACAAACTCCCTCCGGTCCTCCGGAGAAATGAAGGAATAGGTCTTACATGGATCTGGTCCCTCTTTGCCCGCGAATATACTTTTTGTCGGCTTGTTCTTAAAATCTTTCCAACGGAGACGAACTTCGCCCATCCAATGCTTCCTCATGGCCTTAGTGTTAGGGACATCAAATGTTTCTGCAAGGTGAAAGAGAAGATATGACAGAAATCAAGTAATAAGACAAAAGATACAAATGCAGATATATCGAAAGTGAGATACCAAAATCGTGTCCAAATCAAATCCTTCGTCTTATCATCAACGAACTTCCAAGCCGAGTAAACAATACGCACTTTGCTTCGAGCCGAGATAGCCTAAATAGCTAATGAAGCCGTCTTCCTCTCTGCTATTTGGATTCATATTTTCATCAAACTCACATGCAGCCTCTTTTCGGGAGCGTCACGGCGAGCAATTAGCTCACCCATGTGTGTGCTACCTCTCCCTTTTCTCACAACGGGCATATCAACCCTATCTCCCGATGACTCGTGCGAGCTAGACATATTCTGTTCATCAAAGACCAATCATTTATGTTAGATAGGTTTTTAAATAATAAACGATTAATAAAATGAACCAACATGTTAAACGACCACAAAAAGAACATAGTAGTTAAACACATCATTTTGTGTCGAAGATCTTACTTTACATGGTGTCCCATATTCCTTCACAATGATCCTTTCTTGCAGCATATTCTTCATCATCTATCAATTCTACTTCACGTGTTGTAGGTGGATTTGTTGTGAAAGGAGTGTATCGTCAAGGTTCAAGGATTCTTCACCATACTTTCGTTTTTTACTTTGAAGTACAATGGACATTCTTTTATTTGCGAGTGCATCCGTAACATAAAACACTTGTTTCGCCTGACTTGCTAAAATGAATGGCTCATCTCTATGACCAAGTCTTTGAAGATCAACTGAGACAAATCCAAATTTAGGATCTATTACAACGGCATTATTGCTAACCCACTTACATTTCAATAAAGCAACTTTGAACTTGCCGTAGTTGATCTCCCATATTTCTTCGATCACTCCATAATAGGCCATTGATGCTACCACCGGTTTTTGTCTTTCGAACTCGAAAAGTGCATAGATTCGACTTCAACCATCACCCCACTATTTTGCACAGCACTTCATCATCTTGGTCTTTTGTGTAGAAAGAATATCCGTTGACATCGTAACCGCTCCAAGTGATGACTGAAAAGAAGGCCCCCAGGCTAACCACTCGATTGTATCTGACACTCCGGTCTCGTGCAATACCTTCTCACTGAACCACTTTATGAACGTCTTCTTTTGCTCATTCGCTATCTGCATGTCACTCTTCCTTGGATTCATATTCTTCAAACTCTTCGTGTTCATCAATGTATGGTTGAACTTCTTCGGTATTATTCAAGATGTACAGGTGTGCTTGCAACACCTCTTCACGAGGCTTATTCTTCAGTTTGATTCCTCGAGTTCCGTCGCTTATCCCCTCGTCATGCTGAGATTGTATCGTCGGCCACGATAGATAATCTTTGCGAACTCCATAGCCTCTTCAACTACATATCTCTCAACTATTAAGGCTCCGGCCGATAAGGGTTTTTAGAATACCCTTTTAAGATCTTCATGTATCACTCGAAAGGGTACATCCACCTTAGGTAAACTGGACCGCACAGTCTTACCTCCCTTACCAAGTGCACTATCAAGTGCACCATGATATCAAAAAAGGCAGGAGGGAAATGCATCTCTAGTTGGGACAAAATAATATAACCCTCATTCTCCAATTCATCCAACTTTTCAATGTCAATGACTTTGTTGCATTTTCTTCTCCGCTTTTGATAGTGTATGAGTTGCGGCTGCATGTATGCCCTCTTACCATCTTCCATTACTCGTGGATGTAACCTTTCTCTTATTCTCATGTCAACGAGATCTAGTCTCGCACTAATTCCATCCTTAGTCTTTCTGGTATGTGCAAAAGAGTCCGACAAGGCTATCACAAACGTTTTCTCCACATGCATCACATCAAGAGTGTCTCACATCAAGACTACGCCAATATGGAAGATCAAAGAAAATTGATCTCTTCTTCCATATATTCTTCTCACTCACCTTCCTTTCTGCTTACCCAATATGACATTGATATGTTTCACCCGACTATAACGTCCTCTCAGGTTAACGCCTTTGGAGCCGTATTCTCACGCTCGGTAAGCCGTTAAAACGCTTTCTTAACTTACGATATGGGTGGAACAGGTGAAGAAACCTCCGTGGCCGAGGTAGAGGGAGGCCGAGACTAGAGCGGAGTTGAGTCGGAGGAAGAGGAGAGCGAGACTAGGCGGAGTTGAGTCGGAGTGCAGGTGAGAATGACTGAGCCGAGGGAATGAAGAGGACTATGGGTAAAGGTGAGAATGAATGAAATAGCAAGGGTATTAGGTTTAAAATTATTTAAAAAGGCATCTGAACACGAAATCGGGTCGCGTATTAATGAAAATAGGCGACTGATATACACATTCAGTCGCCTATTTTCATTAATATGCGACGATTGTCATTCAGTCGCCTATTTGCATCAATTTATTTAAAAAATAATAAAAAAGTGCCGATAAGCGACCTGAAGTGAAATCAGGTCGCCAATTATATAAAATAGGCGACCTGATATACCTTCAGGTCGCCTATTTTCTAAAATCGGCACTTTTTTATTTATTTACAAATAAATTGATGTAAATAAGCAGCTTTGATATACCTTCAGCTGCCTATTTTCTATAATAGTGGAGAATTTTTATTTTCTCGCCGCCAAATATTTCCCACCATATTTTATCCTTGGCGCCAAGATAATTAATCGTTTTAGCGTCTTGAATTACATACAGTACGACAAAAATAAATTTTAGAAGTCCTAAATTACTATTCAGGACGTTGAAGGCTCCTTTCCTTAAATATAATTAAAATGCCACTTCCTTCATATTTTACTATTTGTTTTTTCAATTTAGGACGTTTTTAGGGTAGTAGTATCCAATTTTGTAGTAGTGAATAAAACCCTAAAACCCCAATTTTACCATTCATTTCACTTGTTGTTGTTAATCAAACCCGCCGGCAAGTTCGTTGGAGAAACGACCCGGGTTCCCTAATTAAATCATTAATTGAACTTGGTTTATTTTGGGAGACACAGCAAATCTCTTTCAAACGCCATGGATGAATGTATATACTGGAAAGGTTAGTGGGAGCAAGATTTGTTTTATGATTACGTATGTGGATGATATTTTTCTTGCAACCAATCACAAAGGATTATTGCATGAAGTGAAACAATTCCTCTCCAAAAGCTTTGAAATGAAGGATATGGGAGTTGCATCTTATGTCATTGGCATTAAGATACAAAGAGATGGAGACATGAGGTGTTACGGTACTTGCCTCAAGAGACCTATATCAATAAAGTTTTGGAAAGATTTCGGATGAGGCATTGTGCACAAAACGTAGCTCCCATTGTGAAAGGTGACAGGTTCAATTTGAACCGATTGCCCAAAGAATGATTTGGAAAGGGAACAAATGAAAAACATCCCTTATGCTTGGTGTAGGAAGCCTTATGTATGCTCGTGTCCGCAGCACCGGACACGATATTGCATTTTTTGTTGGAATGTTAGGAAGATATCGGAATAATCCGGTATGGACCCTTTGGAAAGGCATGAAGAAGGTGTTGAGATACCTTCAAGGAACTAAGGATTACGTGCTTAAATACGAACGGACGAGACAATCTAGGAGTGACTGGTTACTCATATTCGGACTTTGCCTGTTTGCATTGACTCAAGAAAATCCACTTGCAGATACATTTTTTTATGCTAGGCCGGTGGAGTCGTGTCTTGGAGTAGCAAGAAGCAATCTTTGATTGCTACTTCTACGATGGAAGCGAAGTTCGTGTCTTGTTTTGAGGCTACTTCACATGGTGTATGGATGAAGGGGTTCATCCGTGGGCTTAGAATCATGGATTCAATTGTTAGGCCAATGAAGATATATTGCGACAATTCTCATTACTGTGTTTATGGCTAAGAACAACAAAAGTGGTAGTCGAAGCAAACACATCGACATTAAGTATTTAGCCATAAGAGAACATGTTAAACATCAAGTAGTGGTTGTTGAACACATTAGCACCGAGTTGATGATAGCAGATCCTTTAACAAAAGGCATGCCACCTATGAGGTTTATGGATCATGTAGAAAGAATGGGAATTAGTGCCCATCTTTGAATTTCATTTTGTATGATTTTCTTTCGTTGTAAGAACGTTGTTATTTTATGGAACCCCATTTGTGATGTTTTTCTCATTTCGATTACGCGTACGTTTATTTGTTTAAATTTGAGGAACATCATTAAGTTTGGACCAAGAATAAACGTAGGGTTTATTCATTAAGTTACTTGGGCATGGGAAACATAATGCACCGTGATACATGGAAGATAATACTTGCTTTAAGAGGACCTATCGCTATGATCCATGCATTTTGTTTCTCGTAGGTATATACCGAAGTATGTGGACCAAGTGGGAGAATGTTGGAATTTAATATTGTAAACCGTCCATATTAATGTTCCAATTAATTCTATTTATGTCCCACATTATTACCGGTTTTGTAACCGTCCATTAATACCGTAACGGCCTCAATTAATACGCAATAAGTGCGTATTGAATTCGTTTCCTTTTTAGGCTCGCGATGGTCGAGGAAACGAACGTGTGAAATTTGTCCTGGTCCCCGAACCTGCTCCGATTTTGAGGAAGCACACCATCCAGCTTTGAGAGAAAAGGATCGGAAAGGTGAGACTCCTGAGTCCATTCGCTTGTCGGCTTGGATTTGTTCCCCGTTTGGAGACTCAGAGTTCGTCCTATTTGCTTCCTGGAGACAAATCAATGGCGAGAGGTATTTGTGATCTCTTATTCGAGCTTTTCCGCATTGATCTATATGTTAATCCATGAATAACATGTTTAGATCGTTAAAGTATTCTAACACTAGAAACCTAAAGATACTCCCCCAGCCCTTTATTCGTAGGCCCATACTCTTAATCTCGTTTTCATTATTCATTCCTCCAGCCCACCGTGACAGGAAAAAAAGAGATCACAGAATATATATATATATATATATATATATATATATATAACAAATCCTCATTATATCTCATTTGGCAGACACGCAAAACACACAATAAACAGATCACAGCGTTGTTCACGGAGAAACCATATCACGCAACCATACTAAACAGATCACATAACCGCAATGGAAGATTAGTGAACCATAACACGCGCGTCAGCTGGTCAGCGTTCAGACCCCTCCCATGCTTTTCGAACTCAACGCTTTAAACCTTTATGAAAGCCATGCTTTTGGACTCCTATTCATTTCCATTCTCTTTCATTCAGTTCGAGAGAGAAAGAGAGAGAAAGTAAGTGTGAAAGAGGGAGACAAAAGAACGTAGTCGTTCTTGCTCTGTTCAGATCCAGCAAAACAGAGGCAAGAGTAAGAGCAAGTCTGAGTGTAGAAGCCTGAAAGTTAGCAAGGTAAAATCATCAAGTTATAAAGTTTACTGTCTTAGTATATATAAACGAAACTAAAGAGAAAGCTTGCTGTTGATGTTAGTTGAAGTGCATATGTATATAGATATATGCTGCAAAATATATGGAAGAGGGAAGAAAAATGTTGTATAAACTCCATATATATATATATATATATATATATATATGTTTATCGTTTGTCATGTCACTTGATATAACGTTATGTGAAGTCACCCCAAAACTACGCCATTTTGGGGTTCAACGACGCCGCTTTTGAGAGTTAGGAGAATTAATGGGCGCTATTTTGGTATTTTTGTTTTTGTATTTATTACTTGAATTTTACCAAAACGCCATTCATTAATTCCCTAACTTCCAAAATGATGTCGTTTTTGGGGTTAGAGGAATTAATGAACTCCCAAAACGACGTAGTTTTTGGGTGACTTAACATAACCTTATATCAAGTCGACATGACAAACGATAAATTATATATATATATATATATATATATATATATATATATATATATATATATGTAACGTTGTTACATTAGAAGAGAAAACGAAAAAATTAGTGGTAAACAAACAAAGCTTTCCTAATAATATAAGAGAATAATGTTATTTGGTTATCTGGATGTTTTATAAGTGGATTTAGTGGCGGGTTTAGCTAAGGGAAATAAAGAACAGTGAAATAAGTTATATAAAATCATACCATGAGTTGCGAGGTTCTGTTCAAGAGTGATTTGAACTCACTATATAATAGCTATTCATCCTAACTAGTTATAATAGATAGCTAAACAAGGAAGTAGGTGGGTTACTTGAATGTGTAAGGACTTACACATTGTTGTACAAGTGGGCGGCTGAATTATTTAAATGATGAAAGTTGTTTGAACCAGTTGTGAGAAGCTTATTATATGTAAACACATGTATGCGTTGCTATAAAACTGGGGGCGTGGATAAACATATATATATATGTATGCGTGGCTATAAGAGAAAGGAAACCTTCCTGAGATATAAAAAAAAAAAAATTGCTGTCATACACACATCGTTTCCTTTGAGAAGAAAAAATATATAGAAGCTTGCTATCATGAAAAGATATATATTGCTGTCATGTATACTTTTGCTTATATAAGTACACACACATATAAGGAATGAAAACCGTGTGCTTTGCTGCTTATATATGGAACCACTATTTAGTATATCTATATATAGATATATATGTATCATTAAAGCATATTTTATGTGGTGGCAATATTTATTAAATTAATTGTAGAGAAATAATGATAATAATAATAATAGAATAAATAAATAATAATAAATAGATATTGTTATTATTGTTAAAAAGGGGAATAAATAATAAAGAGAATTATTAATTAATAATGAAGAGAAAAGGGGATTATTAATTAATAAGTAAATAAATAAAAAGGGTATTATTAATAAATAATAATTAATAAGGGAACATTTATTTACATATGTACAGATTTTATGCATCACTTTAAAGCTCATTGGTGTTCACATATATGAAGTGTATTTTAGTTGGTGCTAGTGTTTTATTAAATTCAGGATTTCTATTTTTATAAATATATATGATGAAACATAATGTTTTGGAAAACCATGAGAAACATTAAGGCATAATTTATATGATGATTGGTAATTATTAAACTCCTAATTTAAAGTGTTAGGAAAAGCCTCTAAGAGTTTAAAATCATTATAGAGTAATACCAATAAATAGTAAAACGATAATATTGATAAAATAAATAAATAATAATATTGTTAGAAAAGGAAATAAGTGATAAATTAAAAAGGGAATTAATAATAAATAATAAAGGGAATTATTAATAGAAAGTGCTATTATTAATTAATAATAATTAAAAAGGGTATAAATGGAATAACAAATCCACTAGGGGTAGAAAGGTCAATAGTGGCAATGACGTCTCTTAGGATATTATTTATAAGGGAAATAATGCGGTGAAACTATTATAGGATATCCTAGGAAAGTCAGAATCGAAGACCAAAGGTGAACAGCACCGCTAGCTACGTAGGCTAAGGTACGAACGCGTCATCGTAACTCTAACTCTTATATATGTTGCCTCGTATGCTTATATATGATTGGATGATTCATAGAGTCCGGACAATACTAAGTCTTGGGTCATGCACCGTGGCTAAGACTTGGTCTTAGGTCACCGGTTTATATACATTCACCTTTATACGTGTAATACCTTAAAAATGATATTTATGATAAATATCATAAATTAGTAAATAATACCTATTGGAAATAGGTGAATATGTGGTCTCGAATTTTGTAGAATAATTACTTGGTTTTTAGGGCAATTATCTTGAAATAAAGTGTCAGAATCCCTAAAATGCCCTTATGGGACATGAAATAGTTTGAGAATATTATAATAAATCCTAGGAGGCAACAAGATATTTATTAAAAATAGGAAAGTATGTTGTCTCTAATTTAGGGAATTTTTGGGATTATTTTCCTTGGAAAATAATGAGGCAAAATTAAATATAATTTTGGGGAGCATATGTTACCCCGTGATTTTAAAAATATATATGGAGCATATATGACCAATGTTAGTAAAATAGTTGTGAGGTAATGATTAATCCTAATTAAGAAAATTGTCAAAAATTAGTAAGGGATTAAATAAATAATTAATGGCTAATTATTTAAGCATGGTTAAGGGAATATCCAAGAATAATTATCTAAAACCCCTAATTGAAGATTAGTGACCAATAAAGGGTCAAGATTAGCATAAGAATAATTGCTAATTAATGAAGTTTGATTAAGAAAAATATAAGATGGATTGTATATGATTCCTAAAACCTAATTAATGAAGTTAATCTTAAGGCTAGAAAGTGGAATTCTTGTGAAAATGAATCTACCAATGAGGGATTTTCTTGGTAATTAATATAAGATGTATTAAAGCATAAATTGATTAAACAAAATGAAAAATGAAGAAAGGGAGGGGGAAACATATAAGGGTGTATGTATATATGTGGTGTGAATGATGGTTAAACATAGGCCAAGTATTAAAGCATAAATGAATCAAAATCAAAGTTGAAAAAGTCAAATATGGGGGGAGGGATTTGAATTGATTATTGTGTGTGTGTGCAGCCAAAAATGAGAAAGAGAAAGGAGAGAAAAGATGTAGGTTTGTGTGTGAATGCAAGTTTGGGATAATATCTAGATATTTTGGCTAAAAATGTGATTTTTGTTGAAAAAGAAAATAGGATAAATGAGAACCGATAGAAATTAAATCCTATCTTGAAATCCATGGATTAAGTAGAAAATAACTGGACATATTATGAATCAGTGTAATTTTGTCCAAGTTGACGTTAGTCGAAGTAATTTTCGTAATCAATGGCGGTTCTCCGAAAATGTTCAAGCAAGCCACGAAATACCCTGGATGGGATCATAAATTTGGTTAATCCAAATATTTCTCAAGAGAAAGAATATATCTCCAAGGTGACATCGAGGAATTTTTGAGATTAGTTAAGATTACGCGATTAGAACACCGAACAGGGAACTTTATCGGGTAAATGCATAAAGCAAGGGGATGACATCATGTTGGATGATGTCATTTTGGAGAAAAAGGCAAGGGGAGGTCGGCCAAATGGATGAATGGAGGAGATCAACCCACAAAACAAACCCTAAATCCTATGGCTCACATTGAAGTAGAAAAAGTGATGAATAGTAGAATTTTTGGCTATAAATAGCCTTCCTCTTCAATTCAAAAACTCACCAATTCCTCTTACAATTCGAAATAGAGAGAAGGTAGAGAGAAGGAGGAGCTCTTGTGAAGTTGTAGCGAAGCCCTAGGTAAGTTTTTCGGTCCCTAGTCTTAAGTTCTAGTATTTCTTTCGGTAGTTATAGTAGGAATGCTAGTTTGATCTTTAATCTTCCAAGTTAGTTTAGATATCATGTTTTAGGGTTAAATATGATATTTATTTCAAAAATATGTTGGATTTAGAGTTATGGAAAATTTTTGGAAGATTAGAGTCAAAGTAACGAAGTTCTGGCGAAATTCCGCCGATTAGGGGAGTCAGGGGTAAAATGGTCATTTTGACTAAAATGATCATATGATGATTGTTTAGTAACAAATACGCTATTGTCCATATAGGATACCTGTGATTACGTGATCGACCAACGTACATACCGAAATTCCGTCAACGAAGGTACGTTCGCTGCATCGTAACACTAACTCGATGGTTATTGTATGCGTATATGTATTATGTGTATTGTATGCGTAGAGATGGTATGTGTATTGAATGTGTATGGGTGTTAGTAGATATCTGTATGCATGCGGGGAGCGATACATTTGAAATGTCGGGAGCAATATATCTTAATTACATTTGATATGTTGGGAGTGATACATCTCGATATGCCGGGAGCGATACATTTGCATTGGTTGGGTGTGATTCGGTTGTTGTGTTTATGTACGTTAAGGTTGTGATGATCTCGTAATCCATATGTGTGTATGTAAACATGAGATTAACCGTTACTCGAGGTTCGTATGCATTGGACCTCGCTCTTAACATAGCATCGTGGTCGAGGATCGAGGACCGAGGAGAGAGGAAAGCAAAGAAGCTTAGAGATCCGGCGAACAGACCATCTTTTGTTGCCACGACGCTGGGATTGCTGGGGAAACACTTTTGTCATTTTTATTTTCAAAAACTCTCAATGTACCGCCGCTTGGCATTTTGGAATATAAATATCGCTTACTCATTGCTCTTGCTCTACTCGATGAAAAAAATATACCGCTTTTTGAAAATGAGATGTTACAATACGGGTTATAGTCTTGATAATGTCGTAGGTTGTTTTTCTAGCGTTGAGGACACATGTAGGCATGCGCGGGTGGAAAAAAGCCATTTAAGACCGGACAAAACAGTACATTAAGACCGAACCAACGACCAGCCTTGTTCCAAAGCGTATTAAAAGTCCACCTTTAAGACCGGACTTTTAAACGGTCTTAAAGATTTTCTTTAGACCGAACATTTTAAACCTTCTGCCTTAAAAGTCGAAATAAATAAATCTAAAATATTTTTGGTTCGGTCCTAAAACTCAAACTTTAAGACCGGACATAAATTATACCGCTCTTAAAAGATCCAAATATTAAGACCGGACAAATATCGATCCGGTCCAAAAGATAGCGAACTCTAAGACCGAGAGGACTAATTACCTGCCTTAAAAGACTCGACTTTCAAGACCGGATGTTTTCAATGGACCGGTCTTAAAAGACCAACTTTTAAGATCGTCTTAAAACCTTTAAGAGCGGTCATAGAAATACATTCGGTCTTAATATTTGAACATTTAAGACCGTCTTTTTTATTTGCGGTCTAAATTTTCCCGAATTTTTCCCTATTTTGTTCTTCCCGATCATATATATACACAAATTCACCATCCAAAACAAAGACATAAAAGTCGATATACTTTAAGCTACAAGCTATGAACATGAATAAATTGAATTGGGAAAAAGAATACAAATATTATCCACCATGAGTT
This sequence comes from Acacia pycnantha, assembly GCA_025563575.1. Classification (NCBI taxonomy): domain Eukaryota; kingdom Viridiplantae; phylum Streptophyta; class Magnoliopsida; order Fabales; family Fabaceae; genus Acacia; species Acacia pycnantha. The sequence continues at coordinate 441,806 of JAMWYP010000195.1, read as the reverse complement.
ATGTGGCCTCTTAAGTCTACAATAACTAAAGTAATTTATACAATAAGCTAAGATATAACTAATTACAATCACAATGAGTTACAAAACATGCAAAGACGTAAATCAACATATGTGTAGTCCAATATAATATATTATTCACCATGCCTTCATCTGATTCCCACCCAACAACGTAACATGCATCTTCTTTTATAACATGCCCTTTGAATCGGATCCCGCCACAAAAACAAAACAAGAACAAATTCATATAGTCAATGATGACATTGTTTAATTAAGATCATAGAAGGAATATAATATAGTTAAAACCTTAAAGTTTTCTAAGAATTCTGCATATGAATATTACCTTATGAATTGACTCTTTTATAAAGTGATATCCTCCCATATCCCTTCTTGATGATCATTTCTTATGCCGGGTTCATTATCCGCTTCATCTTCTTCTTTCATGTCTGGTAGACCCCTTGAAAAAGGAGTACTCTCAGGAAGATCATAATTTGAATGACTTTCCTCATCAATATCAATGACCCTCTTTCCTTGGAGAGCTACGGCACCACATTTTATTTTCTTGATCTCGTGATATAGAACACTTGTTTTGCATGATCTGCCATAATAAAAGGTCCATCTCCAAAACTTCTACTATTGACATCGACTAAAGTGAATCCTAGTCGATCGATCGTAACACCATTATTGACATTAACCCACTTGCATTTGAAGATGGGAAATCTAACTTTGACATAGTCCACCTCCCAAATCTCTTCAATAACCCCATAATATGGCATGACCGCCAATTTAGGCCTCTTGTCTTTCGAATCGGAGAAGTGCATAGATTCACCTCTAACATAACACCATTGCTCGACTCGTGCTCATATCATCTAGGGACTTCGTGTAAAATGTATAACCATTGATCACATACGAATTCCAACTTATGACATCAACCTCGTGACCACGTGCTAACCATTTCATTGTATCGTAAACACATTCAGATCCCTCGACCTTTGTTTGAACCAGTTTGCAAAAGTTCTCATTATGTTCCCTAATCAACCTTTGTTTGGTCATTCGATGGTTCTCTTTCCTTACAGCCTTCTTTATGTACGTATATGATGGCTTGAACTTCATCAACATTATTCAAGATGTATAAGTGGACTTGTGACAATTCATCACGATCCACACTCTTTCATGAAGCCCTCGTCTACCCCCCTTCACCACCGACGCTTTGGAAGCCCAATATGTCTTATTTTGGCCAAATAATTTTGACAAAATTTCATGGCCTCTTCGAAACATATTTCAACAATTGATGCTTCGCCGCCGACGCGTTCTTCACGTACCCTTTTAGGAATTTCATAGATATTTCAATAGGGTACATCCACCGTAAATGGATAGGGCCGCACAACCTTATCTCCTCACTAGATGAACAATCGATGAACCATGATGTCAAAAATGTAGGAACCAATAGCTTCTCAAGCTGGCACAAGATAAGATATCCTTCATTCTCCAATTCATCCAATTTTTCAATCTCGAAGACTTTACTATAAACCGCATTAAAGAAGAAACAAAGTCTAGTCAAAACGACCAAGATCATATTCGCGATGCCTCGAATAGCTACGGGAGTAGTCGTTGCATCAAGACATGACAATCATGAGATTTTTGGCCTACTAATTTCAAGTCCTTCATCGAGACAAGCCTCTTAAAATTTGAAGAATACCCCGAGGGAACTTTTGTGCCATGTAAACACTCAAAAAAGCTTCGTTTCTCATCCTTAGACAAAGTATGAGAAGTCGGGGGACAATAAGTTCTCTTCCCATATGGCCTTGGATGCAAGTCTTCGCGTATTCCCATTGCTTGCAAATCCAATATTGCCTTCACACCATCCTTCGAACTACCTTGTATGTTGAGAAGCGTGCCAACAATACTATCACATACATTCTTCTCCACATGCATGACATCAATACAAACCTCTCTCACATCAAGATTGCGCCAATATGGAAGATCGAAGAATACAGATCTCTTCTTCCATATATTTGTTTCTTTTCTACTCTTTCCAGTCTTACCGAAGATGACACTGATATTTTTAACCTTTTCATACACTTGCTCCCCAGTCAATGCCACCGGAGCTTCTTCATACTCTTGGCTACCAAAAAAGGCCTTCTTTAATCGACGATATGGGTGGCCCCATCTAAGAAATATCCTATGTCCAAGATACACTCTTATGGCTCATTTACAACATCCGCCTGTATCTCAAATTTCAAGCACTAATTAAATAGCTTTATTCACCAATCCATCCATTCAGAAACCCAAAATGGACACACATAAATTGGTCGAAAAATAAACAAATTTATTATTGAACCTGCATTGCGTTATATTTACAAATGAATGAATTAGTGATAATTGAATATTTTATACACTTATTTTTGTCTCTTGAATAATAATTTAGGACCCTTTAGCTAATAAATAATGGCTCTTATGTTTATTTGGGCCTTGGGCCTTTTATTGCATTTTAGCCATTTTTAATAATAAAATTCCAGTTTTGTGTTGCTTCACTATTTCTACCATAACTCTTGAACCAGATATCGGATTTGCCTCATTTTTGTCTCATATTTCAGATGATTCAGAGAGCTACAATTGTTATGAAGACATCAAGAGCAAATTCGGTCAAGAAGGCGGTCAATTTTGGAGCCAAAGTCGGATGTACAATTCTGGATTTATTTTGGACCCGAATTTTGTAATTTAAGTCCAGCTTTATTTTATTTCGTTTTGGGCTAAAATTATGAGAGCCCATTTCGTTTTAGGTTATTTTTAAGTATGGCAGCTGCCAAAAACATATTCATTCACGTTTTTAACATTAGAGTGGATCAAAATACAAGTTTTCATTTTCTCTCATCTGTTCTTCATGTTCTTCGCGCATTCTTCGTGTTCTTCGTTCGTTCTTCGATTTTCCCAGCCATGATCGGCTAAACTCTTGTGATTAACCCAACGATGAGGATTCCATGATTCATCCAGAGAACTCGTGCCTAATCGGTAACTACTCGATTCTGTTTTCATCTTATCGGATTCGATTTGAAATAGTTCGAATATTAGATTTAATATTCGGTTTGGTTCATCCCAAGGACTTAGTTCGGACTAGGTTACAGTGTTGCTATGCGATTGCACAAAGAGACGCCACCGTCCGACAGATTCTAGGCGATCGCTAGGCGAGGGAATCTCCGGATGAATGCAGAGATTTCGATTCATCCGAACCAAACGTGGGTTAGTTGTATTTTCGCTCAATGATGGAGGTTTCGGAATCAATTCGTTGGGTTGATCATCTTTAATCTGTCTCTCTTTATTTGATTCTCGTTGACTCGTTTATTGCATTTTGGTTATGTTATTTCGTTTTGTTCTATTCTCATTAAACCAAACCCCCATTTTATCATTCTGTTTCACTATTGTTATTAAACAAGCCCGCCGCAAATTCGTTGGGAAACGACCCAGTTCCCTAATTCTCGCAAATTAATTACGAACTTGGTTGTTTTGGGAGATACGGCAATTAATCTTTCCAAAATGGCGCCGCTGTCGGGAATTTGCATCGGTTTGATTAGTAACGTATTGTAAATAGCTTAGTTTAGGTAGTTTAGGTGGTTCGGGTGGCCTGGACGTAAATTTTCGACTCCGATCACTCAAACCAGGTCTTATTCACAAGGAATTGGGTGTTTTAAGCAAAAGTCACTTCCTAGAAGGAAGTGAGGTCTCACTCATTTTCCCCAAATTCCAACGTTTAGACCATTTTTTTCACTGCTTTAGGTTCTGCTTTTTTGATTTCCAATAGGACCATTTTTTTTGAGTATCTCTCGATTGAGTTGAAATTTGGTACAGTGATAGAAAATGGCGAATCGTTAGACCCCCTTCGAAAATGTTCCATTTTCCAAGGGCTATCCTCCGTTTCGCCAAATTCCATCGTTTAGGCCACTTTTTCAATTTTTGAAGTTTTTTTATTCCATTTTTGAGTCCCCCAATAGTCTAGGAGTTGCCCTGTCCAAGTCCCAAAAATTTTAAAAATCATTTGATACTGTTTCTGGAGAGTATTTGCCAATTCTCGCTTTGTGTATATGTTGCATGAGTACCAGAATACTACTAATCCGTAAGATTTGTTGCCATTTGATCCTCGAAATAGAAAGAACAATTCTTACCGCTAGAAGTTGTTAGGCTAAGTCATAAGATTAATACCGAACCGGATACTCAATTAGAGTCCGATTCGCCATTCTCGATTGTGTCCATTCCGTTGATATTTCGATTGTGCTTCGATAGTATTTCGATAGTCTTGTTGTGTTCACCGATTCTAGTAGCAACTTTGCTCGCTCTGACATTATGGCAGAGAGCAGGATAATCATCATACTTTGAAGGAATTGGGTGCACTCGATGTTAATTATCAACCCTTGTGCATCCAATATCCTAACCTTGCCGCTAACTTTGAGCTGAAATCTGGTCTAATACACTTGTTGCCTAAGTTTCATGGTCTTGCAGTGAGTGCCCCATTAAGCATTTGAAGGAATTCCATGTAGTATGCAAAGACTATGAAACCTCATGCCATTGATGAAGATCATATCAAGCCGAGAGCTTTTCCTTTCTCATTGGAGGGTGGAGCCAAGGATTGGTTGCTTGTACCTTCACCCTCATCTATTGGGAGCTGGACTGATATTCAGAGGTCATTTCTGGAGAAATATTTCCCTTCCTCAAGAGCAACTGCAATCAAGAAGGAAATTGGCAACATTAAACAAGTCGTGGGAGACTATGTATGAGTATTGGGAGAGGTTCAAAAGGTTATGTGCAAGCCTGTCCACACCATCGATATCCGAAAAGACTTGATCAACTCTTTCTATGATGGTCTATCACCGGTAGACAAAGGGTTGGTGGATGCTTCTAGTGGGGCTATGAGTAACAAGACACCCGAAGAAGCCCGAGACTTGATATCCATTATGGCGTATAACTCTCAGCAGCTTGGCACCAGGGCCAATAGTACTCCTGTTTACCATATTCAAGCTCCAAATCCAAGATGATTCTCAGAGATTAGAGACTAGACTTGATGATCCGACCTCCCTTGTGAGGCAAACTGGCAAGGACACGTACACACATGCCTTCCCCTTCTCAAGATGGGTACTCTTGTGGGTTTTGTTCGACCCTTATCATTCTACCGACTCTTGCCCTACCTTGCATGATCCTACTTACCAAGATCGGCCAAGAGCCGCAGTGGGTGTTTTTCCAGAAGGCCACAATACCAACAATAATGCCTTCTCCAACACTTATAATCCCGGTTGGAGAAATCACCCCAACTTTCGCCGGAACCAAAATCGAACCAGAGCAACCAATACCAAAATCGAATCGAGTAACCAAGACGTTGCACTGGGAACTACCAAGCAGAGGCCGTACATACCACGACTTTCCAACAACAGCCTGCACCCCCTTTACCCTTTGCAAGCACCACCTCCTCGACCAGACCATATGTCCACCTCCACAGCGGCACAACAAAGAAGCTAGTAGTAGTGGTGGTGGTTCCTCACTTGAAGAAATGATGAAGCAATTTGTCACGCCCAATATGCAGTTCCAACAAAGAACCGACACTTCCATTCGAGTTTGCAAACACAGATTGGGCAATTGGCAACATCATTGAACCAGCTTCAACCTCGGGGATCCAATTCCCTTCCTCACAAACAATTCCCAATCCTAAGGGAAATGTGAGTGCTATATCACTACTGGCCGGAAAGCAATTGGAGGAACCTAAGCAAGCCGCGCAGATGTGACTTCCACATCGAAAACGAGTCAGAAATGTGAAGATTGACTCAAAAGAAAAAGGCAAAGCAGCAAGGTGAAGAGGAAGACATTCCTATCCCTCTTCCCTTCCCTCGAGAGCAGCTTCACCCAAGAAGTTGGCGATAAAGCACAAGAGAAGGATATACTTGAGACATTCGAAGAGTAGAGATCAACATTCCTCTCTTAGATGCAGTCAAACAAATTCCTAAATATGCCAAGTTTCGAAGGAGTTGTGCACCAACAAGAGGCGATCAAGGGAAATGAACGAGTGAGCTTGAACTGTAATGTCTCAAAGACTCATCCAAATTTACCATGCCTCATAAATGCAAAGATCCGTGGACATTTTCTATCCCTTGCCTTATTGGTAACTATAGATTTGATGATTGCATGCTAGATTTAGGTGCTTCTATTAATGTCATGCCCGCATCCGTTTATAGATCTCTTGGTCTTGGTCCCTTGCGTCCAACTCGGTGTCATTGTTCGCTAGCTAATAGGAGTAATGCCCATCCTTCGGTTTAGTTGAAGATGTATTAGTCAAAGTTAATGAATTGATATTCCCGCTGATTTTTACATCTTGGATATGGAGGGCGAGTCTCCTAGTAGTAGGTCACCAATCATTCTAGGGAGACCTTTCATGAAAACAACTAGGACTAAGATAGATGTGCATTCCGGTACTCTTTCCATGGAGTTTGGTGATATATCTCGTGAATTTCAATATCTTTGATGCCATGAAATATCCTAGGGAAGAGCATTTTGTTTTCCGTATTGATGTGATTGATGATGCCGTGGATGATGTTCTTAATGGTTGGTGTGCCGATTATCCTTATTTTTCATCCGAGAGTGATACCCCATTTGTGCATGCGATGATAATGAATGGTGCTCGTTTGCACTAATTTGGTTAAGACCGCATTGTTTGGTGATTCTGATTTGCTTGATGATTCTACATTACTTGTAGACTCGATATTGATTCCGAGTTTGAGCTTCATCCCGATCCTAACGTGCATCCCGATTCGATTTTGATGAGCTTAATTCGATTTTGATGAACCGAATTCGATGTTAACCTTGAGCCGTATAGACACAAATCCTTCGCTTGTGCTTCTTTGAATATGGTTTCTGTGTATTCCCAAGGTGATGACATCGAGTTGTTGCAACAACCACCCAAGCTTCTCCTCCACCGAGCAACCGCCCAAACTAGAGTTGAAATCCCTTCCGCACTATCCGAAGTATGCATTTCTCGGAGGAGAATGAGCAGTTGCCATCATTGTGGCAAATAATCTCACGCCGATCAAGAAGAGAAGCTGCTAAGCTTATTGAGGGTGAACAAGAAAGCTATTGGGTGGACATTGGCTGACATAGTTGGTATTAGCCCTTCTATGTGCATGCATCGGATTCTATTGGAAGAGGACTCTAAGCCAGTGAGGCAACCCCAGAGACGCCTTAATCCTCTTATCCTTGATGTGGTGAAGAAGGAGGTCACTAAGCTTCTGCAAGCTGGCATCATCTATCCCATTTCTGATAGCCAGTGGGTTAGCCCAATCCAGGTGGTTCCCAAGAAGTCCGGAGTTACTGTAGTAGCCAATCAGAAGAATGAGCTCATTCCTACTCGAGTTCAATATAGTTGGAGAGTTTGCATTGACTATAGCAGACTCAACCAAGCCACTCGCAAGGATCATTACCCAGGATCAGAGAAGACGACCTTTACATGCCCCTTTGGGACATATGCTTACCGAAGGATGCCTTTTGGCCTCGCAATGCACCCGGCACCTTTCGCCGTTGTATGGTGAGTATTTTCCGAGTTCCTAGAGGACCGCATGGAGGTTTTCATGGATGATTTCACCGTATATGGGTCTGATTTTGATGCATGCTTAGCTAATTTGTCTAGAGTCTTGCATAGGTGTATTGAATCTAATCTTGTGCCGAATTATGAAAAGTGTCACTTTATGGTTGAGTCGCATAGTCTTGGGACACATAGTGTCTAGGAAAGGGATTGAGGTAGACCCCGCTAAGATCGATGTTATTATCGTTTTGCCTTACCCCGCTTCGTGCAAGGGAGGTTCGCTCTTTTCTTGGTCATGCAGTTTCTATCGACGTTTCATTCGAGATTTCAAAGAAGATCGCTCAACCCTTGTCCAACCTTCCTCGCATAAGGACACCGACTTTGTCTTTGATGATGCGTGCAAGGCGCCTTCGATCACTTGAAGCGTTGCCTTACTACGCCCAAGCTGATTCAGCCCCCGATTGGCTCCTCCCTTTGAGTTAATGTGCGATGCTTCCAACTATGCGGTTGGTGCTATCTTAGCACAACGGGTTGATAGAGCCTCCCATGTCATTGCATATGCTTCAAAGACTTTGGATTCGCTCGCCTAATTACACCACTACCGAGAAGGAGTTGTTGGCTATTGTATTTGCCTTCGATAAGTTTAGGTCATATCTGCTAGCTAGTAGAGTCATTGTTTTCTCTGGCCATGCAGCTTTAAAGTTTCTTTTGAAAAAGGCAGATGCTAAGCCACGACTCATCCGGCCATGGTATGCTGATTTAGTTAACTACTTGGTAGCTGGTGTTTTTCCTGTAGACTCCACTAGGGCCCAAACCTTAAAATTGAAAAGTGAGTCTAAATATTATGTTTGGGATGACCCTTATCTGTGGAAATTTTGTAGTGACCAAGTAGTTAGGATCTCCCTATCGGATTGTCTTTGGTAAGGCATGTCATCTTCCGGTTGAGTTGGAGCATCAAGCCTATTGGGCTATTAAGCAATGCAACATGGATTTGGCTAAGTCCGGATGGAGAGGAAGCTGCAAACTGCAAGAGTTAGATGAGCTTAGATTGGATGCCTATGAAAGCTCACGGTTGTATAAGGAAAAGACTAAGGCATTCCATGATAAGCATATTCTCGAGGAAAGAATTTTCTCAGGGCCGAAAGTTCTTCTATTTAATTCCCGTCTCAAGTTTATGCTCGGTAAGCTTCGATCTAGATGGGATGGCCCTTTGTGATCACTAACATATTTCCATTTGGTGCCTTGAGCTATGTGATCCACCCACAGACGGACTTTTAAGGTCAATGGGCATCGCTCAAGCCATTTCATGAGGGATCCCCACAAAGAACTCGAGGAAGCAGAGATTCTCCTCATTGATGCCACTTATCCTCCATAAACCCTTGGGGAGTATTCTTCTTATTCTCCCTCCCTCTCTTTTATTTGTTTTCCTTTTCTACTTTGCTTTTTGAAAATAAATACATTCTTTCTTTCTAATGATTGCTACATATTATGAACTAGGACATTTTGGTTTTAATGGATCATTCTGTTTAGTCTGGAACTCTTGACTCTTCGATTACAAGTCTTGGTAGTTGATTTGATGTTGTTGATTACCTAAGTTGGTATTGACCTTGTGAGGTTTTGGGCCTGCATGAATGGAATTCATCTTTTGCCATTCTTTCTTTCATGTGTGCATCTCTCATGATTTGTGTTCTCTAGAACTTGCTCCTTTTCTTTTTGAAACTACATTTTTCACTTACGTGCATAAGTATGATGGAAGCTTGTTTTCTTTCTTTATTCTCCTCACTTTGGCCAAATAGCTTTCCCTTACATTATGATTCCCTTGCTAGCCCCTTTGTGCCTTTTTGACCCATTCTTTTCTAAGCCACATTACAAGCCTAAGCGTAAAACCATTTTATTCCGCACCTTGAAGATTTATTGAGCATTGGTTTCAACTTGTTTTGTGTTTAAGTGTGGGGGTTGCTCAGAGTGCAACAGCTTAAGTGTGGGGGATATTTGATTTTGACATTGTAATTACGTATACAATGAAAAGAAAGAAAAGTAAAAGAAAAAAAAAAGAAAAAAAAAGAAAGAAAAGTAAAAGAAAAAAAAAAGAAAAAAAAAAAAAAAAAGAAAAGAAAAGAAAATACATAGAAAGGAATGTATATATGAGTAGAATAAAAGTTTCATACATAGAGAATGATTGTGTTAATCTGCTCTTCCTTTTGATTTCTTTGGTGCTTAGCCTCTTATTCCATACTATTACCTACCTTCACCCTAGCCCCGTTACAACCTTTAATTACAAGCTCTCTTGATTTGTGCATGTATGTGTTATGAGTAGTGGAGACGTAGAAGTTGAGCAAGCTTATGGTAGAACAAATTTCTTGAGTAGAATTTGAGCGATACACTTATTTACCTTAAACACTTGAGAGACTGATTGATTGAGCGCATCATTTGAGAGATCATCTTTTGTGATTAGCATCATTGATTGACACTACCATGAATTGTAATTTGAGATGAAGGGGTTTTGGTCTTGAATGATTGGTCTTTTGAAGCTTTGTGTCCCTTGATTCAATTTTTGCATTGTTAGCAATTATTAGTAAAGAAGAGTTTTTCCTTTAGGTCTTTCTCTTTGAATTTTGCTCAGGAGTGCAAAAAGATAAGTGTGGGGGAATTTGATAATTGAATATTTTATACACTTATTTTTGTCTCTTGAATAATAATTTAGGACCCTTTAGCTAATAAATAATGGCTCTTATGTTTATTTGGGCCTTGGGCCTTTTATTGCATTTTAGCCATTTTTAATAATAAAATTCCAGTTTTGTGTTGCTTCACTATTTCTACCATAACTCTTGAACCAGACATCGGATTTGCCTCATTTTTGTCTCATATTTCAGATGATTCAGAGAGCTACAATTGTTATGAAGACATCAAGAGCAAATTCGGTCAAGAAGGCGGTCAATTTTGGAGCCAAAGTCGGATGTACAATTCTGGATTTATTTTGGACCCGAATTTTGTAATTTAAGTCCAGTTTTATTTTATTTCTGTTTTGGGCTAAAACTATGAGAGCCCATTTCGTTTTAGGTTATTTTTAAGTATGGCAGCTGCCACAAACATATTCATTCACGTTTTTTTAACATTAGAGTGGATCAAAATACAAGTTTTCATTTTCTCTCATCTGTTCTTCATGTTCTTCGCGCGTTCTTCGTTCGTTCTTCGATTTTCCCAGCCATGATCGGCTAAACTCTTGTGATTAACCCAACGATGAGGATTCCATGATTCATCCAGAGAACTCGTGCCTAATCGGTAACTACTCGATTCTGTTTTCATCTTATCGGATTCGATTTCTGGAAATAGTTCGAATATTAGATTTAATATTCGGTTTGGTTCATCCCAAGGACTTAGTTCGGACTAGGTTACAGTGTTGCCGTGCGATTGCACGCTGAGACGCCACCGTCCGGACAGATTCTAGGCGATCTTCTAGGCGAGGGAATCTCCGGATGAATGCAGAGATTTCGATTCATCCGAACCAAACGTGGGTTAGTTGTATTTTCGTTCAATGATGGAGGTTTCGGAATCAATTCGTTGGGTTGATCATCTTTAACTGTCTCTGTTTATTTGATTCTTTTTGACTCGTTTATTGCATTTTGGTTATGTTATTTCGCTTTGTTCTATTCTCGTTAAACCAAACCCCCATTTTATCATTCTGTTTCACTATTGTTATTAGAGTAAATACCCTTTTGGTCCCTGGAAAAACACATTTGACCCTTTTTAGTCCCTGAGTAAAAAAAATGTCATTTTGGTCCTTTTTAGGGACTAAAAGGACCTTTTGGGAATTTCTGAGGGATTAAAATGTGAAAAAAAAATGATCAAAAGGACTAAAAGGGACTTTATTTTTCCATTTTAGGGACTAAAAGTGACTTATTTTTTTCAGGGGACCAAAAGGGCATCCGTGTTTTTCTAGGGACCAAAAGGGTATTTACTCTTGTTATTAAACAAGCCCGCTGCAAATTCGTTGGGAAACGACCCCAGTTCCCTAATTACGCAAATTAATTACGAACTTGGTTGTTTTGGGAGATACGGCAATTAGCTAGTAGAAAAAATAAACAAATGTATGTATGTAGGCTATTGTTGCTACAACATATATTATTTACAAATGAATTAATTTAGGACAATAATTATTGTCCTAACTTAGATTTTCTAAGACCAAGTTTATACAGATATTCACAAACACATGGCGTATGTGCTCCACTTCTTCATCGTCAAATGGCTTTCCACAGCAAACCTCTCGTAACATCAAAGACAAAAACATAAATAACATCTTACGTGCATATTTCATATGTAACATTAAGCCATCATGACTCGAATTCAGCCATAACATTTTACCTTTGCAGGGAATTTAGTCTTTCCCTCTGTCACAATATCATATATGTGTTTCATGACGTAAGGGCCACATAAGTTCGATTCTGTCTTGCCGACGGGTCTAAAAAAGAACAAGAAATATATAAGAGCATAGATAGCTTCATCGACCAAGTTCACAAGACGGTTATGCCATGTCCAAATATGTACTAACCTTTGGTTGGTACCATTTAGGGTTGAGATCAAACCCACACCTTTTTTTTTTTCCGTTTGGAAGGTCGTCATGCCACTATCATCAAAATCACAAATTTATCGGCAATGTTCACTGAAAATTCACAACGAGATCTCGGACAAGACAATCAAAATGACATTCTTACTTGTTGACGATCCGCTTCAACGTAGGCGATGGATCGGCCGTGAATGGAGCATAAGAAGATAACATAATGCGACTCCATGTTCATGACGACCAACCGATAGTGATTGCTGAAATTTCAATACAAAGAAGAAAGTACTCAGTGATATATATATATATATATGTAGCAGAATTAAGTGAATTGCAGACAAGAATTGTGATATATATACCCGAGCCAGTTTGGAAACAAGTACACCTTTCTTGGCACTTCACACACCCTCTTTGATATGTACTCCTGTCTCAATTCCTTGGATGTTGTACTTGCATACACTGGGCACAAGAATCCAAAATCCTCGATTCTGCCCTGTTGAACAAGTTTCTCATGCATGCACCTACAAGAATGACATCGATCAGGGAATTAGTATATATGTATGTGTGTCTAAACGGTGCATTATATTTAAATTATGTAATCAAGGAAGAAGATACTTACTTTATAAATACTTGAACACATGCACTAGTAACTTGCTGTCCAGGAAGCATCATGGACTCTACATCTTCATTATCAACTAAAAGCGGTTGAGGATGAGGGAGACCTACTACTTCATCGACAGGCCATGATTTATCTTTAAACCATTTGTTGGCTACCAAATCGGATATTTTTTCCTTGGCTGTCAAGTTAGCAGTAGGGGATGGCACTTGAGGAGGGGGTGGAACTTGAGGAGGGGGTGGAGCTTGACGAGGGATAGAGCTTGACGAGGAGTAGAGAGCTCTACAAGCTTCACTGGCCAAGAGATGAAGGTTCCCTTGACATCACTCACAAGCTTCACCATCGCTTGGGAGAGGGACAGTGCATCATTGATCACCTCTTCAACTCGACACTCGACTTCATCATCATCCATTTGTTTGTGGTGTACAGTTGAACCGAAGTTGTGGACAATTCCTTTAGCAACCAATTGTCTAAGACTATCACGATCGTCCACATATAGATAGATGACAAGGTTGCTCGATCGGCCCAACAATGCAGCTCCCTCAGTGCTCTGCGTCGCCGTATAGTGCACTTTGAAGGTGTCAAGGGATCCCCAATGGTCTCGGGCGAGAGCTCAGAGACACCGCATTTTTGATCCATCTCCTCCTTCAATCTGCTTCAACCGAGCTTGAAACATTTCTCTCAATGAAGCTTCTCGTCGCCGATTCCTCATTTAATTTGGCAACCTGCCTCGATTCATCTCCTCCCAGGTAATCATACTTTGTCTATGGCGTTTGGATTTACCAAAGTATTGCTTTAGGCCTACCCGTCCTCCAATCCCCCTTACACGCCCCGAGTGATCTGGTTTTTCGGTAGCAACGGTCAGAACATCATTCCTCCCGTCCGACGCAAAGATCCTCTCCTCTTTCTTTTAAGATCTTCCCGTAAGATATAGATAACGAGAAGCTTAGTAATGAGACATGTTTAATTAGTAAGTAAAACGTCACAATATCGATACTTACAATTCGCTTCAAAACTACACGAGTTTGTTCACTCGTGTAGGCGCCGCTGGCTTTTGCCGAATATACAACCACAACTCCTCGCGACGTATTGGAGATGGCGGCTGGTCAACTACCACGTAAGGATTGATTCAGCTTCATCTTCCAATCTCTTCCGCTTGGCTGCCATCAAATCTTTTTTTCGGCCTTTTCATATCCGCCGCGAGAAGCCCTTTATGGGCAATCATTCTTTCTCCCGATCTCTTGGTATTTTTCCCTTCTTTTCTCGTGAATCGGGATTGAAAACAACTATCAATTATGAATTCCATCCATGTCACTAACGAGAAATTAGAGAACTTCTGCTTGATATGAACGTCAAACATTAGTCAAATTCACTTCATCAAGATTCAACATTTTACTTAAGGAAGATGTAGCATTGTAGAAGAAATTGGGAGAACCAAAGGAAAGGGAGTTGCGTAATTAAGCCGCCAACTCACCAATTCATTCATTCATCATAATTGGTTCTCGTTAGATCCGAGTGTTTTGATGATAACAATATTTAAAGTTGTTTGAATATAAGAAGCATAATTGAACCAAGATTTATAAATCAAGCAAAACTTTTGGGACTCTCGAGAATGCCTTTTAGGAATCTCGGGATATCTTTGCACTTCTGAAAGTATATTACGGAAAGTCTCTGAAAATTTTAGTGACATAATTCTCGAGAATAGGATAAGATTCTCGAGAATTGGACTACCTCTCGAATAACTCTTATGCTTCTCGAGAAGAAAAGGAATCATACAAATTCAATCATGTGAGGTAATTCTCGAGAATAAAGAACTTGTTCTCGAGAATAGGGTCTATGCTCGGGCACAGGAAAGTAACTCCCGAGTATGAACAATAGTAGTTTGGAGATTAAAATCGGGCCATATAATTCTCGAGAATATCCATAAATTCTCGAGAATAAAAGTAATTCTCAAGAATATGTCATGAATTCCCGAGAATACCTTTCATCTACGGAAATTAAATCAACGCCTGATTCTCGAGTAGGATGAATTAGTTCTCGAGAATGTCTTCATTGATCTTCACGATATGAGCTTCTGTTCATAGGCTTCTCGAGAATAAGATAATCAATTCTCGAGAACTTCTTCAGGTTTGAGATTCTGACCCTCGGTTTGTAGCATGATTCTCGAGAATACTTAGAACAATTCTCGAGAATACTCTTCTGGAAACTTTACGGTGAATATATATACTGCTTGAATCTCTTCCGATATATAGTGGGCTATTCTCCATTGTTTATTAATCACATCTAAACTCATTTATATCATGACTAATCACATTTTAGTTGAGTCTTGAAGTGATTAACCAGGTGAAATATAAACTCACGTGAAAAGCAAATCCAACGTGGCAAAGCATTAAATGGAAGTCAGAAAAACAGAGCTACATTCGGAATAAGCAACCACAGCAGACGAAAGACATTCTTCGAGGATAACTTGTTCCAGCTATTACTCTGATTAACTCTCTGCATAAAGACATCACCGCCGAAGAGCATTTATGAAGCAATATTCAAAATGCTCTATCACTCTGCTTCTCAGTCTAACGGAATAAAACCAGAGGTCACAACGGCTCTTTGCTCAGTTTCTCAACGGCACAAATGAAACCCATTATAAAAAGGGACCAGCATTCAATTCAATCACCTACCGAAACACTTGTGCATTGAATTCGAGTCTACAAAATTTATCTTGTTTCATTAATATCTTCGGATATTTCCGTACTTGATGATTATCTAATATCTACTCGGTGAGGAGTGCTTTGTTCTTATAAACCACTTGCTATATTTCTGATTGTGTAACTTAAGGTTGTGGAACCTTAAGAGTGGGTGTATCAATTACAACTTGTAAGGGGGAGTGGAGTCTGAGAGTGAGTATACCATCCTTCGTTTACAGAGTGTATTGGCTTTTGAAAGATAATAGAAATCCCAAGGCGTTCTTGGGGACTGGACGTAGACCAAAGCTTTAGGTCGAACCAGTATAAAATTTCATAGTGTTCATTTATGATTCAGTCATAGCTCTAGTTTTTGTGTTCGAAAAAAAAATTGAAATCACCTATTCACCCCCCCTCTAGGTGATATTCCTCTTTCATTTGGTATCAGAGCCTGGTTTCTCAGGTGGGCTTAACATCCCGAGAAAAAGATCATGGAAGGAATATTACCTGATGGTGCTTCAATCAACCGACCACCGGGCTTCAATGGCGAACATTACTCGTTCTGGAAAGCAAAGTTTAAAGTGTTCGTGCTGGCAACCGAATATGGTCTCTGGCAAGTAATAGAAAACGGTGATTATGTTCCTACAAGAAATGAAGGTGGTTTCCTCGTTCCAAA
Source organism: Acacia pycnantha (assembly GCA_025563575.1). Classification (NCBI taxonomy): domain Eukaryota; kingdom Viridiplantae; phylum Streptophyta; class Magnoliopsida; order Fabales; family Fabaceae; genus Acacia; species Acacia pycnantha. Next base: position 425,726 of record JAMWYP010000195.1, on the reverse strand, counting down.
AACAAGACGAATTCGATGATAGTGATCGAAGAAAAATCACACTCAACAAAGAAGGCCATTCTAATGCTTCAAAGTGCACTTAGTCGAAGGAGTACTTTCGTATATGCAACGACAACTGCAAAAGAGATGTGGAAGGCTTTGGAGATCGCTTATGAAGGAACCTCCGGCATCAAAGAAAATCGAATCAATACTCTCACTGCCGAATACGACTTATTTCGAATGAAGTCCGGGGAAACTGTTGCCGAATTCCAACTTCGATATACGCATCTGACAAATCAATTGGCAGCCCTGGGTAAAGTCTATGATCAGCGCTCCCAAGTCAGGAAGATTCTTAATGTTCTGACCAAGGATTGGGAAGCAAAGGTTACAGCAATAGAAGAGGCACGAGGTGAATCAATGGCTTCAGTTTGCGGCTTTGTTCGGTAGTCTATCCGAACACGAGAGCAAGATAAAATTCGAAAGGGTTTAGAAGAGATCAACCATAACAAGAGCAAGGGCATTGCTCTTAATGCTGAAAAGGAGAAGGAAGTAAAGGAAGATGATATTGATGATGATGAAGAATTAGGAATGATGGTCCAAAGATTCAAAAAGTTGTACAAAAGGAACCAAGGTTTCGGGAATAGATTCCAGAAAGGAGGAAGCTCAAATAGCAGAATTGAATACAAGAATAAAGATCAAATCATCTGCTATGAATGCGACAAACCAGGACACTACAAATCCGAATGCCCACAACTGAAAGGAAATGAGAAGGATAAAAGGAAGAAATTCACGCACTTCAACAAGAAAGCCTATGTATCTTCTATCTGGGGAGATGGATCTTCAGAAGAAGAAAGTGATGATGAGGATGAATCAGCAAATGTATGTCTGGTCGTGGTCGCGGAAGAAGAGAAGTACAACAACGACAATGAGGTAAGAGACTCACAACCTTCGTATGATGAATTACTTAACGAATATAATGTTATACAATCTGAATATGAAACGCTTGCTGAAAAATGTTTTGATTTGAAAAGAAGAAATATTACTCTTGAACAAAGAAGTCAAAAATTTTTCATCTTCTAGCATTGTTTGCAATGATTGTTTAGATTTAGAAAAGAAAAATTCTTATCTTACAAAAACCCTTGAGAAATTCACTAAAGGGAGTGAAATGCTGAATGTGATTTTAAAAGCCCAAAGATTCACGAATGATCGTTCAGGTATAGGATATAATCCTGTTTTTGATAAAAGGAAGGGCAGAAAGAAAAAGGGTGAAAAGTTATATCTGAAATACTTCCAGAAAACTGTCCATAATTCTAATCCTTTTGCACATTGTAATTATTGTAATCGCAAAGGTCATAGCACTTCATCCTGTTTTCATAGAAAAGATGGAAAAGATAGGCCTGTAGGAAATTATCAGTGGATACCTAAAGGAACTTATGTGTCTAAGGCTCAAACTAACCTTAAAGGACCCAAGAAAAAATGGGTACCTAAAGCTTGATCTCTATTGTTTTACAGTATGTCCGAGCGCATCAAAAACAAATAAATGGTATATTGATAGTGGGTGCTCAAGACACATGACAGAGATCAAGCTAAGTTTATAGCAATGAGATCAAAAGATGGTGGAAGAGTCACGTTCGGAGGAAATCAATCGGCAAGATCACCGAGTCGGAGAAATTGGAACAAAGGATGGACCACAGATTAAAGATGTCTATCTCGGTGGAAGGACTCGCCATAATCTTCTAAGCGTTAGCCGAGTGCGAGATAAAAATAATTGGATCCTTTTTGACTCAGAAGAATGTCTCATTGTCAGTAAGAATGACCTTCCAATAGACAAAGGTAAATTGAAAACATTATTCAAAGCACCTAGGGAAGGTAACTGCTATACATTAGAACTGCCTAAGATTAATTCCGAAAAATGTTTCGTTAGTAACTTAGATGAAAGCTGGCTATGGCATAAACGACTTGCTCATGTTAACATGTTACAATTAGACAAATTAATAAGAAAAGATTTAGTTATTGGCTTGCCCAAAATCCGTTTTGAAAATAATATGATATGTGATGCTTGTCAAAAGGGCAAACAAACAAAATCCTCTTTTAGGAACAAACTTGAAATTTCAACAAATCGTCCTCTTCAATTACTTCACATGGATTTAGTTGGACTGCTAGAGTAAGAAGTCTTGGTGGTAATTTATATACCTTAGTTATTGTAGATGACTTTTCTCGCTTTACATGGACATTGTTTATGTCATCAAAGGATGAAACTTTTGATCTATTTACTGTTTTCGCCAATAAGGTGCAAAACGAGAAAGGTATTTATATTTCAGCTATTCGAACCGATCATGGAGGTGAATTTGAAAATCAAGCTTTTGCTGAATTCTGTGATAGTCATGGCATTGATCACAACTTCTCAGCTCCAAGAACACCTCAACAAAATGGCGTGGTTGAGAGGAAGAATCGAGTACTCACAGAGATGGCTCGAACAATGCTTAACGAAAATCAAACATCGCAAGTCTTCTGGGCGGATGCAATGAATACAGCAAGCTACATATCAAACCGAGCCTACTTGCGAAAGAAATTAAAAAGGACTCCTTATGAACTTTACAAAGGAAGGAAGCCCAACCTAGCTCATCTACACGTCTTTGGTGTAAGTGCTATGTACACAATAATGGTAAGGACAATTTGGGTAAGTTTGACTCAAAAGTCGATGAAGGTATTTTTCTTGGGTATTCAAGTAGGAGTAAAGCTTATAGAGTATTTAATAAACGTACTCGCATAGTTGAAGAATCCATCCATGTTGTGTTCTGCGATTCCAAAAGTAATGAACCTATAGATGATGATGATGAACCAAATCATAAGAACCAATTCTTTTCAAAAACTACTCCTGCTACTCTTGAAAATTCTGAAAATATTTTTGAAAACAATGATCAGAATTCAATAGAGAATTCCGATCATGCTCAACCTAAGGCTTGGAAATTTATTAGGAATCATCCTTTGGACCAAGTCATCGGTGATGTAAATCAAGGAGTAAGAACTAGAAGAAACACCTTGAATGAAGTAACCTTTTCCGCATTTATATCAAACATCGAACCCTCTAAGATTGATGAGGCCCTTTCAGACAATGATTGGGTCATCGCAATGCAAGAGGAGTTGCATCAATTTGAGAGAAATCAAGTTTGGGACTTGGTACCTAGGCCCAAAGATCATCCTGTCATTGGCACCAAATGGGTATTCAAGAACAAACGTGATGAATCTGCCATTATAGTCAGAAATAAGGCTAGACTTGTTGCCAAAGGTTATAATCAGGAAGAAGGAATTGATTACGAGGAAACGTATGCTCCAAAGAGCAAGATTGGAGGCAATACGTGTACTCTTAGCCTTTGCTTGCATCAAAGAGTTTAAACTCTATCAAATGGATGTTAAAAGTGCATTTCGAATGGTTTTATACAAGAAGAGGTTTATGTAGAGCAACCTCCTGTTTTGAAAATGAACATCTGCACGATCACGTGTTTCGACTCAAAAAGGCATTATATGAACCAAACAAGCTCCACGAGCTTGGTATGAAAGACTAAGTAAATTTTGTTAGAACAAGGGTTCATTAGAGGAAAGGCGAGACACCACACTTTTCATTAAAAATAACAAACTTAATGAAATCTTGATTGTGCAAATATACGTAGATGATATTATTTTCGGATCTACTAACGAATCTTTATGTAAAGAATTCTCGGAGAAAATGCGAACGAATTTGAAATGTCAATGATGGGAGAATTAAAGTATTTTCTCGGCTTACAAATTCAACAAAGAAAGGATGGAATATTTATCTCACGAGACAAAGTATCTCCGTGATTTGCTTAAGAAATTTGGACTAGAGCATTGCAACGGAGCTGACACACCAATGAGCTCCACCGCCTCTCTAGACGCCGATGAAGAGAAAGGAAAAGATTTCAACATAACCAAATACCGAGGAATGATCGGATCACTTCTCTACCTAACAGCTAGTAGACCAGACATACAATTCAGTGTGGGTATGTGTGCAAGATTCCAAGCAAAGACCAAAGGAATCTCATGCCGAGCATGTGAAAAGAATTTTTCGCTATCTCTCAGACACAAAGGAGCTTGGTCTATGGTTTCCAAAGGGACAACAAGAATTTCTAGTTGCATATTCGGACTCTGATCATGCTGGCTATAAAACAGACCGAAAAAGCACTAGTGGTCAATGCGAGTTTCTCGGAGGATCACTAGTATCATGGTTTAGTAAGAAAAATTGGGAATGGTAAATCCCAGTGAATTGTAAGTAAAATTTCAATCTAAATTGTGTTTTGATGAGTTAACGAATCTAACTTTATCATCGGAGTGTTAGGTAATTGTTTTGCAGGTGCCCTGTTCAAGCGTGTTAAAACAGAGATTAACAGAGGGTATGAATTCTCGAGAATTATCCATACATTCTCGAGAATCAAGGTATGAGATATACTTCCTATCGGGTTTCCAAAATTTTTATGTGACTACTGTTCATTTTTGCATCATAATTCTCGAGAATTAAGTCTATATTCTCGAGAATTGCCTTAGGTAATGTAGTTAGTGATCTCATTCTTGAGAACTACCTTGTCATTCTCGAGAAGTGTCTAAGAGAAAATCTTTCTTCATTCTCGAGAATTGTATTAAAATTCCCGAGAATGCACTGGTTCAGAACGCATTCAAACGAGGGATTCTCGAAAATCTATCCGCCGCTCTCGAGAATTATTTCGAATACTTGTTAAAATAAATCCTATCTTAGTCCTCTCGAGAACTACAATGTCATGCTCGAGCGTTCAAGCTATTCTCGAAAAGCTGTTTAATCCTCTCGAGAATCAAATAGCGTATAAGAGGAGAAAGTTTTTTTTTTTTTATTATTCTCGAGAATTGAAGGCAATTCCCGAGAATTAATTTCACTTCTGATATGACGTTCGATTCTCTGGGTATTGTCGTTTTGCTCCTATTAAAATCTAAATCCCTAATTCCCAAAGTTCATTCTCATTTGCTCTCGAGAACCTCTGGTCCTTCTCGTCTCTTCTCCAATCATCTTCTCCGACCAATCTTGCAGTTTCTCGTCCACAATGGCCACATCCTCCTCAAAATCCACATCTCAACCTCCTCTGAAGAAACCTCGCACCAAGTACCGTCCAAGAGTTCAATCATCTGAAAAACCCCCTTCGACAAAACCTTCGTCGAAGTCAGTCTCGTTCTCTGTTGATGTACAAACTACTCCCTCTCGCCCTCTTACTCGTTCATCAACACATTCTTTGCCTAGAAATAAGAAAGCTAGCCGGTCATCTGAGGAAGCAAGCCAATCAACTTCAAAGAAGAGCAACCCCTCCATGGCCGAAAGTTCTTCATCTCACTCTAGCTCCACTGACATTCGGACTCTATACTTAGACGACGCACCACGGTTTCATGAACTTCGCTCCAAGGAAATAGAAGATCGAGGTCAACGGCCACCGCATAGACATCCTGAACACCAACAATCAGATGCTCCTCTCCCTTTTGCCTGCAAAATGGTTGGCCAGAAAAGTGCCTTACATTGTCCTTCTGGATTTTGTAAATCGCCAGTGGTATTGCCTTCTGATCCTCTCTTTGTTAATAACTATGGTGATAGGCCTTTTTGCCCCACAGTATTTCTCAATCTTGAAAACTTTAGAAGGTCATGTAATTTGGATTTAGCTCCCTGGTTGGTACCATACATGCCATTACTGCAAATCCAAACTCCCTATTCTCCTGTTGTTGTCAAAGTATTCTACTTTAATATGATTGAAGAGAAGAGTAATAGTGGAGAAATCACATTATATACTACCATTAGGGGCAAACAGATTCAATTCAATGCAGATACTCTAAACACATATTTAGGGATCACCAATCCTCCTGCTGATCCTCCCACTCTTTCTGCACAAGAATGTTTCAAGCTATTGTTACCTAATCAGGAGTATGATGGAAAAATACTCAAATTCAAGCCCTCCCAGATGCCTGACACCCATAGAGTTCTCTGGTATTTGTATAGTCGAAATTTGGTCAATAAAGGACAGAGCTTTACTCATTTTGTTAACAAGGACTATGAATTATTGGCTTCAATTATTGCCAAAGAACCAAGGAACTTGGGCAAGTTGATTATATCAGAAATGGCTACCTTTTTAGAGACCTCCAGCTCTTCTAAGAGAAATACTATTCCTTATCCTAACTTGGTTTCTCGATTTTGGCCTTCAACGATATCGGTATCTCATGAAGGGAGATAAGGTGGTATTCCCAAAGGAATTTAGCAAGACACATTTGCTCTACATGAAAATATCCTTCACAAAGGCAATCGGGCCTCAAAGACAGGAACCCCAGAGAAATATAAAGATGTTATGGATGGTCCTTCTCAACCTTCATTTTCTAAAGCCCCCGAAGAAGCTCATTCATCGCAGTGGGAACTGCATCTGCATATCAACCTTCCTTCACTCAACAAGCCACTCAGACTCTGATCAAGAATGCGATTGATCCCCTGAAAGAAGGATTACAGTGTTCAAATTCTCTTCTCAAGGAATTGATTAAGAGATTAGAGATAGATATGATGGCATTTAGACTTAATCTCAATTCTGAGATGGCTGATTTCAAGACCCATGTTGATGCTCGCCTTTCTGTTCTCTTCCAGCATCAAGAAGAAATCAGGAGAGAAGTCCAAGACTTGGATCAACAACATCTTCGCACTCAACAGCACCTTCAGGATCTGGAGCAACAAAATCTCAAGACTCAAGACTTGGTTCAAAAACTCAATGATACCTTTGATTGTCCGGTCAACACTTTTAGTCCTCCTGGTCCATCTTGCACTTCTCCTTCTCCATCTAATATATCCCCAGCTTCTTTGGCGATTGTTCCATACGCTACCTCTGCTAATCCCCCTTCTTTGACTGATGACAAAGGGGGAGAAAAAGAAGCATAGGATTTACTAGAAGTTCTAGAAGCATAGGATTTGTAGTGATTTTTTTTTAGAACTTTGTCTAATCTGTTATTTTACATTTAGGCACCTATGTCACTGATCTATTTTGCTTTGATCTATTCTGGTACTTGTAATCTACTGTGACTCTTACTTCTGATACATGGTCCTGCTTTTCATGCTTGAGTGTCCTCTTATTTTCTAATATATGCTTCGATATCATATGTATTTCAAACCTTAAATCCATTTCGAAAAGTATTGTCATCATCAAAAAGGGGAGATTGTTAGATCCGAGTGTTTTGATGATAACAAGATTTAAAGTTGTTTGAATATAAGAAGCATAATTGAACCAAGATTTATAAATCAAGCAAAACTTTTGGGACTCTCGAGAATGCCTTTTAGGAATCTCGGGATATCTTTGCACTTCGAAAGTATATTACGGAAAGTCTCGAAAATTTTAGTGACATAATTCTCGAGAATAGGATAAGATTCTCGAGAATTGGACTACCTCTCGAATAACTCTTATGCTTCTCGAGAAGAAAAGGAATCATACAAATTCAATCATGTGAGGTAATTCTCGAGAATAAAGAACTTGTTCTCGAGAATAGGGTCTATGCTCGGGCACGGAAAGTAACTCCAGTATGAACAATAGTAGTTTGGAGATTAAAATCGGGCCATATAATTCTCGAGAATATCCATAAATTCTCGAGAATAAAAGTAATTCTCAAGAATATGTCATGAATTCCGAGAATACCTTTCATCTACGGAAATTAAATCAACGCTTTGATTCTCGAGTAGGATGAATTAGTTCTCGAGAATGTCTTCATTGATCTTCACGATATGAGCTTGTTCATAGGCTTCTCGAGAATAAGATAATCAATTCTCGAGAACTTCTTCAGGTTTGAGATTCTGACCCTCGGTTTGTAGCATGATTCTCGAGAATACTTAGAACAATTCTCGAGAATACTCTTCTGGAAACTTTACGATGAATATATATACTGCTTGAATCTCTTCCGATATATAGTGGGCTATTCTCCATTGTTTATTAATCACATCTAAACTCATTTATATCATGACTAATCACATTTTAGTTGAGTCTTGAAGTGATTAACCAGGTGAAATATAAACTCACGTGAAAAGCAAATCCAACGTGGCAAAGCATTAAATGGAAGTCAGAAAAACAGAGCTACATTCGGAATAAGCAACCACAAAGCAGACGAAAGACATTCTTCGAGGATAACTTGTTCCAGCTATTACTCGATTAACTCTCGCATAAAGACATCACCGCCGAAGAGCATTTATGAAGCAATATTCAAAATGCTCTATCACTCTGCTTCTCAGTCTAACGGAATAAAACCAGAGGTCACAACGGCTCTTTGCTCAGTTTCTCAACGGCACAAATGAAACCCATTATAAAAAGGGACCAGCATTCAATTCAATCACCTACCAAAACACTTGTGCATTGAATTCGAGTCTACAAAATTTACTTGTTTCATTAATATCTTCGGATATTTCCGTACTTGATGATTATCTAATATCTACTCAGTGAGGAGTGCTTTGTTCTTATAAACCACTGCTATATTTCTGATTGTGTAACTTAAGGTTGTGGAACCTTAAGAGTGGGTGTATCAATTACAACTTGTAAGGGGAGGGGAGTCTGAGAGTGAGTATACCATCCTTCGTTTACAGAGTGTGTATTGGCTTTTGAAAGATAATAGAAATCCCAAGGCGTTCTTGGGGACTGGACGTAGACCAAAGCTTTAGGTCGAACCAGTATAAAATTCCATAGTGTTCATTTATGATTCAGTCATAGCTCTAGTTTTTTGTGTTCGAAAGAAAAAATTTGAGATCACCTATTCACCCCCCCTCTAGGTGATATTCCTCTTTCAAACTAACTAACAAAGAACGTCTAACCATATTACACAGTTTACATATCGAGACTTGCATGGAATTAGGACATGCTCCTCGATGCGGGACAAAGGCAGGAAATGTATACTTCTATTCACACACCAAACCATTTAACTAACGAGGATTAGATGTACATAATAACATTCACATATCTGCATAGGTTAATATGCAAACAAAAAAGGGAAAAAAACTAAATATAAACTCACCAAAGCTTCAGGAGTGGTTCACAGTTGAACAAATTGTTGCCAATTTTGTTCATCAAGAAATGTGTACTTGTCCTGTGGTTTATGGTCGCTTCACCTCGGCAAAAATATACGTGTTAGCTTGAGAAAGGTCTTAAACTTCATGAACCGCTCAAGCACAATAAGACAATGTTGAGTCTTTCAACTTCTCGTAGTCGTGACGTTGTATGTAAGCCGGATAGTGTCCCAAATAGGATCCTTTATTGTGCTTTGGTCCACATTTTCCACTCATCAATCAAGATGCTAACCTTGCTGCGTACTAGAGAGCCGACAAAACTAGTATATGTGGTTTTATTAGGACCAAATGTTGCAAATTTTCATCAAATGAATCTCGAGCTTCGTCCCGAATTCGACTAAGGGAAACCTCCTCATCCGTGTGCCGCTTCTACCACGGCGTGCACGGCGCCGAGGAGGCTCATTGTGAGATGAAGAGGGTTCGTTCGTCTTATCCACACCCGATCAAAGCAAGATCTGGAGTTCCGGGAACACGAGTGGAATCGACTTCACCATTCATTTTCAAGAAAGTGAGAGGAATGGCCGAGCAAATGAGGGAGTAACAGAGGCTAATTGTGCGTGGGGCGAGGAAGAGAGGTAATGCAACAGGAAGGGTTTCGCAACGTGAACAGGGGTTCGTTCTTCAGTGAGAGTGTCAAAAGCTTCCGCGCGAAGAAACTATATTTGGCGCTTCATTTTTAAGACCGGACAAATGAGTATATACGGTCTTAAAAGTTAACCTTTAAGACCGGTCTTCCTAAAACTCCGGTCTTAAAATTAATTATTTTTTTATTTAAACTTTAGTACCGGCCTGATTTTACGTCCGGTCTTAAAAGTATAACTTTTAAGACCGTTCTATCTCTATCTCCGGTCTTAAAAGTAATTAATTTTTTATTTAAACTTTAGTACCAGCCATATTTTATGTCCGGTCTTAAAGTTCTAAATTTTAAGACCGTCTATTATATATGTTCGGTCTTAAAACTTTAATACCTTTATATTTTAGGCATATCATGTTGTAGAAAACTTAGAAAGTAATGAATTTCAGAATTATTTAAAATTTTAAAAAAATGTATAGCATGTGGGATATATAGATAAATTAAAGAAAGTTAAAACGCGTGCAAAGACTTAAACGGATTAGGCGTGTGAGCTGTAGGAGAGGATGTATAGCATGTGGGATATATAGATAAATTAAAGAAAGTTAAAACGCGTGCAAAGACTTAAACGGATTAGGCGTGTGAGCTGTAGGAGAGGCATGCAACGCAGTAGAAGGAATAAATGTTGAATCGTATTCATAATAGTTGATCCACCTACTACTTCAATTATCATCACCTAATTATCATGTTGTAGCAAACTTAGAAAGTACTGATATTCATCAGAGGAAAATACTTGAACCCCTTGAGATGTAGCACTGGTTGGAGTCACAGATGAAGCGCCAGAATTCACCACTTGAGTTCCTGAGGGCGTTGCTGCTGGGGAGGGCCCTGTTTTCTCCTTTGGGATCGACTTTTTCTTCCCCTCCACAATAAAACTACTCACAATGACCTGTTCATAATTATTAAACCAGTCACAGAAATGCAAAAGCATTAGACACAGAAAGAGGGGTCGACGAAGAAGGTGAATGAATGCCAATAAGTATTTACCCGTATTTCTGATGCTGCAACAAGCATTCCAGAAACACTACCACCCAGCATTATTCCATCATCCCCCGCAAGAGAAACCCTCATACCACCTGTTCTACAAGCACCCTCTTCAGATGTATTGAAAGAACCTGATAAAGATATAATCTGATATAGACCCTGTAAAGTGAAATGATATCAAATGAAGAAAAGAGGCAAAAAAGTTACTATAAATGACTTCAAATATTATAACCCCAATCTCAAAAATAGACAATCAGCATCTCAACTCATTGTAAGCAATATTTAATATAATGCCAACTTCAAGAAAATGATGAACTAGGTCAGTATGGCCCCATGTCCAAGAAAACACTATTAAAGTGATTGTAGAATTTGATCCCCATTATTAAACTACATTCCCATGCCAGTTGAGAAAGTGAGGAAAAATATGGGAATCAGAATGAAAGAAATGAAAATGACATGGAGATTTCATACATCACATGACATTGTTAGCAAATAAGGAAACTACAAATTCTGAATACTTGTATGGGAAAAGAAATGTTTAAGCAGGGGGAGCATGAATAAGAATGAAATCAGTGCAATACAATAAATTCTTTTTGTAATCCCCAGTTGACTTTCTTTTTTCTTTCTATTTAGACTCCAGGAAGGCCAACACCTAACAGGACTAAAATTAGGGAGCTTCTACATATAGTTGCAGTGCATTGCACACACAATTCAAAACCAGAAGATGAATTGTTCCGAACATGAGATCACTGACAAAATTGTGCTCATACTATTTGCCCACTTCCAATCTAAGACCACTAGTCTTTGACACTATTCCAGGCGCAAAAAAACAGCCACCAAAACAATCTGACTTTCTCTCCTGACTCAACAACAAAACTTAGTTCACCCTGTCATCACTGCTTCCATGGATGCTTTTATAAAAACACCACTTTTACCAGCACAAAACTCTTCATTCTCAAATTCCTGCTATTCCTATTAGTAGTTCACCGTAAGAAACCAGCTAATTATCGCAATTGATTATATTTAGATTTATTCAAGAAGGACGGCGTGATTTAATAAAAAGTAGACTAGAAAAGGTCTACTTAATTCTTATCATTTTTTAATCAAACCATTTTTATTACATACATACATATAGGGGCGGATGTAGGGGGTTAGGGGTGGCCCCCACCCCCCTTGGACCGTTGGATGCGCACTATGTGGCGCGATCGATCCTGACCATTCATGTAAGGCCATGAGGCCTGTATATACTATATGTAAATAGTTGGAGGGTGAGAAATTTTGGCGTCACCTCAAGAGCAAACAACTCTTGTAAGCATTCTTGTACCAAACTCTTTCTTTCAATACAAAGAGCTTTTCCCCTTTACACTCTCTCTCGCCCTAAGTGCTTTGTGGAGTCTAAGTGTCCTAGCATAGGCCACGAGAGTTAGGCCGACTCGAGCAAGTGTCGAGGCTTTGCACGAGTACCGCACGGGTGTTTAGACAAGGTTTTCATAACCCCGTGACAAGTAGCTGGATTCGGAAAGGGTGATAGGCATTCTCCGACTATCCGAACTTTATGTCTCTTTCTGTTCCCGCGGAGATGCAACCATCATGACTCGAGGGCTGAACCATATGTCTGTCTTAATGTATGGGGAAGCCTGGCATACTCATCCAGATAGGCGGGATGAGAGAGAGAAAACACTGGACAGATTGGGAGAGGGGAATCGGTTTGTTTACTTTAAAAGTTAGCAGGCGAAAAACTTTGATTATCGTAGATAAGAGTTACGGAATTGATAGAGATTCAGCCCCTAGAGACTAGCTAGCCTTCCGTGGCTTGGGTGGATTGCTTTGAATAGAGATGCTTTCTCTGGTTCACTTTTAGGTAGTTCGACTAGCTGGAACGTAGCGAAGGTTCAGTTGCTCTGGAAGGGAAGGAAGCTTAATTTTGATTAGTCGTCTTATCGTAATTAAATAAGTAGTAGATCCCGAGTGCCACCGATATAGCTCTTGGAGGGCTAGTTGAAGTTGTTCACTCGGTTTGAATCAGAGGACCTCGCTACACGAATTGAAAGGAAAGCCCCTACTAAAAAAAAGCTTCTAAAAGGCTTCGAATAGAAAGAATTTCCACACACTGGTCAAAAAAGGTGCCGATGAGCCTAGATGTCAACACGGCCTAAGTCTGACGCTCGTACAGTATATCTGGCGTCTCCACCATACATAAAGAAAGCCGCTTCGTCTTCATAGGCGAGTTAGGAATCTCATTATTATCTATCTATCTATGTAAAAATTTAGGTACGACTGCCCACCTTGCAAACAAAAGGCAGGGGTGGCTCATTTACGGGTGATTCTAGGTAAGAGACTTTACGAAGCCATAAAATAAAGAAGATAGGCAGGTGGGGCTGCCTAAGAATGCGCCTTTTCTGAATTCTTTTTCACATTGGGCGAGAACTTCCACAGGTTATTCATATTCTGGTGATGGAAAAGGGAGTCGCCGATTCTGAGGCATCTCCTTCCTGCGTGGTTAAGTGTGAGTTGACGAATTCTTTTAACCGTAGGTCGTTCATACAGCAAATCTGTAAGTATGCATGCGTCTTATGTTATGTAAGAAAGGTAAGGAAAACAAATAGAACGTGTTAGTAAGGGGAGCAAGAGATATCATATAAGTGATGCAGACTATTATTCAATCTATCTAATAGATCAATGCACGAAATATGTGGATGTTCAATTGTAGATTTAGAGGTCACCCTGGCTAGCCCGGATCCGTCTCTGACGCTTACGAAGAAGGCAAAGTCCCCGCTCACTCTGCCAATCAAGGGCTAAAGCCGAAGCAAGCCTGAAGCAGTGTAGCAAGACCTTCTATCCCTCCATTGATCTCTTCATTTACCCGTTGTTTGTCTATCCCGATCGGGATGATAAGGACTTGTCCTTACTTTTTTTAAGACTTGAATGAAGCGGGGGAAATCTCAATAAAAAGAGTCTCGGTTCACTCTTCACCATAGTAGTGTCGCATAAAAAGCGGCTCCTTCCCTTCGCTAGTTGCTGAGTTGGGGAGTACAGGTCCCAGGTCTTTCCTTTCCTGTATGGCAGGAAGTCCCTCCAACTTGTCTGGTGTTCCGGGCTACCTCTTCATCTAGTATCAGACGATTCTATTGATTTTTTCTCGGTGCTAAACAAAGGTTTTTCCTAGGACTCTTTCTCGTGAACTAGGGTCAGTCAAATAATCTTCTAAATAGATGGATCACCCTTTCCTGTCCTGGAAGTTGATCCCCGTTGCCCAAAACCAACAAAGGTTCTAAGAGTCAAGTAAATGGTGGGACCTCCCTCCGGGAACTCCGATTAACAACTCTTATTGAGTCTCTCTCCTAGGGTTGGTTTTCTGATCTGATCCTAAATCATTCTTAAACCTGAGTTAAGTAGCTCTCTTGTTCTTGGCTGCTAGACGAGGAGCTGGGTAGAGAGATAATATAGCAAACATATGCATGTCTTCAATAATAATATTGACCAATAAATTGAGCTGGCCCAAAATTGATTGATGATAATACTAACTTAGAAATTTGAAGTAAAAAAATATGGATAGCTTAGAACTGTTGGCTAGGATACAAAAACATTAGAATGTCCATAAAAATCCCTCTTACATGCATAAAGCAATCTTTTCTAATCCAACAATTTCAAGTTGGAAACAACAATAATCTTTTAATATCATTGAATGCCTAGTTGGGACCAAAATATTGAAAATGTTTCTTCTATCACAAAAATTTTTAAAAAAATAAAAAGGTTCAAATTACATGTCACAGTCAAAAAATTTCAATCATCCTTATTTAAAGTAACATTACTTCATATAAATTCCAATATTTTTTAATTCTGAAAGTCTACGCTTTATATTCCCTGACAATTTAAACAAAAAGAAAATATGGCGATATTTTTCCCAATTTGGCATCATGAGTTCAGGACCACTATATCCGATCACCAAACTTTGGCCCCAACTCATCTCAATTCGTTAAATTTGGTCCCTTTCAGACACTAATTACCGTATCTTTCAGTTATGAGGATGCTGAAAATTTGGCAAGTAAACCAACAAATGTATGCAACTGAGTTTAGCAGTAATACTGACAGATAAAAGATTGTAAAGATAGTGATTCTTGCGAGAGCAATGGCAAATAAAAGATTGTAAACATAACTACTCTGTTAGCATACCTCCCCAATATTCACCAAGATTACATGTGGAGTCAAGTATGTCACGCCAACTCCTGTATGGTCAGAACAGGTAATATTCTCAATTTGATTCACAAAAAGAATGTAAAAGAACGATGCAAGAAACAAACGCTCATATAATGTATAACACATACCAAGAGCATCCAGTTTCTTCTTTCCAGAGCCTGCCTGCCTTCCCCTGCTCTTTTTAGCTGGTGGTTCATCTGACGTGGGGCTCAAATCAGCGGGGACATAAGAAGACAAAGGCAAAGGCGTATACTTCCTGGGCCGGCCTCTCTTTTGATCCGGCGAATACTTCCTGGGCCGGCCTCTCTTGATCTTCGGAGAATAAATGCCTGGCAAAGACTGAGGTGGCTCCCGAGAATCCATTGCAGCAGATCAAGGGAGATAAGTCTGATAGCAAGAAAGTGATTTTGGAGACTTCCGTAAAATGATTCTTGAATCGTGCAAAATGGCCGCAAATGCAGCTTCTTGGGATTCACTGAGATATCTTCTCTGAAACCTACTTTCACAGAGAAAGAGAGTGGGGAGATGGAGACTGTGGGAGAGGAAGACAGTGAGCATGCACTGGAATTATAAATAGCTAGAAATGATGAGTGGAGCCGAAATTCTCCGGAACTTTTTCCCGGATTTTTATAAGGGGTATGTAGTAAATCTGTGTGGAAGGACACTTTTTCCCCCCTTAAATGTAGCCCCATAAATTAAAAAAAAAAAAGTAGTAATCTTGTTTTTTTCCGCTAAAAAGTTAACAGCTAATATCACTTTTTTAATGGTCAATGTTAGTTTTTTTAACAAAAAAGGACAAGATTGCTACGTTTCTAAACTTCCGGAGCTATATTGAATCAAAAAAATTGCAAAATTGCTCCTACGTATATACTTTCGGGGCAGATGGGCTACTTAACCCTTTTTATAATATAGGTATAGGGTTTTTACTTTTTATATTCTTTTTTGCCTCCTTAAGTATACAATCCTTTTTATTTAGAGTAAAATACATCAACATCCCCTCTATTTTGATTTTGAGGGAGGTTCATATAGGTTTTCTATTTTGAAAACCTATATGAACCTCTCTCAAAATCAAAATATATGTTGCATAAACTTTCCTTCTAATTTTGAAATTTAACTTCCATCCATCTAACTGTTAGTTGATCGTTAAATCACAACATTGACTTATTATTTTGACCAAAATACCCCTCTTTAAAATAAATATACTACTTGTCATGTAATCTTTGGCAAAAAAAAAAAATAATAATAATAATTCAATCATATATCTTTATTCAAAGTTTAAAAAGAATTAGTACATATTTTTATATTTTTGTCATACTTTTAAATTTATCATATTATAAAGCTGATTAATTTAATCATTATAAATTTTAATTTTTTGATAAAATTAAATGTTTAATATCTTTTATTTATTAAACTTATCATGTAATTTTTAAATACGCATGATGATGTTTTGCAATAATACATATATACATATATTCAATTAAGTTATATAATTATAAAATGATATTATTATGATATTCACATATTAATATATTATAATTTAAAATTCTTAAGAATATTTCATTAAAAATAAATACTCAAATTTTGAACAAGTTATTAATATTTACCACATAAATAGATGACTGAAAATTATTCTAAATTAAATTTATTAAAAATATTAAATAGATCATTAATGAACATTAATATTAAAAGATAAATTGGGAAATTGGTATAATGAGGGGTAAATTAATAAACAACATATATTTTAATATGGTTTTTAATTTTAAAATATACTTAAAAATTTTTTTTATAATATTCTTTAACGTGTTAATTATTTGGATTAAAGTGTATGTTTTTAGAATAGAGGGGAGATCCATATAATCAAGGCAAAACAAAAGGGTGGTTAGAGTATTTTACTCTTTTATTCTTTTCATGGAATCTTAAGAATCATACTCAATCTATATATTACGGGCCCAACAAAAGCTCAATCTATTTCTATGTCGTATTTTTTCTAGAATATATATATCGTGCGGATATAAAAAGAGTGATTTATTATGAATATCATAAATGAATTTTTTATCTGTCAGTAATGTTTAAAGAAGAGAATGATTTCTTTAGTAAATATATTATTAAATATTGAATTTGTGCTTTTATTTTTGGGAGAATCACACTCGGGTCCCAAGGAACACAAAAAATTACAATAAGGTCCCAAAGAAGAATTCACATTACAAAGAAGTCCCGGGGACTTTTTGTTAATAATTCATCTTAAGAAAAGTCCTTATTGCCCTTACTACATTAGAAAGGAAACAAAACGTCTTTGGAATCAAAACGTCTTTGGAATCAAAACGAAAAAGTGGATAACGGGGAAAACCATGCGCACGAACCGGAATGAGAAGTGGAAAATCGGAGCAGGGGAAAAATGGAGCCACACGTGAGCAGCGGTGAATCGAATCTCCACGTTGAAGGCATTGACATTTTCATATCTTGGGCAAAGCTTAGATTGTAGCCGTCATCTTCTCTTCTCTGTTCGAATTCTATGGGTGTATGTTCAGGGTTGAAGAAGGGTTGAAGTTTGAGCTCATTAGTGGACTATAAGCTCATATCTAGGTAAGTAATGCTAAGATTTTGTTAAAGATATCATCTTTACTGTTGAAGTTGGGGTTTCATGTTCTTGGGGAGGGTTTTCAAACATTATGCTCTGTTTTTTGTGAAGGTAACAGAGGGGTAACAGAGGGTATGCTCTGTTTTTAGTGGTTTTTGGTTGATATGATTATGAATCGTTGTTTAAAAAGTTCTGATAAAAGATAATAAATATGTTGTAAATACGTACTTTTATTGTTGCTAATATATACTTTTTCATTGTAAATACAATCCTCTTATTGTAGATTGTCCCGAAATATGGCAAGTACTTACGGGAAAAATCTATTCTGTTTCTTTCATTTGGGGGAAGTTTTTAAATGGTGAGGAGATGAAAGTAAATATGTTGGAGGTTTGGTAAGAACAAAATTTATAAAGGAAGGCTCAACCTATGATGAGTTGCGAAGAATCATATCATCTCGATGGGAAAAGAAAGTAATGACATTTGTGTGAAATTCACGATTAGCTTTGATCCATCAACATATGTAGATCTTATAGATGATGAAGGGGTTGATCATTTGATAAAGTTTAATGAAGAATCTGGGCATGTTTACATTGAAGAGAAAGGGAATAATGACAATATACAACCACCATTGAATCTTTGAAATGGCGGTGGAAGAAGAATTGTAAGTTTAGTTGCTATAACAAAGCTAATTCCTTTTTGTATAAGTGTTCAATGAGGCCTCATACATTGTCATTACTAATATTGTAACTTGTGGTCTATTGCAGGGATGAGGACTTGTTTCGATTTGTCGGTGGATTGTCTATGTCTCCACCTCCTTTAGTAAATGAAAGTGAAGAGTTGCTACCTTTGACATGGTGTTCTCAAATTGTGCCAACACCAAGACCGGAAATGAATCATACCAAATGGAGGGATTTGATTATTGGAGAAGGACAGGCTTTTGCTAATGCTCTGACCCTTCACAAACGTTATATAAATACAAAGATTGCACACAAATTTTCATACCATTTTGTGAAGAACAATCAACAAAAGGTCATTGTGAAGTGCAAGGTTGATGGTTGTCCTTGGTACATTGGTGCATATTCATCGGAGAACATCAAGATACGAGCTCCTAAGAATCAGAACATATCGAAGTGCACACATCCACCAAGCGCAGGACAACCTAATTATTTCTCATCCACCTCGATCCACCTTGACATCCTCAATTGTAATAGATGGTTTAAGGGGCAATATCGACAAGACTGCCCGAAATTCGCTTAGACATGTATAGAGAGTATGGGGTGCGAGTGAACTATTCCCAAGCATATAGGGCCAAAGAAAGAGCATTGATGGAAATACATGGTCGAGTACAAGAGTCTTACCGGGTTATCCCTTGGATATGTGAAAGACTTATCGAAAGTGATCCTAACACTTGTTGCAAAATGGGAAGCCTCATCAAACAATATTTTTGAGAGGCTATTTATTGCTTATGGTTGCTCGATTAAAGGCTTTTAGATGGATGTCGGCCCATACTTTATATTGACGGATGTCATCTTAGTGGCCCGTACAAGGGAACAATGTTGTCAGCTTGTGCTTATGATGCGAGACAATGAAATGTTTCCGTTAGCATATGCCATTGTTAGCGGTGAGACATATGATGAATGGGCTTGGTTTCTATGGAATGTGAAGGAAATAACTGGTTCAATGCAGATAACAATCGTGTCGATCGAAATAATGCCATTATTGGTGCGGTGAAAGACATATTTGGCTCGAGATAGACATGCTTTTGCTACCGGCATTTGAAGGAAAATTATAGTTCCGAGTTCTTGAAAATCGAGTAAAGGCGTGAGACGAACATCGGGATTTAGCAAGGACACCGCACTTAAGCTCCTTGATGCAATCGCCTATGCAAGGCTCCGTGAGGACTTCATTGATGCGATGGGGAAATTAACGCTTGTTCAATCCACAATTGGCACAATGGGTGGAGACAAATGGGGATGTAGACCAATGGGCTCTGAGTAAGTTCCCTTTCAAGAGGTGGGATAACATAACCACTAATCTTGCCGAGTCCTTCAATGCATGGATGTTGAAAGAGAGAAAACACACCGTCACTGTTTTAATACAAGAGCATAGAGAGAAATTGGCACGAAAATTGCTTGCAAGCAAGATGGGTTTGAGTAATTGGAAAAATGTTGGACCCAATATTGAAAAAAAATTGTTGCATCAAGTTACATATGCTGAAAATATGCATGTCCAATACTATGGAGATCATGAGTTTTCGGTGCAAACTACATGTGGTGTAGGTCCAAGCTATGTTCTTGTAGTTATTTGTCAAAAGAAATGCACATGTTTAGCATGGGAAATGAGTGGAATTCCTTGTGCACATGCATGTGCAGCCATAAAGCACTTGTAATGGTAATTTGTACACCTTTGTTGATGATTGCTTTAAAGTTGCTGCCCAAGAGAAAATATATGCCAATAGCATGAGGCCGGTTGCAACACATGATTGTCCGCGTGCTGATGCCCCGACAGTGACACATATGTTAACACAAACATTCTTGGAGCCTCCCATTACTACAAGGCCGTCAGGGAGACCAAAAAGAAAACGCATTGAATCTCAATTTCAAAACAAGAAGGAGTATCATTGTGGGAGATGCCATGAGTCTGGACACACAGTGAAGACATGCAAAAATCCAAATCCCAACTGAAAAGAATATGTACATGCTTTTGGTGACTTAAATGTTTTGTCATTTTGTCTATATACACCTAGGGCAAGTGACTTCATGTAACCCCTTTTTGTATTTTGATGGGTGGGAAAGAAGTTGTAATTATAGCATACACCTAGGGCAAGTGACTTCATGTAACCCCTTTTTGTATTTTGATGGGTGGGAAAGAAGTTGTAATTATAGCATACACATGGAAGTCAAATTATATGATATTAAGTTCAATGAGTGGGTGAAAATAGCCACTTACTCATACAACTTAATACCTTGAAATTATATGAAATTATATTGCTGTCTAAATTCTCAAATGATGTTGTAAATGTATACTTTGTCTGTTGTTAATAGCCTCTGGAAGTAAAAAAAATGGACAAAACGATGGTTTTGAATTTTTTTTGTAAATCTATACTTTTCGATTGTAAATGTATACTTTTTTTCGTTGTAAATGTATACTTTGTCTGTTGTTAATAGCCTCTGGAAGTAAAAAAATGGACAAAATCTATTGTTTTCAAATTTGTTGTAAATATATACTTTTCGAAATTGTAAATGTATACTTTGTCATTGTTAATAGCCTCGGAAGTAAAAAAATGGACAAAAGGATGGTTTTCAAATTTGTTGTAAATATATACTTTTCGTTAATAGCCTTGTAAATTTGTACTTTGTCTTTGTTGTTAATAGCCTCTCGGAAGTCAAAAATGGACAAAAGGATGGTTTTCAAATTTGTTGTAAATATATACTTTTTGAATTTTTTGTAAATCTATACTTTTTCAGTTGTAAATGTATACTTTGTCTGTTGTTAATAGCCTCTGGAAGTAAAAAAATGGACAAAAGGATGGTTTTCAAATTTGTTGTAAATATATACTTTTTCAGTTGTAAATTTGTACTTTGTCATTGTTAATAGCCTCTGGAAGTAAAAATTGGACAAAAGGATGGTTTTCAAATTTGTTGTAAATATATACTTTTTCGGTTGTAAATTTGTACTTTGTCATTGTTAATAGCCTCGGAAGTAAAAAAATGGACAAAAGGATGGTTTTCAAATTTGTTGTAAATCTATACTTTTCGTTGTAAATTTGTACTTTGTCATTTGTTAATAGCCTCTGGAAGTAAAAAAATGGACAAAATCTCTTGTTTTCAAATTTGTTGTAAATCTATACTTTTTCGATTGTAAATTTGTACTTTGTCTGTTGTTAATAGCCTCGGAAGTCAAAAATGGACAAAATCTCTTGTTTTCGAATTTGTTGTAAATCTATACTTTTTAGTTAAAAAATGGACAAAATCTCTTGTTTTCGAATTTGTTGTAAATCTATACTTTTTCAGTTGTAAATTTGTACTTTGTCTGTTGTTAATAGCCTCTGGACATTTAGTGACAATCAAAATTCTCATTCCCCGTTGAACAACACATAATCAGTTTAATCAACATTCAACATAGTCTTTCCTGTTACTAATGTACATTTGGCTCGAATGGAAGTCAAAAAATAGTCAGATCTTGCTTTGCTCTAAGTCTGGGCAAGTTGATACATTCAGTTGCCATATACATTGTCAAAATAAGCCTACATCAATGCAAACACTTTCAACTATTTTACATTGAAGTCTACAACTTTATTTCTTCTTCTTCGATTGTTGGTTGCCTCAGCGGTCGGACAAAGACCTTCTGCGCATGTGTGTTATTCTCATGCGATACAAGCCACCATAAGCATTCAACCTTAATCTGCTCTAGTTGTTCTTCTGATAACTTAGGCATGGTATACCCTTCTTTGTCTTGGGGAGAGCCATTCCATCCATGTAACCATGATAGAACATGGATACCACAAGAATGCCTGAAATGAAAATGTCACATACAATGAACCAAAAATTTCAAAGTGATGAACAACAATGAACCCAAAATACTTACGTATCATTTTGCAAATGCACTTTGGCCCAGTTTACTTGGTCAGGAATTTGTCTTCCTTTGGCAAATAGTTCTGGTTTCACTCTTCGAAGTATTTTATGGAACCAATCTCTCTGTATGAACATAAAAGATTTTCAGGTCACCATAATAGAATAACATGTTAACACCTAGCAGCATTCTCGCATCTTTTCATATGTTAGGTTGTCCACATATGAGTCTATGGCATAGAAACACATGGTCTTTATCTCGAAAATGTAACAAAACCAGTGACTCAAGTGCAGTGTTGGACCAACTATGAAGTCGCAATCTCCAATGTTATATCCAATATGTTCCGGTAGTAGTTCTTTTTCATGTGCTTCCAACGACCACTTTTGAGGATTTTTAGCCATTTTTTGCATTAATTCCGAAGAGAAAATGTGTCTTCTCACGTGGCCAGACGTCTTCAATTCATCCCCGACCAAGGTCTTGGCAACCATTGACATAAACTGTGCACAAATTGAACCCAAATTATTAGTAATCAGCACAACAAATAGACAGAAATTGGCATGCGTTTTCAAAGTCACTGGTTTGCGGGGGTAGATTCCTAGCATAAGCAAAATAGAATAAAAATAAAGGAGAAGGCACAAGATTGACCACTGACCCGGTCACTTATCCATTGTCTTCCGCGTAGACATTGAAGATCAGCACGAGTCAAAAATAGTCATACATCTCTACAAACTCTCGATACACAAACAAGTGTAGGAAGTTAGTTGTGATGGTCGACATTGCACATAAATTTAATAAGTTTGCTTGACTTACTCCAGCTCCTCCTCTTCGGTGCATCTTGTGGTGCACAACTGATATAAAGCTTTCTTGTCGTTCTCATGTTTTGGTCTCTTTTTACCTACAGTTGTCACCACCCAAGGAGACCCAATTGCGGGTCTTTTTATCCTTGTAGATTTCCTCAAGTTTTTAAATTCTTCACCCACATTTAATTCATCTTCAGTTGAGTCATTATTGTGTTCTGATTGCTCTCCTTCTTGTGACGTATAACCTTTGCTTTGCACCCTTCATCTTCGCCATTTGGCTTTGAACCTTCATCTTCATCCTCTTCCCCATCCTCTTCATTTTGTGAACAAGGTTCTTCATCCTCACTTTGTACCTCATCATTGACATCACTTTCCGCCCCTTGAAGAGTCTTGCTTGAAGGGCAAGTAGTTCTTCTCGCACCCTAGACATGATACGATCATATGTTCTCTTTATTTCCTGAAAAGTATGATGAATAAATTAATTAGTGATATAACTGTATCCATGATTGCTTTAAAATGAAGATCGCATACTTACCGGGTGAGTGAGGGCTGTTTCTGGCTGCAATTCCGTAGATGATGACCAACTTCATCACCGTAAGGAAGTAGCAGCCCTTTCTTGCTTTCTCTCTCAATCTTCACTCTCCTCTTGATCTTAGTGTCATCCCAGAAATGAATCGCATCCTCCACCGTAGGTGCTTGTAGGGGGCCCAATGGAAAATTTTGCAAGCAATAAATCTGCATAACAAGTCAAATACATACAACCTCCAATAAATCTGCATAACCAATTATCAAGAGCAAATGACAATGACCAATTAACTAACATCAAACTGAAACAAAAAAACATGAACCGTCCCTTTCCCTTTCCTTATTTTACTCTTGTAGTCTCCAATAGAATTACGAGTTCATTCAAGACAAAGGTGCACCAATCAAACTCCCTAAAATCTTCCTTTGTCGCCACAATGACCTTCAAAAGTGCATCACTAACTTTGATGCTAGCAGTAGGACATAAGAGGGTTCCCAAGGCATAAATAACGAAAAGGATCTCAAACTGTTCTTCCACCGTGCTTTCAATTATCCAGGTCCCTATCATCTTGTATGGGACTGACCCATACGATCTCTTCAGTGACTTAAATGCTTTATCGTCCTTCCTGGCTTTTCTTTCAATCTCCCCCCCACCACATGGTAACCCCATTAGTTGTTTCACATCTTCAGGGCGTAAATGAAATGACTTCCCTCGAATGGCGACATTCTTTGTTGGAGGGTCAAAACTGTCCATAAACTGACCACATAAATGTCTAGGAATTTGTGCACAACATATATGAACCAATTTGTCAAATCCAATCTTCTCCAACCTCTCCATTCTATCCGGTCTATTTTTAATCTTCTCACACACTTTCATAAATTGATTTGGGACACAACGTGTAAGGAAAGGAACAACATATTTTTTCCCCTCGCCCCTACTTAATTTCAGTTTTAAGGCTCTCTTCCTATATTTTTCCCTTTCCTTCTCTCTTAACGCATTCCATGCTTGTTTAACAGCATGAATCTCCTTTCTCAACGGCTTGACCTCTTCATTTTTTTTCTTCTTGTCCTTGAAATACTCTTTCGTGAACCGTATATATCCGGACACCTTTGGCTTGACCTCTTTATCTGTCGCCATATTCTTATTACCTGAAAGATAACATCCGCAGTTTGATTTAACTTCTTTATATACAAATGTTCACACAGGATAACAAGGCAAAGCCAAATGTTTATTTCTTCATATGGAAAGCAAAACTTAAGCACTAATTTAAAAACAAGAATAACTTTTGATAGAACCAAAAGCATGGCAGTCATTACTTCACACTAGAATAACATTTATAACACAAAAACCAATTTGAGAGCAAAATTACTTAATGCAATAGAAGAGGTCATTTCAAATAGTTCATATTTAAGTTCATATTTAAGTTCAAGGTGTGTTCATCAAAAAGTTCAAAGATGCACTATGCAAAGTCATTTCAATATACAAAGTGATAAGAAAGCAACAGTTTTACTTGAAGTCCCTCCCTTCAAATATTCATTCCACATGAGGATTAACTACGCAACTATGCGATCATCAAATTACTCCTCCCTCAATGAAAAAGGTAAAGAATGATCAAATTTCATCACAGAAGCCTATCAAATTAAGTATTTTGAGAAATTTTATTAAAAGCTGTTAATGTGATACCAAAATGCCTTCAGCTTCCACTCCCTAAGTAAAAATATTTGGAAACTTCACCTTCTTGCAACTTAGATACCCCGGGATATAACTCAGAAAAAATACAGAGGGGCATTTCTCCTTGCTAACCAAAAATCAGGTTCACTAAGCTTTTTCAACAATTTGAGGTTTTAAGTTCCTTCAGTGCATATTTTTCAAACTTGTCATCCTTGATATATAGGGACAAGCAACAAGTCAACAATTGCAATTTGCAGTTATAATTACAGAACCATCAAATTTCAGTCCACCCAGTCAAAAAAGAAATAGTGATCAATTTTCTTCAGACAATCAGGTTTTGGCATGGGAGAATTCTAATCCATTGGCACTACTAAGCTAAAGGGAAAAATAAGATAAACAAAGCTCTTTATTTTGTAACAAAAGCTCCGAGTTGCACCATTCAAAGCTCTAAAAATTTGGTAAATAAATTCAAATCAATAGATAAAAACCAAATTACAGACATACCAAATGGCAATTGTTCAAGAATTATGATAAAAACGAATCAAACAATACAAAGCCATTTGTACGATGCATCCACAATATTCAAATCCCTCCCATCCTTTTTGACTCAAATCGTGAAATTTGAATCACACGATTCTAATAACACTGAGAAGAAAGAAGTACCCTTCAAATTAAAAGTTCAAATTGGGCAACGAATACGAGAGAAATCAATTAGAGTAGAACTTGAGCGAAAAGTTTAATCACCACAATAAACAAGGAACCAAAATTTGGAAGTCAATATCCAGGAAACTAACTGCCTATGCCCAAACTAATATAGAATAGCCTCAAAACTAACTACTTTCTTTAACAGATAATTATTAAATCCTAAATTTCCAAACATCACAAAGAAACAAATCAGCGAAACATAACAAAACAAAGAAAAATAACAGTAGAAAAATGCTGACCGGAGGAGAAGGACGCCGGCAGCGAACAGACGTGCAACGACGGTGGCACACGAACGAAAAGGATGAAGGACTAGGGTTAAACGATGGGGCAGAGGTTTGGTCCCAAAAATCCCGCAGGTTCCACGATAAAGGGAGTCTCGCGCGCGCAATCCCACCGGCGACGAACAAGGAAGGGGGAAGAAAAACAAAGAGCTTAATTTCCTTCTCTCTCGGTCGAATGGCGAGCTCGAACGCTGTCGCAGGTCTTCGATCGATTCCGGCTCGCTCACGCTAGGGCTCGCTCACGCTAGGTCTTCGATCGAATTTGAGGGAGATAACACGATATGTGTTTTTTTTGCCTTGTCCAAAATGGTCATTTTACATTCCCATATAATTACACAGAAGTCCCTGGGGACTTCTTTGTAATGTGAATTCTTCTTTGGGACCTTATTGTAATTTTTGTGTTCCTTGGGACACGAGTGTGATTCTGCTTTTATTTTTTGTTTATCAGGTACATTTATGACGGATTTTTGCATTCTAATCAACTATAATATTTTGGAGGGTTAAATATCATTTTTGTTATGGATGTTTAGCCTAAGGAGCACTGATCACCCGAAATTTTTTATTTTTTATTTTTTATCATTTTTGCCACCGACGTTAATAAAACGGAGCAAATATGCCCATGAAGTATTTTTTAGGAGCAAATTTGCCCGGAAGTATTTTTAAGAGCAATTTTGCAGTTTACAAAGAATAGCAACAATTCAACGGTATAGATCAATGGATGGACAAGATTGCTATGTTTTTAAACTTTCAAAGCAAAAAAGAGACCAAACATCTTATGGGTGACTAGTGCTTCTTTGGCTTAACTTCCATGGAAAAAATGGTATTTAGCCCATATTTTAGAATCTAAATCTAAAATATTGTTTTTATTTAGTATACTGTGGAATTAGACAATTAGTTACTTTATTTCCAAAATCTTTTTAAAGAAGTTGAATTTATTAATTTTTTAAAATTAAAGTGCTTGTGATTATGATTGATATCATTGTAAAAAAAAACATTAACCATTCAATTCTAATATGTTCCCTAATTTAGAGGATGATTGAACATATGCATGCACTGGGAGTGGTATATCTGTATTCACTGAGAGTGGTATGTCCTTATTCACTGGGAGTGGTACATCTGCATTCGCGGGGAGCGGTACATTTGCATTGGGTTGCGTGCTAATATGCTGTTATGTTGTGATTGACTGTAGTCCATGTACTGTATATGTAAATATGAGGTTAACCGTTACACTGGGTCGATTGCAATGGACCTCACCCTTAACATAGCTTCGTGGTCGGAAGGACCGGAAGGACCGAGGACCGAGGATAGAGGCAAGCAGTCCGCATAGAAGACCCGGCTGAAGACTTCCTTTTGTTGTTCCGGCGGAAGCCTTCCTTTTGTTGTTGTATATATCTTTTGAAATACTCGGTTACTGTACCGCTGTTGTAACCAGCCTGACTTACGGTGTTTTAAATATATATATCAGTTACTCAATCGCTCCGTCGCTCTACTCTGATGATTTGAAATGATGTTTTAAAGAAAAAAAAAATTATACTGCTTTTAAAAAGTGGGATGTTACATTTTGGTATCAGAGCAGTTGTCCTGGCATAGATCTGACTAAGTTATTCCAAACCTTTTGGTGCCGAAGGCAAGGCTAGTCTATGTGGGTGCGCCAATTAGTCACCGTGAACTCGGTGAGGCCCCTATAATAGACACTTACCTGGCCAATTGGTTTGAGTAACGGAGTTAGGCTCTACGCCTTTTTACAGAGCATGTTTTGAAAATGAGTACTGATATAGCCTAAGTCGGTGTACCACCCTATTTCGGTATACCAAGTTTGAACCGGTGTACCACTTTTTGTCGGTGCATCACTCTAACCCAGAGTCAGCGAATCCATCGTCTGTACTTATACCGATATCAGTCTCTGATAACCCTGATATCAGTCCCTGATAACTCTGATAATCTCCAGTTATTACTGGGAGGTAAATCTATCTTGGTGCATGTAGTATTTGACTCATGTAGAACTCCCGATATGTATTTTCGTATCCGTTTTTGAGTAGAAAGAACCAACAAGAACCTAACGAAGGAAATGTTGCGGTGTCTATTCGCCAAAAGTGTGAATACTAAGTACGATAGAATCTATGTGCGGTATAGATACTAGTGCGATAAAATCTGCGATATACTAATTGTTTTTCTTATATTACCAATGTTTTCCCTAATAAAGGAAAACTAACACGAAATGGCAAATTTGAGAGGAGCCGGAGCTCCCAGAGGCCGAGGAAGGGGCCGAGGTAGAGGTGGAGGTAGAAGAGGAGGCAGACAGCCTCAGATGAGAGCGATACCTGAACAGAACCAACCAGAACAGAATGAGATGCTTGAGATGAGGAGAACCCTACAAGAGTAGAGGGCACTAATAGATGCACTCCTAGAAAGGCAGAATAGACAAGATTGAGAAGCTGAGAGACAATTAGAAGGACGACAAAATGAAGAAGAGCGGAATGATGAAGAAAATGACGAGGAAGAAGAAGAAGAGGAGAACGATCAAAGTGATGGACATGCTGAGGAATCTGAGGGGTCTGATAGATCCCAATCACCTCCTCGACGAGGAAGAGTTGGACAGACCACACAATACTGGGTTAACCAATTCTGTAAGTTGAAACCACCAGCTTTCCGAGGTCAACTAGACTCGGCGAAGGACTAGCTAAAAAGATTGGAGAAAATCTTCAAGGTGATTGAATGCCCGAATGATCGCAAAGCTCAACTGGCGATCTACAAGCTAGAAGGAGACGCAGACCGATGGTGGGAAGTCATAGCGGCAACTTTACAGACACGTTACTGTCCCGTTACATGGGAGAAGTTTCTGGAAAAGTTTAATGAGCAGTACTTTCCTCCCTCTGTACAAATGACCAAAGAGTCAGACTTCCTTCACATCCGACAAGGTCAAGAGGAGTCCTTTGATGACTATTATGCCCGATTCACCAATCTATCACGATACTCATCCCATCTGCGAAGGAACAATGATGAGAGCAGTATGGTGAACATACTGATCCACGGGTTAAAGTACGAAATAGGTGAGAGAGTTATGTCTCAACGATTCCAGGAGTTGACTCATGCTGTGGAAGCTTGTAGGCTGATAGAGCGGAATTTGAAAGAATTCCAGAAGTCCAGATTCTCCAATAGCAGCAACGCAGGTCGTAACGAGTCTAGCCACGGAAATTTCTCAAGGAAGAGAGAGGCACCATGGGATAACTTCCAAAGAGAAGGCAAAAGACCATTCCAGACAGGGCAGCAAAATAACCCACGAATGTCGAAATCTCGACCATGTTCAAATTGCGGGAGGTACCATCCTGGTGTTAGCTGTATTGGGAGACAAGTTTGCTTCGAATGTCGGAAGCCAGGACACATTATTACGAACTGTCCTAAGAAAAATGCGGAGAGACGAGTTTGCTACAGATGTCAGAAACCAGGACACATTGCCTCAAACTGTCCTGAGAGAGCTGCGGAGATAAGGCCACAAAACCCAGGCCGAATGTACGCACTGACCAATGCAATGGACAGGGAACTTCCGGAGAGGGTCCAAGGTACCATCTCTCTTAGATGGAATCTTCTCTAGACAATATATGAATTAGATGTTAGACACGTGTTCCATGTTTCTTCGTTATCACAGTCCGACCGCGATCGTGTCATTAAGTAGGAGGTATCTTGTGTTACCATGGTGTGTGGGCGCCATGGAAACATTTAAAGTATCTTGTGTTACCATGGTGTATGGGAACCATGGAGACATTTTGGTATCTGTGGTGTTGACCGCGGTGTGTGGGAACCATGAGAAACACTATATATCAAACTACGATATGACAAGATCGTAGCGGTCAAACCAAAGTGATTTCTCGATCACCAGGAGGAGCAGCTGGCAGACAAAGTAAAGATCCGACGCGTATAGTCCGAAGTTTAGTTAAGTACGAAGTTTAGATGGTAGAGTGCAAATTTCGAGGACGAAATTTTATTTAACGGGGGGAGAAATGTAATACCCTAAAATCTGACTTAGGGTAAATATCATAAATTAATAAAATATACCTATTGAAAATAGGTGAATATGAGGTTTCAAATAATAAGTTATAATTATCTTATTTTTTAAGGAAATTTCTAGTGAAGTTGGAAGAAATAGAGTGTTAAAAGGCCCTAAATGAATCTAGGAGCCACAAAATATTGTGATAAATCCTGAGAGACAATAAAATAATTATTAAAAATAGGAGAATATGTTGTCTCTAATTTAGATATTTGTTGGGATTATTTCCCTTGAAAAATAATGAGGGAAAAATCAAAAAGTATTGTGGGGCCATAATTGACCCCATGATTTTTAATATTTTATGTGAGGCATAAAATACCAATTTAAGTCCAATAGTTGTGAGAAAATAATTATTCCTAATTAAGAAAATTGTCAACAATTAGTAAGGGATTAATTAAGTAATTTTTGGTTAATTGTTAAGCTTGGATTAAGGGAAAATCCAAGGATAATTATGTAAAACCCTATAATTAGTGGTTTATGTCTAAAATTAGCATAAAATATATTTGCTAATTAATTGGAAAATATGAAGAAAAACATATGAGATTAAGTAGTTTTAAGCATAAATCCAAGTATGGACCAATAGGAAAATTTTGTAAAAAAATTATTAAATAATTATTTTATATAATATTAATTAATTAAAATAAATAAATAAACAAAAATAAAAATAAATAAGGGCAGCCGAAATTTTGGGGAAAAAGAAAGGATAAGATTTGAGGAAAATAAATATCATGATATTTTGATTATAATAATAATATAAATTGAGATATTTATGGAAAAAACAAATAGGATAAATGACCACGGATAGAAATTAAATCCTATCTAGAAAACCATGAATAAGGTTTCTAAGGTCAGAGTATTTTATAGACAAGTGAATTTTTATCTCGGATTGAGCTGTCTCAGAAGTCATTTCCGAGACCGGCGGAATGCCTTTGTAATAAGACGAAAAAGAAATAAGGCAGATAGTAGAAATGAAAACCTATAGAAAATAAATCCTAACTCAATATCTGGGGATGAGTTGATAAACAACTGGACGTTTTATGAATCAGTGAATTTTTGTCCAGAAGTTGACGTTACCCGAAGCGATTTCCGTAACCGAAGCGTTTATCCGAAAATCTTCGGCGAAATAGGAGAGGCCCTGAATGGGATCAAAAATTTAGTTAAACCAAGTATTTTGAAAGAGGAAGAAAAGATCTTCAGGGCTATGTTGCCGGTTTTCTAAGTTTCTTCAAGATTACGCGATTCGAACACTGATCAGGGGATTTTATCGGTAAAATCCCATAAAGCAAAATGAAAGGAGCAGAAGAAGCCAACAAGGCCATACTCTTGGCTAAGTATTTTGCATGGAGGAGAATTAGCCACACAGAAACCCTAGAATTTGTGACCAAGAATTGAAGTTGGAAGTTGGAAGATTACCATTTTGCCCTCACCTTTTCTTCTATAAATAGGCCACCCTCCCATTGAGTTTTTCACACCATTTTCACTTGAGCAATTCGGTTTTAGAGAGAATGTTTTAAGGTTAATTATGATATATATTTCGAAAATTATGTTGGAGTAGGAGTTATGTTGAAATTCTGGAAGATTAGGGTCAAAGTAACGAAGTGCTGGCGAAATTCCGCCGATTAGGGGCTCAGTGGTAAAATGGTCATTTATGACTAAAATGTCCGTCGTAATGATAGATCCTTAACAAATACGTTGTTATCTTGATAGGATATCCCTGATTACATTCTGACCAACTGTCGTACCGTATTCCGCCAGAAATACCGTATAACGTCAACGAAGGTACGTTCGCGTACTGGTAACCTTAACACTGATGTTTATTGTATGCGTATATGTGGTTGATGATCTGCTGTATGTTTAGGTATGTACGTTCGCGTACTGTAACACTAACTCTGATATTTATGGTATGCATGTATATTGTTAGGTGTATTGTATGAGTAGAGTTGTTATGCTGTTAGAGGATGATTGAACATATGCATGCACTGGGAGTGGTATATCTGTATTCACTGGGAGTGGTATGTCCTTATTCACTGGGAGTGGTACATCTGCATTCGCGGGGAGCGGTACATTTTCATTGGGTTGCGTGCTAATATGCTGTTATGTTGTGATTGACTGTAGTCCATGTACTGTATATGTAAATATGAGGTTAACCGTTACCTGGGGTCTGATTGCAATGGACCTCAGCCCTTAACATAGCTTCAGGGTCGGAAGGACCGAGGACCGAGGATAGAGGCAAGCAGTCCGCATAGAAGACCCGGCTGAATACTTCATTTTGTTGTTCCGGCGGAAGCTTTCCTTTTGTTGTTGTATATATCTTTTGAAATACTCGGTTACTGTACCGCTGTTGTAACCAGCCAGACTTACGGCGTTTTAAATATATATATCAGTTACTCAATAGCTCCGTCGCTCTACTCTGATGATTTGAAATGATGATTTACAGAAAAAAAAAATTATACTGCTTTCGAAAAGTGGGATGTTACATTCATGATTTTTGAAATATAAAAGAACATAATCGAACGCCAGATCGTTATACCTTTATGAGCAGTGATTTGATCACACTTCAACAAAATCGATTGATGAGAAGAGACAAAGGAGTTGCCAAATATAATCACTACAAGGGAGACCAGCTAGCTATTCTAATAGCAAATCCACAAAACAAGAGACTCAAAGCAAGACTTCAACCATCAAATGTGAAGCCAGAGACGAAAGTAACGAGTTA
Organism: Acacia pycnantha; assembly: GCA_025563575.1. Classification (NCBI taxonomy): domain Eukaryota; kingdom Viridiplantae; phylum Streptophyta; class Magnoliopsida; order Fabales; family Fabaceae; genus Acacia; species Acacia pycnantha. The sequence goes on along the minus strand of JAMWYP010000195.1, from coordinate 392,941 downwards.
TTGGTTGAGACTAGATTCCGACAGAGACAAAAGCACGAATCTAGGCAAAATCGATAATCAATTGGTGAAACCGCTTCAAATCAGCAAAATTGCTTCAAAAGCAACAAGTGATTATGGAAGAGAAAATGAGAAGAAAGCATGACACAAAGACTAGCCAAATTAAGTGCCAATGAGAAAGCACTTGAAGGGACATCTTGAGAAGTAATGGGCTATTATTTAAAGACCACTAGGCCTTCTTTGTGAATACAGTAAAGCCTCACTGGGAGACTCACCCACCATAGTCAGGTGCGCGACCCGGGTCAAATCTGGATTAGTCAGGGCGAAGCTCTGGATACCGGATGGGCAACCGAAAAAAAGAAGACCACTAGGCCTTCATTTCTGCTACCTTAAACCATGCAAAAGAGAAAGGAGATGGTGAAGAGAGAGCACTCACACATAGAGTGAAGAAATAGGCACACAAGTTGGAGATTAAGGTAAGAGTAAATACCCTTTCTGGTCCCTGACAAAAAATAAGGACCCCATTTTGGTGGCTTACAAAAAAAAGGTCCCTTATTCATCCTTTTTTAGGGACTAAAAATGACCTTTTGGAAATTTGTGAGGGATCAAAATGTCAACCAATCGACCCTTATTCGTCTTTTTTATGGACTAAAAAGGACTTTTTTTTTGTAAGGGACCAAAATGGGGATCGCGTTTTTTTTCAGGGACCAGAAAGGGTATTTACTCTTAAGGTAAGTAAGCTCCAAAATTGTGTTGGATTAATTTCCTACCTCCCTTAATCTTCATTATTGCTTCAAGACACTTATGAACACTTCTTTTATGATGCCCTCAAGCTGAAGCCCAAAACATAGCAAGGTGCAAGGAAAAAGAAATCCAAGTGAAATCAAGTCACAAGCTAAGTAAGTCACTAAGTTAGCTTGATTGTGACTTTGTGTTTGGATTTTTCAAAATGGTAGATGACCATGGATTAATGATATTTTTAAGGGGAGGCTCTTCCCTAATCAAAATGATTATGAGAAAATCAAGTTTTTCTCTAGTGCTAAAGAAATCTGGGATACTCTTGATTCTATTAATACTTCTAACAAGTGTGTTGAAGTTGAAAGTGTTGACAATTCATCTGAAATTATAAGTTGTATATCCATGATTGATGAACAAACGAAAGTTGAGAATGAAGAAGGTGAAATCAGAAAGTGCTTCCACGCTTTAGTCAACACAGAACAAGAGGAAGACAATTCCCAAGAGCTCATCATGCACGATTATGGTAAATCATTATCTGGAGCTCAAGATGCACATCTGGTAAGCAATTCCAGTTCCTCTTGTGTAGTTAAGAAAAATGATTTTGGAAGTCTGCATAAAATTGTTTTTCAACCAATCATTGATTCTATTTTGAAAAGCAAAAATGTTTTCAATCATGCTGGAAAATCATGTGGGAAGAAAGAATTTACAAGTATGAGTTATTTGATATTGCATTCACTCGACCAGCACAATATTTGCAAAACTATTCAAAATAAGCATCACTCTGTTATTTGCAATTATTGTGGAAAATCTGGCCATATTTCTCATACATGCTATATTAGGAGAAATTCTAATGTGAGACCCAATTCGCCCCCCTCTTGGGTGATAGCCAGGTCTAACAGTAGCTATAGCATCATCAGTAAGGCTCAAAGGGGTAGCAATATGGATAATGATGTTCTATGGGTTGTGTATGGGAATGAGGAGTATGACATGAATGCCTTTATCTTACGAATTATTTACTCAGATGCTAAACCAATTTATCAAAGAATTAAGACAAATCAAAGATCATACATGGGTTGGCTGACATCCACACTGGAATAGAAACAATTAGGCTCAAAGAAATCCTTCCATTGTGGGTTTTCTCTCTATTCTTCCTTACTGACACTTTACCCAACACCACGTTAGCTAGCACTATCAATTTCCCAAGCCTAGTGGTTCAGTTCCCATCAAGCAATCATGTTATGCTCAGTTCTACAGATATTCATCCTATTGCTACAGGTTTTTGTTTGTGCTCTAAAAATTTAAAATTTTTGCCCGTTTGTACATCAGCTAAATCTAGGTTATTTTGAGCACAATTAAACAGCAATTTGCATGCACAAATTACATTATCCTCCCCCCACACTTGATCGATGCAATGCTCCTATTGCAGTTTGGAAGAAACAGGCAGAGGTTTGGTTATAGGAGATGCAATACAGAGTCAAATTGTTTTTGATTTGTTTAAACTTTGAAACCTTAGAGAATCAATTCAAAGGAAAGAAAATTATATATATATATATAATAAACAGAAGGAGACATAAGTACTAGAATTTTGTGAAGCATTCAGTAGATCACTTCTTCCCGTATTCAGCAATATCACTTCTTGCCTGTGGTGCTCTGTAAGGCTCCGAACAGTTCCCAGTAGATGAGGGCATCAACGTCAATTTACTTCCCTTCTAAAAGGTAGTAGAGCAAGAGGGCGCGCTCTCTAGAGATGGTTTGGGTGTGCGGCGTGGGCATCAATCGATAGTAGAGGAAATGAAACTAGACATGGGCTTCAGGACAGAAACAACTGCATTTCAAATTGTAAGAGCCCTGATTTGTGACTTGCCATTCGGTGTCGGGCACAAATAGTCGGGCAGCCACCCGGGTAAGGACTTCAGGATTTTCCCCTTGCTGGATAAACTCATTGTATTCGTCATCTGTGGGGTCCAAGCCGTAGACTTTGCAAATTGCACTTGCGCTGCAGGGCACGTTCTTTCCTCAGACAATAATGAAGTAAGGTGAACCTCCCGGATAATTTGCGCCGAATTTAAGGACGAGGGGTGTGACTACTTCGGCGGGGTTGAGGCAAAACCTCCCCCATCCACGCTGATGAATAATTTTTGTCACACAATCAGGATAAGCGCCTTCTTCAAATGACTCAACATCGTCTTGGCTATCACCCAAGAGGGGGTGAATTGGGTGTTTGATTAAAAACTTAGAACTTTAAAAACTTTTCTTCACTTGTGCGGAAATAGTTTGAATGTCAATAATAATTTATAAAGTGATAAGCAATCATTCAAACATATATGCTGGAATGTAAGAGATAAGGGAAGAGAATATGCAAACGGTGATTTATACGGTTCGGCCCAATCCTTGACCTACGTCCAGTCCCAAGCTCTACTTGAGAATTTCAATCCACTATCTTCTTTCAACTTGATTACACGTTCGTACTTGAAGTAAACCCCTCACTAGGATTGACTCCCTTACAAACCGTAATCAATACACTGTTTGATTACACACTCGCACTCAAGTAATCCTCTCACTAGGATTCACTCCCTTACAAGCCGTAATCAACACAATGTGTTTCCCACTCAATATCACCCAATCTTGAGTAACTCACGAGATATAAAGATAGGATGTTTACAATGAATCTTCTCTCTCGAAGTGTATGGATGAACACCGAAGTACAATACAAAACATTTCACTCTCTATGATATATAGACATTGAAAAACAGAGTAAATGATATATAGATCGAGTATTAGCATGTTGAAGATGTAAGCTTGTTCTCTCGCTTGTTGTTGTATATTTGAAGGTTTGTATGCAGCTCTATATATAGCGGCAAATCTTCATATGACCGTTGCTTCTCAATTCCGAATTCTCTTCATTCGAAATTCTAGCCGTTGGGACTCACGGCCTTTTCGATTTCTAACTTTTGCTCTGTATTGAAGATTATGACCGTTATGTCATTTAATGATTTTCCTTTATTTGTTCAGGGAATCATTCGAGTAATGGCTATATCAATTGTTTCCAAGTGAAGGATTTCTTCTTCTTGAATTTTCCTCTGTTTGACGCGTGAAAGTAAATGCTCGATTTTCCGTTTCGTCAACGCTGGTTGATTCCTGTCATGAACATTAATTCGAATGCTGAATCTGTTTGGCTTATGTCCGTTGGAGTATTTCATCATCTGAATGATTTAATCCTTTGGAGAAGCATAACAATTGAGTAGACAACTTCGTTTCTTCAAGTTTCTCATTGGATTCAGTCATCTTTCCCATTTCTGAGATTATGCAGCAAGTTCATCTTCTAGATCTTGATTTCTGTCAAGATTGATGTTCTCTCAAGCTTTAATAATCTGAAACATGTACACAAATGATATAAATAATGTTAAGAAGAAGTATAAGTCATTTGGGTAATCATGTGGATGTTCTTTGATGAGAAACGAGACTTTCAAAATGCTGTTTTTCTGAATCGGGGTCATGAACTCGAGCTTGGATAAGTAGGCTCGAGTTTGCAAGGGTCGAGGTTTAGCTTCGCAAGGTGCAAACCGGAGGTTCGAGCAAACTCTAGAGTTTGTAACATTTTTCAGCATCTAGGCTCGAGTCTATAATTATAGGCTCGAGTTTGGGTCTCTTCAAAATCATCTTTTGCTCTCTGTCTTGTCTAGGCTCGAGTTTGTCACTTATAGGCTCGAGTTTGGATGATTTTCGCGACTCAGTAGCTCTCGTAACCCGCGAACTCGAGCTTGTCAACTAATAGGCTCGAGTTTGCTTCTCAGCAAATTGTGCAACACCCAGAACAGACTGTCTATTTTCGGGGGCCATATCTCCCTGGTCTGAACTCCGTTTTGGTTGGTTAAACTATCTATTATAAAGCCCTTTGAGTCTACTTTCCAATGCCACCGATTTCAGCTAAATTGGATTCTCCGTTTGTGAGATACACTCAAAACATTGAAGGTTGGTCATTTGTGTGACGTGAATATCACTGTCAACTTCATAAATTCATAGCTCCTTCATCTTGACTCCGTTTGGCTTCAATTATATATCAAAATGACGCATTGGGAGTCTAGTTTCATATTCCACTGGTTTCACTTCAATCCGATCTGTATTTTAGGAGATATCATCGAATGACCACACGTCGCCCGAGTGAAACGTGGAACAGAGTAGCTGAAATGTTGAACACCGCCGTAAGCTCGAGTTTGCCAACTAATAGGCTCGAGTTTGCCTTGTCTAGAGACACCGAAATGCTGAAGACACTACAGGCTCGAAGTTTGCTAATGATGGGCTCGAGTTTGGAGTTCCAAACCTGAGGTTTGAGTTCTAAGCTCGAGTTTGACTTGTCCGAGGCGCCGGAGTTGCGAGGACATTACGGGCTCGAGTTTGCAAGTTATGAACTCGAGTTTGCTCATCCTGGAACTGATTTTTGATGGTTTAAACTCTGAATTGATCCGTTCCAGCTTCCATATGATCTTGGATACTTCTAGCATCAATATAAGAACTTCAATAAAGATATTCCATTGCATTGCAAGTTCTTCCTTCTTCAATTTCTTCTCTCCTTCTAGATTATCCCCCAAAATCATTTGATAACCTCTTGCTTCCTTAATATTATGATATTCCCATTATATTGTGCAAGAGCTTCTTTCTTCAATCAACATTCTCCATCATAAAACTTTGCATCTACATTAAATATAATAATTAGTCAAAGTAAAAGATAAATGTAGTATGCAAGCTTTTGCTATTAAGAATGACATCTATATAAGACATCATCAAAACTAATCAAAACCAACACATCGAACCCCCGCTCGGGGGCTAGGGTTTATCAGTCTTTAGAGTGTGATAACAGGTTTTGGCTTCTCGGGTGGCGAATGGCATAGTGTCAGGGGCATTAGTAGGTGCTTTTTGTCCAGAGATTGAACTGGGTAATACTAGAACGAGTGTCTGTTCCAGGAGAGTCCGTCGGATTTTATAATGGTTAATTTGAGCAATCGTGGGTGCACAATCGGGTTTAGTTAGTGCAATCCATTTGAAAATATTAGGGTAAGGCATGCTGCAGACGTTTAGCGTGGCTGATGGTGGCTCTCAAGTTTTAAATGTACGCGAGACTTCATTGGGCCCAACCCTTATGGCCCACTACCTATTCCTTATTTCTGCGTGTTTTTCTGGAGTAGTTTTCTAAAGCATCACCATATCATCTACTTAAACTCTTTTGATCGCTCAGATTTTTTTGTGGTTTGATGTGCTTCTGGGTGGTGCAACTAATCTCCAAAAAAGAATTAAAATGCGAATCTAGGCTGCCTCCCAATAGCGCTTGTTTTAAAGTCTTCAGCCAGACTTTGCTATAGCATTTTACTGTTGAGGTAGTGTAGGAGCACTGCCTGCTTCTTCACTCTCTTGTCTATCATTCTCAGAGGTTAGATGTTCCTCAATTGGTTCTACGAACTGCATTGTCTTTAGAATTGAGGAAGTCACATGATCATCATTAACTTGCATGGTGAGTTCTCCTTTTTCTACATCGATTAGCGTTCTTCTAGTTGCCATGAAGGGTCTTCCCAAAATGATAGAGACTTCGCGATCTGCTTTGAATTCAAGAATAATGAAATCCACTGGAAAGATGAACCTATACACTTTAACCAAGACATCTTCAATTTTTCCTTCCGGTAGGACGATAGAGCGATCGGCTAACTGTAATGTAACTGTTGTGGGCCTTGCCTCCCCGATTGCTAGTCTTTTGAAAACAGACATGGGCATTAGATTAATACTGGCTCCGAGGTCGTGAAGTGATTTCCCTGAGTACTAGGGTCCAATTGCACAAGGGATTGTGAAGCTGCCAGGTTCTTTTAAGAGTAAATACCCTTTCTGGTCCTTGACAAAAAAACACAGACCCCATTTTGGTCCCTGAAAAAACTTTTCTTTTAATTTCAGTGGTAGTCGATTTGTGAGCATGGCACTACAGTCCTGGGTATATTCCACCATCTCGAATTCTTCCCGTCTTCTCTTCTTAGACAAAATATCTTTCATGAACTTCACATAGCTAGGCATCTACTCTAGTGCCTCTACCAAAGGGATATTGATATGCAATTGTCGTAGCATGTCAAGGAACTTCTGAAATTGCTTCTCCTAGTTCTGCTTTTGTAGTCTTTGTGGGAAGGGAGGGGATTGCTCTAGCACCTGAGATGATCCTAAGTCATGATTATGTTAAGATGATAATGTTGTAGCATTAGTTTTTGAATGTTGCACGTGATCCTCCAGTGTAGCAAATGGAGGCACTGTTGTAGCACCAATATCTTGCTCAGTTCGCAATGGCATTGAGTGTTGATGCTCTTCGTTAAGTAGTTATTCGACACTCTCTTTTCCTTTCTTTGATTGCCCTAATTTCAGATCATCTTCCTCAATAGGTCATTGTGTTACCCTCATGGTATCCAAGCTCTTGCCGCTTCTAATCTCTATTTTCTTGACTTCCTCCTTTCCCTAGATCTTGGGAACTTCAGTTTCGCTCGGCAGAGATCCTAAGGGTCTGTTGTTGAGAGCAGTTGCCAGTTGTCCTACTTGGTTCTCAAGATTTCGAAGGGTTACCTGCTGGTTTTGAATGATTGCTCATTCTTTGTCATGTACTTTTTCATAAGGGTTAACATAGAGTGTTGCGGTTCTGAATCACTGCCTTGTTGTCCTGCTTGCTGGGTCAACCCTAGGGGTTTTATGGTCTGTTTGAGTATGGTGGGCCAGATGATTGTCTGGTTGTTTGCTGACCTTGGGAACTCCACAAGAAATTGGGATGTTGCCTCTATCTGGGGTTGTACGTGTTAGAGTACGAGTTGTTGGTGTTACTGCCCATGTTAAAATTGTTGACATAGTTGACTGATTAGGGGTTGGCGGAACACTGAGAGTAGGGGTGTTCTCCGCCACATTAGATGCAGGCTACTTGAGATGGTGGCAGTGATGTGTTGCTTGAAGGAAGGGCCAGTCCTTTTACCATATTGGTAAGATATGATACTTGAGCCATAAGAGCAATCATAGCATCCAATTCATGTATTCCAGCAATAGTTCTAGAAGGTGTATCCCTGTCTGCTTGTCATTGATGGCTGTTCATGGCCATGCGTTCTAATAATCCATGATCCTCTTCACAAGACTTCATCAAAATGGACCCGCCGGATGAGGCGTCTACAATTGATCGTGTTTGTCCATCGTGATCTTTGTAGAATGTTTCTAGCTGAACCCATTCACACAATCCGTGTTGAGGGCACCTTCTGAGGAGGTCTTTAAACCTGTCCCATGTTTCATATGTAGATTCTCTTGACTTTTGTTGGAAATTGGTGATATCCCCTCTGAGTTGGGTGTTCTTGGTTGGTGGAAAGAATTTGAGGAAGAATTTACTCCTTAGGTCATTCCAGGAGGTGATTAAATTGGCTGGTAGGTTGTTAAGCCACGTTTGAGCTTTATCCCGAAGGGAGAATGGGAACAATTTAATTCGGAAAGCATCAGGCGTGACTCCTGGAATGACGAATGAGTTGCATACCTCCATGAAGGACTTAAGGTGCAGATGAGGATCTTTAGACGGGAGTCCTCCAAATTTCCCGGCTGCATTCAACATTTGAATCATGACACCCTTAATCTCAAAGTGTCCTGCATTAAAGGCCGGGCGTGTGATAGCTGAATTCAACTTTTTTAAGTCTGGAATCCCGAATTCCATGATGGCTTTGTTCAGATCTGGATTTGGACGCGAAGGGACCTAGTGGACTCTGTTTATTGCTTGCTCCATTTTCCCCTGATCATGATTAACCAGCATATCCGCCATGTCTACGGGGTCAAAAAGTTGACTTCTTCGCTTCTGCTTCTGACGCCTTTGCTTGTAAGTGTGTTCGATTTCAGGATCGTAAGGCTCTAGGTTGCCTGAAGGCGAGTTATGCATACATTACAGAATGTACCTGAAAATCAAGAAAAAAGGAAAGAGTGAGCTTTATTGGATAAATCACAACTATTCAGCGATAAGTGCGTCGTCACTAGAGGTGTCTACAGTCCTTGGCAGCGGCGCCAAAAACTTGTTAGTGGATTTCCTTGATGGCAAGTGCACCAGTCGAACAAGTAATAAAGAATAAGTAAACAATCATCCCATAGAGACTGAGATTATCGAATGATGACGCTGAATCACAAAACTGGTTGTGTTTAAAGAGAAAGAATAAAGTCCGATTGGTTTGGGAGTTTTTATATTTATGCTAATAGACTAGAAATAAACAATTGATCGTAGTTGAAAAAGATATTGTAACACCCCGAATTCTGAACCCTAAGAATTGAGAACAAGCTTAAAGTAGGTGGATGACTAAGCCCAATTCGGGAAGAGTCCCAAGAATGTCGAGAGTTAAGAAGCCTCTCTGGGACTAAGTAACGTGGCTATTCAGGTCAGTGGATGAAGTATGTATAAGCCGTGGAATTAAAGTGCCAATAGAAAAGGGGCAAGGAAGAATGCTGGGTTCTCTTGGAGTTCTCGTGCCTTGTACTTCTCTCACTCTTCTTTCGAGTCTGGCCATATGGAATGATCTTTGACTTTCGGCGACTTCGACCTCTCTCTAGGGTTGGCTATTGTTTCCTTATATAGTATGGTTTACGTGCGGCGTACATTCAACGAACTGGGCCTTTCCTAATCTGTCGAGGTCTAGTCGTATCTTTCTTTCCAATCTCGGTAGATTGATTCTGCTGATCCTGCGGGATTCTTCAAATCTTAGTTTCAATCCTCTGTATCTTCTATTCCAATATATCAGCAATCTAACCGTTGTTCTTGACCTGTACTATATTTCCTAAAACAACCTTGACAAAAGATCAGATCATATGCCGCATAGCATTGCGTCCCTTACTCCGCTATAGCTTCATGGATGCATTGTATTGCACTTTGATGAAGTTATCCTGATGCTATAGCATAGTATTGACTATGTTATGCGACTTTCTCATAAAATCTCTGAATTCGTTCTCTCCTTAGCACATGTTTTAGGATGTAGGTGGAATTTATCCTTAAGTTCCCTATATAATGAATTAATGCCTTTTTGCTCAGATTAATGCAGTTAAGCCCATATTTACCATACAATACAGTAATATAATACAAGGAAAACATGGCACAAATAGCGCTCATCAATTAGTGACAGAGAACGTAGAGCAGAGAGGAAGGGAACAACTTGGTAAAGTATAACGTTTGAGTGACAAAGAATTGACCTTTTTATAGAGAAGAAAAAAAGCATGAAGACATAAAACCTGAGATAACAACTTCTGGAATTTCAAATGAACGTAGGAATCTTTGAAACCCCAAAAATTAGAACTTGTCCCAGCAGAATGGAATATAAGAATTTGTAGAACAAAATATCACCAAGAGGGGGGGGGGGTAAATTGGGGATTGAAAAATCTTTTTGGATACCCCTGAACTTCACACACAGAAACAGAGACTAACAAAGAGAGTAGGAGAAAGATGAACACAAGAGATTTATACTGTTTCGGTCTTAACTCATGACCTACGTCCAGTCCCCAGACTCTCTGGGATTTTCACTATCACTTCAATAGATTACACACTCTGTACTTGAAAGTAATCATCACTAGGACTCACTCCCCCTTACAAGTTGTAATCAAATATCTCAATCTCAAAGTTCCAATACTTTGAGATTCTTACAATGATTTATAATCATAAATGAACTCTCTAAAAGAACAAATAAATAAACACTGAAGATTATACACAAGTGTAAGAAACAGTAGATGTGTAATGATCATTTGAGCGCTTGTGTTTCTGATAGGTAGAACGAATTGACTGCTTCAGCTTATATATGTTTTAGACATTTAATGACCGTTAGGAAGATTCAATGAAGTCGTTGAGAGAAATAAATAGCCTTTAGACTTGAACAAAGAATGCTTACTCAGACACTTCGATTCGAACAAGGTGCCCAGACATTTGTTGATTAACATCCCTTAAGATTTTCCTGTTGGATGATCTGGTATTCAGATATGGAAAGAACCCATAAATGCTTTTGGAATGTGCAGAGAATGATCGACCAAATCCATGCTTCGTATTTTGAACCAACATTTAATGCATCTGACGTAATCACTTGCTTTTTGATTAATCTTCAGTTAATCCATTATCTAATCATCTGAAACTCACTGACAAACTGATTAAAGATAGTTAGGAACAACAATGAGTGATGATATGAAGTATACAAATCATACTTACGGATTTAGCATTTACAAAGACGGTAATTGTAAAACAGAGTTACATCCCACTCGAGTTTATTTTAACCAAACTGGAGTGCATGACTCAAGTTAAGCATTCTATGCTCGAGTCACTGGATCATCTTCTTTGAAAATAACTTCATTTACACAAATGAATTTGAAATATCATTTTGAAAATAGTTTGAAATCACGTCAACTCGAGTCATTAAGTGACTAACTTGAGTTAACTAATTCATTTGAAAATATGTTTCAAAGATATGCTTGAGTTAAAGAGCACTGACTCGAGTCAGAGGCTTCTGTATTTTAAAAATAAGTTTAAGTCCTCAAATATGACTTGAGTCAAATAGCACAGGCTCAAGTTAACTTCATTTCATAAGAGCTTATGACTTGAATTAAGTAAGACTGGCTCGAGTCAATATAAGTTTAAAATATTTTGATAGCTTTTTGCCTTGCATTGACTCGAGTTTTACAACCAGAAACTCACGTCAAGTTAAGTTCAAATATTTTGACAACTCTGTCTTGTATTGACTTGAGTTTTACAACTCTAAACTCGAGTTAAGTTTGACAGTAAGTTACTAGTTTAAATATGATCAAGTTAAAAGCATTTTGACTTAAACCATTAACTTCATTTTGTTTAGAATTGTCAATTATCATCAAAACACATAGAGAACTAACAGAATCAAAGAATCAAACGCAAGAGTATTACTTGGAGGGCCTTCATTACTTTCGAAATATAAAAGAACATAATTGAACGCCAGAATCGTTATACCTTTCTAAGTAGCGATTTGTTCACACTTCACTAGAGCCGATTGATGAGAAGAGACAAAGGAGTTTCCAAATATACACTAGTGGAAAAAAGCGCTTTAAGACCACCTTGTTTAGATCGGAGTGTTGATGTGCCAGTCTTAGGGCCCGTTTGGATGGGATTTTTTCATAAAAAAAAACACTTTTTTAATGAAAAAAAAAAAGCTTTTTAATTAATTTATGTGTTTAGATGATATTTTTTTAAAAAAGCAAAAGTCACAAAAAAAAAGCCAAAATGCTGCTTTTTTTTTAAAAGCTCCAATTTGGAGCTTAAAAAAAACACTATAAAAAAAAACACTTATTTTAAAAGTCCATCCAAACGGGCCCTTAAAAGTAGACCGATGGCAGTTTTGTAAATATAAAGAACTTCTTGGACCAGATCCTTAATTCATAGGTCTTAAATATATTATTCAGACCGGTATACAAAACAACCGGTCTTAAAAATGTTATTAAAAAAAATTGAAATATCAATTACTTTTTAGAGAAATCTCACACTATCGTACTTAAATTTTATCCAGTCCAAAAATATAAGGAAAAATTGAAATATAAAAGTCTAAAATTTTTAAGACCGAATATATTTAAAAGCCGGTCTTAAAAGTTATACTTTTAAGACCGGACGTAAATTGTGGCAGGTACAAAATATTGAAAAAATGAAACAAAAAATGGATTAATTTTAAGATCGGAGGTTAAGAAGAGCCGGTCATAAAGGTTAACTTTTAAGACCATCTATTTAATACCTCCAGTCTTAAAATTAATGTTTTTTAGACCGGACTAAATTGTGGCTAGTACAAGATATTGAAAAAATTAAACAAAAAATTAAATCCTCTGTTACTCTCTCATTCACTCGGTTTCTTAAATATGAACGGAGAAAATGATTCGAGTCCTTTCGTGGAACGCCAATTATTGGTGTGTGTCGGAACGAACCCTGTTCATCTCAAAGTGAGCCTCGTAACCTCCGGAAAGAGCTTTCCACTAAGTCGAGATGCCGGGGAAAAGCTCGACATTCGGTTTGTTGAAAATTTGGTTCCTTTCGGCCCTAATAAAAACTGAAAGACGAGAATATCACAAGGGGTGAATTGGGGATATAAAATTTTCGCCAAATATATACTCAGCTAAAAGCGAAATAACAGATATAAACCGAGTGAAGAGTAGAAAGGTTGAACACAAGAGATTTATGCTAGTTCGTTCTAAATTCTTGACCTACGTCCAGTCCCAGGACTCTGCGGGATTTCACTAACTCAAATGATTACACACTCTCTAACTCTTGGAGCAATTCTCTCACTAGAACTTCACTCCTCCTTACTAGTTGTAATCAAGTATCCATCGATTGGTGCTTGGTTTCTGCTCTGCATTTAATGTGCTTCTGACTCAAAGTGCTTTTGAGTGATTTGAAGCTTAAACCATGTTAGATTCATCTGAAACTCATAAGCAAACTGATTAAACTTGGTTAGGATCAATAATCAATAATAATATGAAGTACCCATGCCTTAAATCAGTGAATTGCAGATTACGAGAATGTTGTTTTCAAAACTAAGCGTCATGACTCGAGTCATATATGACTAACTCGAGTCATCTTTCAAAGTCCAGAAAGATTCATGTGCAAGTGTGACTCGAGTCAATCTTCTTTGACTGGAGTCAAGTATGAACAGAAAGTAGTTTCAAGTATAATGACTGGAGTCATTTTCCTTTGACTCGAGTCATCTGATTAATACATTCAATCAGAGAAGAGTTTCGAATGGCTTGACTCGAGTCATGATTTCTTGACTCGAGTTAACCTCAAACAGAGGCGAAATAGCCATTTCATGACTCGAGTTATGTTAGGCTGACTCGAGTCATATCAGAAAAGCTTATCAGTAAAAGTTCTCTGTGAATGCATGACCCGAGTCACATACTGGTTGACTCGAGTCATATCAGTTATCACAAACTGATATCGAAAGACTCATATTGGAAAAGTTTGAGACACACATCATGACTCGAGTTACTTAATGACTGACTCGAGTCATGGCTCTTTTGCAAATTGGTTTTAAAACATTATGACTGGAGTCATGAATTCTTGACTGGAGTCATCTTATATTAGAATGTGTTTTACTTAAGACCAGAAGACAAATGACTGGAGTCATAAACCATATGACTCGAGTCAAACTGATGTAAACTTGTTTTTCAAATTTTACAACACATTTGCTTAAGTTAATCATTCCTTTTGATTTCCAAATGTTATTTATCATCAAAACATACAGAGAACTAACAAAAAAAAAATTAGTTTTATTGACGCACTAGCATGCAGTAAGCCTAGCATCTTGACATATGAGTGGAGAAATGTTGACCTAGCCAAAGTAAAGGATCTTATTTGGGACACTATCCGGCATACATACACTGTTCTTGACAGTCAGAAGTTGAAAGACTCGACATTATCGTATTGTGCTGATCACTGGAGGAAGTTTAAGACCTATCTAGCTAACAACTATATTTTTGCCGATGTTCCAGTTGGTGAGCCTCGCCCTAATCCTTGCGACAAGTACACATTTCTTGATGAACAAACTTGGCAACAATTTGTTTAGATGTGGACCACTCCTGAAGCTTTGGTGAGTTTATATTTAATTTTTTTGCCCTTTTTTGTTTGCTTATTAACGTGTGTGGATATGTGAATGTTATTCTGTTCTTCTAATCCTGTTAGTTATATGGTTTGGTGTGTGAATAGAAGTATACATTTCCATCCTTAGTACTGCATCATAGGAGCATGTCTTAGTTCTTATGTGAATATGATTGTAGATGGAGTAATACAGTAAAAGTTTACTATTATTCTATGCAAATCTGATATGTAAACCGTGTAAAGGTAACAATATTACTAAGTAGGTAAATAGGGAAATAATAATGGCATAATATCTCCTATGAGGGCGTTAGTCAGTTAGGAAGGTTTTTTGTTACAGTAGGTAGTGGTTAGACATTGTTGTTAGTTAGTTCATTAGTATGTTAACTGTGTAATGGTTTCGGTACAAGCTATTATTGGGCCTTAAGAGTCAAGCCTCTAACTATATATAAGAGGTTAGACTAATTTGTGTAGGAACTAGTTATGATGAATGAATGAATTGACTGAGTTGGCAGCAGTTCTACAACTCCCTTTCCTCTGTTTCTCCCAATTTCTTCTACAATTCTACATCTTCATTAACAAAGTCTTGAAACTTGATGAAGTGAATTTGATTAGTGTTTGAGGTTCATATCAAGCAGAAGTTCTCTAATTTACAACTTAATGAGATGGTCTAGAATTCATAATTAATAGTTGTTTTCAATTCTGATTCATAGAAAAGAAGGGAACAAGCACAAGTGATTGGGAGAAAGAAAGATTGCCTGCAGAGAATGTCTCGTCTCGTGGTGAATATGAAAAGGTCGAAAAAGAGTTAATGGCAACCAAGCAAAAGAGATTGCAAGATGAAGCTGAATCCAATCCTTCTACACTATGTGATCCACCATCTCTAATACAGCGCGAACAGTTATGGTTATATATTCGCCAAAAGCCAAGCAGGGCTTACACGAGTGAACAAACTCGTCTAGCTACTGAAAGAATTGTAAGTATCATTATTGTTATTTTTTAGTTATTAAACATGTTTCACTACTAAGCTTCTCGTTATCTGTATCTTACAGGAAGATCTTAAAAAGAAAGAAGCAAAGGGATCGTTTGTGTCGGACAGGAGGAATGATATTATGACCGTTGCGACTAGAAAATCGGATCACGTGGGTCGTGTAAGGGGAGTTGGAGGACGGGTAGGCTTTAAGCAATACTTTGGTAAATCCAAATGCCATAAACAAAGTATGGTGACCCAAGAGGAGATGGCACAAACACTGGCCAAAACGACTGAGGAAGCAGCGACCATAGTAGAGGCCAAAGCAGCAGAGTGAGAAGCTTCAATAACTGCAAATTTTCAAGCCCAGCTGGACAAGATGAAGGAGGAAATGGTGACGCTTGTGGGCTCTCGTGGAGAGATCATTGTCCCCTTGCCACAATCACCTGCATCTATGCAGCAGAGCACTAAAGGGAAATGCATTGTTGGACAGTCAAAGGAACCTTATGATCTTTATGTGGATGATCCTGATAGACGATTAGTTGCAAAAGGGATTGTCCACAACTTGAGATCAACTGTACACCACCATCAAATGGCTGATGCTAAAGTTAGAGTGTCAGTTGAAGAGGTGATCATTGATGAACCTCTCCCTCTCCTAATTGGTCACATGAAGGTTGTGAGTGATAGCAAGTCCAGCTTCATCTCTTGGCCAGTGAAGCTTGTACATGTTTCTACTCCTCCTGAAGCTCAAGCCCCTCCTGAAGTTGTTGACACGGTTAAGTTCAATGCCAAGGAAAAATTGTCCTTCAGGTAGTCAATAAAAAATTTGATCTTAAATCGTGGCCTGTCAATATAGAAGTAGGCCTAAAAGATAAGCATCGGGTTTTGGTTGACCTAGATGATTTAATGTCCCTGCTGTTTCCTAAGCAGGAGCTTACTGATGCAATTATTCTTATGTTTATATAGTAAGTATCTTCTTCTATGAGTATATAACTTAAATGCATCATTTACACACACATACATATATACTAATTCCCTAATGTTATTATTGTAGGTTCATGCATCGTGAATTGGAACAACATGGCAGAAGCCAAGATATTGGATTCTTGTGCCCACAGTACATATGTCAACCAACCTTACCGGAGAGGTAATCATACATAACACGGAGGTTGTGTAACCATATGAAAAAGTGGTACTTGGCACCATACTAGAATAGGTACATATCATAATTCTTGTCTGCAATTCCCTTAATTCTGCTCCATATTATTGAGTACTTGTCTATTGTGAATTTTTAGTCACCATTGGCAGTTGGTCCTGATTTGTGCGGATGAGAATACAGTGGTCTTTTTATGCTCCATTCACAACGTAACGATCCACTGCATACATTGAAGCAGATCATGAACAAGTAAGCATGTCATTTTGATTGTCTTGTCAAAAATCTATGCTGTGAACTTTTAGCGAACATTATTGATAAATTTGTGATTTTGGTAATAGGCCCATGAAGACATTCCAACAAAAGTTCAAGAAAAGGCTTGGGTTTTAGGTCAAAGAGCCTATATGGATCGTACCAAAGGTTAGTACATGTTTGGACACTGGAGTAAGCAATATATGCTCTTATATAGTTCTTGTGAACTTGGTCAATAAGAAATATATACTCTTATATATTTCTTGTTCGTTATTAGACCCGTCGACAACCACAAGCGTCCAACTTATGTGGCCATTACATCTTGACACACATATATAATATTATCATGCAACAAATGACTAACATTACTGAAACGGTAAATGTATTTGATATTGCATACATTTTCCTGTGCATCTTTTGATGCAAGGAAGGATGACTAATATATTTTTTCTTTGATGTTACAGACGTTTGCCTGTGCTGACCCCTTTCTTCATGGTGATATTGAGCGCATACACGAAGTGTTTTGTGGAAATCTGTATGATCTGATAACCTCGGAAAGTCAAAACAATAATGTTCATGGATTTGTGAATTCATTTGTAAATATATGTTGTAGCAACAATCATCTTCGATCTGTATAAATGAACAATTGTACAATTTTTTAATGATAAATAATAAATTTGTTTATTAATTTCCAAAAACTTATTACTGCTTTCCATTTTTGGTTGATGTATGTATTGCATTGTGCATAAAGCTATTTATTAGTGCTTATATCTTTAGGACATGATGTTGTAAATGAGCTATATATAAATTTGTAAAAATAAATGCTAGACTTTTAGGACCGGATGTCTTAGAAATGTGCGGTCCTAAAAGTGTTTGTTAAACTGTAAAAAATTATGGGAGAGTTTTAGGACCAAATGTTTTACAAATGTCCGATCCTAAAAGTCTTCGTTAAACTTTAAAAAAAACATGGGAGACTTTTAGGACCGGATGTTTTGTAAAAGGCCGATCTTAAAAGTCTTATGGTAGCCTTTTAGGACCGGTACTTGTTAAATCCAGTCTTAAATATCTATATATTTTAGTTATCTTCTCTTTTCAAGACAACCACTCGCATCGGGGTTCAAGACAACCTCGTGTGTGTTTGTTCGAACAATTTAAATGATGTTTTGTTTGTTTGTTCGTTCTTAACGTTGTATTCTGCTAAGACTTTTGTTTTGTTTGTTCGTGCATGACTACATTTCCTTACTACTACATGGACCACTTGATGATGAGGAATGAAGATGCATAGAACATAATTGAAACATATTTTTCATTATATTTTTTATGTTGCCCTATAAAGGGCAGCATCTAGTACAAAAAAACATCAAACATACAAAAAACCATTCAATCCTCCATATCATTGCCGGAGGAGGAGGAGGAGGAGGATGGGGCTTCAGAGGAGTCCTCTTGAGAAGAATGGTACTCCACGTCATTGGCGTGGAGTACTATGTTGAGATTGCAGTTGACCGTATGCATAAGCCTAACTAGTTTGCCCAAGCGTCGGTCGATGTGATCGACGCGGGGCTTCAAGTGCTCCAGCATTTGTTCCGCAGATGGATTCGGCGGCAGTGGAGGAGGCCTTTCAGGTTGGGGAGGAGGAGGAGGAAAAGGAGGACCCATTGGTGGTGGAGGTTGAAGAAGGAAATGAGGAAGTGGAGAAGAATATGAAGAAACTAAAGTAACAAAGGGATAAATTAGAGCCCCATATATATAGTTGGAGTGTCCTCATAATACTAGGAGACGCATAGAGTGGTTGGGAAGTTTATATTGGAGTAACGATAGAGTGTAACGATACAAATCTGCTTTTTGAGAATTTGAAATAACTGAACTTTTAATACTGGATATTGTAAAACATCTGTTCTTAAAAGTAATATTTTCTAAAAAAATCTTAAATAAATAATAGACTTTTAGGATCGGACACATTATATAAGATCAATCTTAAAAGTAATTGAATTAAAAAAATAAATAATAGACTTTTAGCACCATAGATATTATAAAAGGTCGGTCTTAAATATAATTGAATTAAAAAAATAAATAATAAAATTTTAGGACTGGATATATTATAAAAGGTCAGTTTTAAAAGTAATTTAATTGAAAAAATAAATAGACTTTTAGGACTGGATATATTATAAAAGGTCGGTCTTAAAAGTAATTGAATTGAAAAAATAAATAATAAATTTTAGGATCGGTTTCTTTATAAGAAATCGGTCTTAAACGTACATTTAGGACTGGATATTTCTAAAATACGCTCTTAAAGCATACCATTATATATACCAATTCACAATTCTCACAATCCATTTCATATCTCTCTGCCCTAATTAACTCCTCTCTACCTCTCTGCCCTAACTCCTCACTATCTCTTGGCCCCAACTGCTCAAACCATGGTTAGATACAAGATAACCGCTCGTAGGGGTACTCCTGAAGCTCGTGCCTTCCTTAGGTCGTTATACGAGGCGCCTCAAGAGAGAGTGCGTTCTGTTGTGATGGAAGAGTCTCGGGTCATTGGACCCATTGTCATTTCGGATGATGAAGAGATTTCCGCACCCCCTTCCAACCTTCAGACATTGAAGAGGTTCCCGCTCCCCCCTCCATCCTTCTGCAAATATTCCTCAACCTCCTGGTCCCAGTGACCCTCTCACTGAGTTCCTCCGTCTTCTTCTTTCGGATGATGAAGAGATGCTCGGCCCCCTCCAGCCTTCAGACCATGAATAGGTTCCTGCTCCCCTCTTTAGTCTTCTAACAATCTTCGCCAACCTCCTGACCCCAACACACCTACCGCTGACCCCTCTCCTATTTCCTCTAACGATGCATTGTGGCTGATGCGAATGAGACAGGAAGTTGCTGATCTCCACCCGGAAATTAATGTTGCACATGCTGATATCGCGAAGCCATTGGATGATAATAAGCTTTAAGATGTTTAGTCAGATTCTGGTTGTTGATAATTTTTCAGTTTTTTTTGTACGTTCATATTCTCTATTAATATATGAAGCATTAAGAAATAAGTTTGTGTCTTTGTTTTGTTCATATTCTCAAGTAATTAAACAAACTTATTCTCCAGTTTTCATTTATTTTCATTCAGTTGCTGCTGCACTCGCGAAAGCCAATCCTCTATTTTTTTTTGTTTCAGTAATGTAAATGAGAACCTTTAGGACCGGATACTTTATAAGTGACTTTTAGGACCGAATGTTTTATAAAACTCCAATCCTAAAATTAACTGAATAGTAAAATTTGACTTTTAGGACAAGATATTTTATAAAACTCCGGTCTTAAAATTAACTGAATAGTAAAAAGTTAGGACCGGATTCATATAAACCTTTGGTCTTAAAAATTAAATGAATAAATTGTATATCTTTAGGAACAAATACTTTATAATTAATCGGTCTTAATAAAATCCAAATCGCTAAAAGATGTCTTTATCGCACAGAAAATTAAATTTCCCTATCTGAACTTCTCTTGTTGTGCCGAAAGTGATAACTCAGGTTCTGTCTCCAGTGTTTGTGTGTTGCATCATCGTTGCTTTCTCAACAATCACTTTCTGGTTCCTTAGCCAAATGGCGATAAACCAAGTTGTAAGAGGTGTTTCAGTTATATAACTTTTTGATTTTCTTGCTTATCGTTTTGGGTTTTTCATGGGTTTAACGAAATCGATGAAATGTTCTTGTGGGTTCCTCTATTGTTAATGAATATTGTATTTTGATGATTATATTTGCACTTGAGACCTACCCAATTGACCAATAAGTGTTTTTAGGGTTACTTTTGCTATCTGCAACAACAACGTTTGTGGAGAAGAAATCCTTAGCAAAAGCATTTGAATTTATATGCTATAGGTGAGTCCACAAGATGTTCATGCAATACATTTATTTTCCTCGTCATGCATTTATTTTGCTTCTTGAATTCACTGTGTAACATTTATGACCAAGAGTGATTCTTTGTGATGCCTTTAATGGACAAGTTTCTCCTTAAAAAGAAAAGGACATAACCGACATTGAGCATATGCATTTGGAGTTGGCTTATTTTATATGCAATTTTCAATTTTTTCGGATTATGTATGTTAAATTTTCCGTCTATAGGAATTCTATTATGGATCACAGTTGGATAAATGCTTTACGGACGAGTGTTGAATATGAGAATGGGGTGAGGGAATTTATAGAATTTGCTAAAGGAATGCCCATGATGATAGTGGGAAGTTTTATTGCCTTTGTGTAGAATGTTTGAATGAGATACGACTAAGTCCTAAAGTTATATACACACATTTAATTTGTAAGAGATTTTGTAAGACCTATATAGTATGAGTACGGCATGGTGAAAAAATGCCAAGTGCATCTCAACATGGGGAAGTGGCCTTTGATAATAATGACACTGATATGGATGAACGCATAGAGGACATTATTCGTGATGTAGGAGAAGATGCTTTTAAGAAATCACATGCATATGGTAATATGTGCAGTGATGCAGAGACACCACTATACCCTGGGTGTAAAAAATACCAATTGTTAAACGCTGTATTGAAATTGGTTAGCTTGAAAGCATGTCATGGATGGAGCGACAAGTGTTTTTCATAAATGCTTGAGGCTTTTAAGGACATGCTTCTGGATGATAATGTGTTGCTGCATCGATACAATGATGCTAAGAAAATACTTTGTCCACTGGGGATGGAATACAAAAAGATCCATGCATGCCCGAATGATTGCATATTGTATAGAAAAGAGTTTGAAGAAAAGCAGAATTGTCCGATATGTGAAACCCCAAGGTACAAGTCAAATAAGGGGCCTACAAAAGTGTTGTAGTATTTTCCAATCATACCAAGGTTCAAGCGCTTGTTTGCTAATGAAAATGATGCAAAAAATTTGAGCTGCCATGCAGATGAGAGGATTTCTGATGGAAAACTTTGACATCCGGCTGACTTTTCTTAATGGAAGAAAATCAATCACTTATTTCCTAACTTCGGTGAATAACCTAGGAACCTTAGGCTTGCCTTTAGCACGAATGGCATGAATCCTATGGTAGCCTTAGTAGCATACATAGTTCATGGCTTGTACTCCTGATTATTTACAACTTCTCTCCTATGTTATGTATGAAACGAAAGTACATCATGTTGTCGATGTTGATTTCAAGACCAAAACAACCTGGAAATGACATTGATGTTTACCTTGAGCCCTTGATCGAAGACTTGAAGGAGTTGTGAGAAGAAGGTGTCGATGTTTTTGACAGGTTTTTAAATTGTGAGCCATGATATTATGTACTAAAAACGACTTCCCAGCTTATGGTAACTTATCAGGGTATAGTGTAAAAAAGGCCATAAAGTTGTATGATGTTCGTGATCAAGAATCTAGTTTTGGAGAAACATTTCAATATCTTATACAGAGAATTTGACCCTCTAAAGATGAAGTGTCAAGGTGGAGGACAACTCTTAGTGAAGTTGGAGGCATTTATGGGTTTGATGTTCCTGATCATATCGAGTCCAAGTAATTGTTTTTCCTGTTTGCATTACATTTTTTGTTCAGTTTTGCTATTATTTTACGTGTGAGGGAAAGACAAGTTAGTGTTGCAATCTTAAACAATTTTTTTAGTAATGCAATCTATAACAGTTAATTATTAAAAGTTAAGTGTGATATTGATCCTTAAAATTGATGTTTTGGGTGGGCTGTTCGCTCACAAGAGGAAATTGATTGTTTTGTAGTTAAATAATTTAGGCCATAAAAACCTATACACCCAAGTCATATAAAAATGTTTTTTTCCTTTAAATGTTTTCAAATGTCAAAAATTATAGCAATCAACTAAGCATCTTATTTGTTCCGAGTTTGTCATCACTGAAACTTTGATAGATAACAACTTTAGGATAAAGGACACGCACAGTTCCCTTTTTATTCAAGCTATGTAGTAGAAGCTTAATTTATGTAACACGATTAACATGGAGTTATAATTTTGTGAGGTGACTTGTATCATTCAATTTATTGATGGAAATTTATGTGTTGCTCTTGCTACGTTTAACTACTCTTCTTTTATTCGTAGTACGGTTAATTAATCAATGCTCCCTTTTTTGCTCTTCTTTCTTTATAATTCACAGCAATGAAAGTGAGCATATTCAGAATATTGTCAAGAGTGTTCATTATATATTGAACATGAAAGGCCCATTAGCGACATATGGCATGGTTGGAGTGAGTTCTCAAGTGCAAGAAGTGATTACAATGCTTCATAACCATAAATCAAAAGATGTTGTCTTCATATGGATAGGGGGAATGGCGGGTATTGGCAAAACAACTATTGCCAAACTCATTTTTGACCTCATTGTTCATCTCACTTTCTATTGGCCCTCATTATTCTCCACAACTTTTACTTTAGTACAATTATCCCATGTGTTGTTTTAATTAGAATATCTTAGCCAAATCACAAAAACCCTCCTCCTTCCATTCGAAACTTATGGCCATTATTTGGCCATGGAATGTGCTTTTCTATTTACAAAATATCTAATGGCTTAGGTGTTTCCATTGGCTAATTCAATTTGGTAAGGATTAAGGCTTAATTAATTAGGACCATTAGATTTAACTTATTAATCTCGGCCATTGATCCTAAATGCAATTGTTGACTTTTCAACACTAATTAGCAATTCTTAATTATCATGTTAATCAAGTGTTTGCATGCTTTATATTTGCCATTGGTATATCTTAATTACATGAAGATTTAGGACTAACACTTTAGAAAATATCTCAAAATTACTTGGCTCATATTTCACCACAATGCTAGGCGCATATGTGGTCTATTTGGGGCTATTCAATTTAAGGTTGAATTAACTATAAGAATTATACAAACCTCATTAATTAGTGTGAGTTAAATTACCCATTAATTTTTACTAATTGCCTCTCATGATTAAATTAAGACTATGCTTAATCATGGTAATTTCATTATAATTTGCCTCTTGATTTTTTTTGAAAATCCTTGCCTTCATTAGATATTCTCTAATTGCCTTTTGATGAATTATGAAGGATTACATAATTGCTTTAATTAGTGAAAGCTTAATTGCTCACTATTTGCTTGTAAATTCCTTCTAATTAATTTAAATGTGTCCATAACACTTTCTTGCTTATTTTGGTTTATAGGAGAACCATGATTTAATATGATAATAATATCATATTTTATAATCCTCGATTGTGGTCTCATAATTAACCATTGGTTAATTAATTCCAAAGTAAAACTTAGACAAAAATATAATCAATAGATTATATTTCTTTGAGACACATATTCACCTTTGTTATTTTGCTAATAATTAGCCAAAATATAATGTTTATATGAATTATGAAAATTAGGGTATTACATTCATAGGTATAAACACACACGAGGTGTCTCAATGAGCTTAAAGAATTAAAAATTACCTGGAACCAAGTACAACGATCCCTGCAATGCTCCCAGCCATAGCAAGGTTTGTCCTCCAATTGGAAACAAGATCTTCATGTGGTGAAGTTCTACGTATGAGATCTTTAAATGCTTCTCCAAAACTAGAAGTTTGATTACGAATTTCTGATGGTTCCACGTCGTAAAACACAGGAAGAACCACCTGCTTATTTGATTTATGAAACTCCATAATTAATGACAATTCCTCCAAACACCATTTAGATCTAGCATATTCTTTAGAGAAGATGAGTATTGCAATTTGTGAACTTCCGATTGCTTACATTAGTTATGTTTTGATATAATTTCCTTTGGGAAGCTCAACATCATCTTTGAAAACAACAGTGCCTGCATTACATAGAGCCGAATAGAGATGTGATGTAAAAGTTTCCCTAGTGTCTTCACCTCTGAAACTCATGAACACTTCATAGTGTTGGTTCTCTGTGTTTTGATGATTACAATTTATAAGTTATTAAATTAAGTTAGAAATGTGATTTTCATGGTATGCTCGAGCAACCCATTAATCATGCCCGAGCATCATCGGGATTCAGGACTTAGGAATTAAGTTTAGTGAATCTTTCTCGAGCAGCACTTATAGTTTTCCCAAGCAACATCGAGTCAGAAGAAATTTAAATGTATTGAGAAATCATGCTCGAGCAGGATAATTTCCTTGCTCGAGCAGCATCGAGGCAGAAGCAAAAATAATGCAAGTCAAAGAGGCTTGCTCGAGCAGCAGAGAAAGCATGCTCGAGCAGAAGGAAAAAGCTTGCTCAAGCAACACTCCATTACCACTAAAGAATGAATGAAAACGAAAGGAAATCACCAAGAGGGGGTGAATTGGGGATTTTAAAACTTTTATAATAACTTTGTACCCAAGTGAAGCTAAACGTAAAGAGATAGGGAAGAAGAGCTTGACACGAAAGTTTATCCCGGTTCGGTCTAAATTCTTGACCTACGTCCAGTCCCAGACTCTCTCGGTTTTTCTACTATCACTTAACTCGGATACACACTCGTACTCAAGGATTATCCTCTCTAGGATACACTCCCCTTACAAGTTGTAATCAAATCCCAATCTCCAAGTCCCCTTGACTTGAGATCTTTTACAATGAATAAATAATTTGAATAAAATCTCTCTCACGAGAAGATAATGATAAACACCGAGGCTCTTTGTATATCAAAATACAATACGTAAAGAAAACCGAATGTATAAGAACTCTTGAGCTTGCTTTTCGTTTCGCTTAATCTTTTGTTATCTTTCGAAGTCCGTAATCAGCTCCTTATATAGTGGTGAGTTGCTATGTGACCGTTACTTCTCAACTTAGCATGTTCTTCATTTGAAATTCAGTTTGATGAGGATTATAGCCGTTGGGTCCCGAATTTCAGCGATTCAATTCCCGGACGCGTGAAATCATTCGCTTCCGATTCTTCGCGTTTATTCAATGATTCGTTTGATCCAATTTAATACCGAAACATTCTCAATATAGAGTAGTTAAATACGTTTGAATATACTAAATGAATGCAATCAATTCGTATAAACATGGTAAGTTTTGCGCTCAAAAGAATCGGGATGAAATCGAACGATCATATTTGCTTCCGTCAGTAAACTCGAGTTCTCCAAGTCAGGCTCGAGTTCGTAAGGCTTTTTAGAGTATCTGGTTTATCTTATGTGAGAGCAAACTCTGGAGTTTGATGTAAACTCGGAGTTTGTATTTTGTTTCACCATGTGAACTTGAGTTCATGAAGGTAGGCTCGAGTTCGAATACTCTCTAAGCTTTTTGTCGAATGAACACTGAGTAATATCTCACAAGATAAGCAGGCTCGAGTCCATTAGTGATTAGGCTCGAGTTTAACACTATTCATGCCTAAGAGTTTTGGTTGCTCGATTAGAGTGGACTGGAGCACGAGTACAAACTCGGAGTTTGTACACTTGCTTTTCTTTCTTCAGATGAAGGGCTCGAGTTCATTATTCTTAGGCTCGAGTTCAGCTTAATTTATTCCATGACTTATTGAAGTGAACTGGAGGTTTGAGCTTAAACTCGGAGTTTGAAAAGAAGGAAAACTTGGGAGCTCTTCAAGGGAAAACTCGAGCTTGTAATAACAGGCTCGAGTTTACCTATTTTGTAAACTCTTCTTCGTTTGTCAAACCATAGAGTAAACTCTACACAAAAGCATTAGGCTTGAGTCCATATACTTGGGCTCGAGTGTTCATTAAATTATAGCCATAGAAACAAGTGAACTCTACTCAAAAGAATAAACTCGGAGTTTAAAGAGATACAATTTAATTAGAAAAACTTCCCGCCATGGGAAAACTCGAGCTTGTCTATATAGGCTCGAGTTTACTTGTTTGTAAACTCTTTATTATTATATCATGAGGGTTTAGGCTCAAGTCTATTTACTCGTGCTCGAGTTCGTTATGCTGAAAATATCCCGATGAGCTCTGTTTTGCGTAAAACTCGAGTTTGCTTAGTTAGGCTCGAGTTTTGAGGTGACAGAGTGATTTTGACTCTTTTGTCTTTTTAAAAGCATTCGTACTTGTTTACAATTGTTATTAATCATCAAAACACATAGAGAACTAACATTCTCCCCCTTTTGATGATGACAACACTTGTAAACAATTAACTCCTTTAAGAACACTGTTTTGATCATTTGAAATCATTGAAGCATAAGTGTTCGGTGTAAATGCATCGAATTAGATTTTAACATTTAAACTTTGATTCTATCGAGTTAGCACTTAACATAAATCGTAACACATATTGTCATTGCATAAGCTAAAACATTTAATGGTTTACAAAATGACATTTAGAGTTTCAAGCATACATATATCCCAAAAGACAAACTTGACAACTTGACTTCTCCTTCTTTACTTCAACTCTTCTCCCCTTTGGCATCATCGAAAAGTGGAGGATGAGATGAGATAGAGGTTGACTCAAGAATAGGATCATGGGTAGATGGTTCAGGGGCTATGGAGGTTGGGATTGGTTCGGAAGAGGGTGGAAGTGCCGAAGAGCTAGGTCCAAATGAATTGATGGACTGATTTTCTAAAATTTTGTCCATTTTGTCATGGAGGCTGGACATAGACACCAAAAGAGTGGAGATGCTTACTGAGTGATCTCCAATTTGATCCCCGAGACCTTGCACTTTATCTTTGATAATCTCATGTTCAAGAATGAGATCTTCTTGTGCATCAGAGAATTCCTCATATCCTTTCTTGACTGTGGTGAATCCTGATTCTATCTTGGAAGAAAGATCGAAACAACTTGGGCAATGTAAGTCTTTATTCTTTCATCCAAATCGAGGGGAAAGGATTGTGGTGGAGGTGGTGCACTTTGAGCTTCTTGAACTCTAGATTGAGTAGCTCTGGTTCTAGTAGGTCTTGAGGGTGCTCGAATGATCACTTCCTTGATCAAAGCTTATCCTCATCAAATTTAGGATATGCTGCCAAATTTGGTTGGTTTTTCAGTTTCTCATTGGTGGTAAATGCCGCACCCTTTCATGAAACATAATCACCGAGATGAGATCGCAAAGGGTATCTGGGATGTTTTTCTTCCATGGAAGCGAAATTTGAACATTTCTTTAAAGATCCAATCTCCTATGTTATGAGGGACTTCATCTATGATAGAGGCAAAAATAGGGAAGTCCTTTTTGGCAAAGTGAGTGAAATTGCCTCCCTTTTGTACTAAGTTTCTAGTGTATATATACCAAGCAGCTCTTTGCTTAGAGGCATTGATATTGGAGTGAAATCCGGAATCTCTAAAGCATCGTGTACAGGCTCATCGGGTCTGAGGAGTGAAAAATTTGCCTATTCGTATAATTTGGAGAAGCAACTGGAGGAGGATTTTGGATTTGGAGGAGGGAATTAAGGTATGCAGCAGTGATGGTTATCTGTTTTCCTCTAATGGATGTGGTAATCCTTTCCTCAACCAAATTTCTATCCGCATCCAATAAATTATCACTTTGCATACAATAGTAAAAGGTTTTAACAAAGGATGGACTATATGAGGCTCTAATGGATATGAGAGGTTCAAATTGTCTAAGCCAGTGGGTAAGATCAAGGTTACATTCCTCTTTTAAAGCATCTAGATTGACATACACAGCAAAACTCTTAGCCTCATAGTTTTCTTGGAATCGTATGGCATCCTCACCATATAGAGTGACATCCTCACTAGAGAATCCTTTAGGGATGGAGGAATGATTGTAAATTTCAAATAAGGCTGGGTTTTCTCTAGATACCTGAGGAACAGTGTTGTTGGTGATGGGAGGATGATTGAGCTTGAGAGCTAGTTTGACTAGTTGTGGTCTTTCGAGACTTGTGTATCATTCTTTGCCCCTTCGAGGTGGTGTGTCGCCGAGTTGAGGCTTTCTTTGAGGTATTCATCTTGACTGTGGTTATTGGAGTGGCTTGGGTAATAGGAATACCAGGAATTTGCTTGTCAATTCCATGCTTGAATCGTTTGGGAAACGATTTTTTCCTGGGAGGACGTTGAGAGATTTGTGTATGATCGGTTTGGGGTTCTTGAGGATCAGAGGATTTGGAATCTTGGGTTGCAGATCGTTTGGACGCCATGTTCTCTGGTTTTCGTTGAGGAGATTGAGAGAAATTTTTGGGAGAGTTAGGTTTAGGCTCGAGGGTGAGATAGAGTGAAGACGAAAAGACAGGTTTTTAAAGAAATTTTATCGACGCAAACTCGAGTTCTTAAGTGTAGGCTCGAGTTTGTGTAACGTTACTTACCTGGAATTCAAGAGTGTATGTGTGAACCCTTGAAATTTCTTGCTAGGCTCGAGTCGATCACATCGTAGGCTCGAGTCTGTCTGGTTCTCTGAGGTGGATTGCTCTCTGTCTCCCTCGAACTCGAGTCCGTTCACTAATAGGCTCGAGTGCGTCAAGATCTCGAGATGAGTTGCTCTCTCTCTCGCGAACTCGAGTCCGTTCACTAATAGGCTCGAGTCCGTCAAAATCTCTCGAGATGAGTTTCTCTCTGTCTCTCGCGAACTCGAGTCCGTTCACTAATAGGCTCGAGTTTGGCGACTGATAGTTGCATTTCTTCTTTGGTTCTTTCGAGCTCGAGTCTGTCTTTGGTAGGCTCGAGTTTGTGACTGACTTTACTTGCACTCGATTGTTTGGGATTTTGATTTCAATATACATCCTGCACAAAACATATCTACATACTCCGATGCTTAAGTTAGTGGACAATAATCATAAAAAAAAACATAACTAACATTTGAATTACTTACAACTCATTGGGATTTACCATTCCCAATTCTCTTCTTATGAACACAAATTGTTCTTTTGCTAGTGGCTTGGTGAAGATATCAGCGAGTTGCAAGTGAGTTGGGATGAACATGACTTTGACATCCTTCTTTTGAACATGATCTCTTATGAAGTGATGTCTGACATCAATATGTTTGGTTCTAGTGTGTTGAACAGGATTCTTTGCCAAACTTATTGTGCTTGTGTTGTCACAAAGAATTGGGATTTCTTTGAGATGAACTCCCAAATCACACAATTGTTGTTTGAGCCAAAGAACTTGAGCACAGCAACTTGAGGCAGCAACATACTCAGCTTCAGTGGATGACACAGCCCACCGTGGTCTTTTGCTGAACCAAGACACTAATGATCCTCCAAAGAACTCACATTGACCACTTGTGCTTTTTCGTCGGTCTTGTATCCCGCATGATCTGAATCGGTATAGGCTACTAAGTGTTCATGTTGATCTTTGGGAAACCATAATCCAAGAGTCTTTGTATCGGCAAGATATCTAAAAATTCTTTTAACATGTTCAAGATGGGACTCCATGGGGCGCATTGGAATCTAGCACACATTCCAACACAGAATTGAATGTCTGGACGACTTGCCGTAAGATAGAGTAATGATCCAATCATTCCTCTATACTTAGTGATGTTGAAGTTAGTCCCCTTTTCATCGGCATCCGTGAGTTGCGGTTGAACTCATTGGAGTATCTCGCTCCATTACAACCAGCTAGACCATATTTTTTTAATAGATCTTTCGATACTTGGTCCAGGGAAATGAAGATTCCATCATGGCGTTGCTTGATTTGAAGTCCAAGGAAGTAATTAAGTTCTCCCATCATGGACATTTCAAATTCTCCCTGCATTGTCTTGGCAAATTCTTCACACATAGTATCATTAGTAGCACCAAAATAATATCATCAACATAAATTTGAGCTATTAAAACATCACCAAGTTTATTCTTCTTTATAAAGAGAGTTGTATCTCTTTTCCTCTAACAAATCCTTGATCAAGAAGGAAAGTGCTTAACCTCTCATACCAAGCTCTAGGAGCTTGCTTAAGACCATATAAGGCTTTCTTGAGGTGATAAACATGATCTGGATGATGTTCATTTTGAAAACCCGGAGGTTGTTCAACATAAACTTCCTCCCGTATAAAACCATTTAAAAAGGCGGATTTTACATCCATTTGAAAAAGTTTGAATCCTTTAACACAAGCAAAGGCTAGAAGAACTCTTATAGCTTCCAATCTTGCTACTGGAGCATAAGTTTCTTCATAATCAATTCCTTCTTCTTGATTATAGCCTTTTGCAACTAGCCTTGCTTTATTTCGAATGATTATGGCGGATTCATCACATTTATTTTTGAATACCCATTTAGTACCAATGACCGGATGGTCTTTAGGTCTGGGCACCAAGTCCCAAACTTGGTTTCTTTCAAATTGATGTAATTCCTCTTGCATTGCTATAACCCAATCATTGTCTGAAAGGGCTTCATCAATCTTAGAGGGTTCAATTTTCGAAATGAAAGCTGAAAAAGTAACTTCATTCAAAGTGCTTTTCCGGTTCTTACTCCTTGATTTGCATCACCTATCACTTGATCCAGAGGATGACTCCTACCGTATCTCCATGATTTTGGTTGAGTTTGAACACTTGTTTTCATAAGCATTTTCACAATGTTTTTCGCTTTAGAATCATCTTGCAAATCTTTTTCCGTATTTGTTGAAACAGAAGTTTGGTTTGTCACAGAAAATCATCATCATCATCCAAGGACTTGTTAGATTTGGTTTCACGTAAAACAATATGCATAGATTCTTCAACGGTGTGATTACGAGTATTATAAACTCTATATGCTTTACTTCTACTTGAATAACCCAAGAATATACCTTCATCGACTTTGGAATCAAATTTTCCCAAGTCAGTCCTTACCATTATTGTGGATGAAGCACTTACATCCAAAGATATGCAAGTGAGCTAAGTTGGGTTTTCTTCCTTTGTAGAGTTCATAGGGAGTTTTGTCCAACTTCTTCCGGAGATATGCCTGTTTGATATGTAACAAGCGGTGCTCATAGCATCGACCCAAAACACTTGAGATGTTTGGTTCTCATTTAGCATTGATCTTGCCATTTCAAAGTAAGCACTCTATTCTTTCTTTCAACAACTCCATTTTGCTTGTGGGGTTCTTGGAGCCGAGAAGTTATGATTAATTCCCATACTATCACGAGAATTCTCCAAAGGCATGATTCTCAAATTCTCCACCATGATCCGTACGAATACACCAATAGAGAATCCTTTCTCGTTTTGGACCTTCTTGGCAAACACAATAAATTGATCAAATGTTTTATCTTTTGATGATAAAAGAATGACCCATGTGAATCTTGAGAAATCATCTACTATGACCAATGTATAAAGATTGCCGCCAAGGCTTTTTACTCTAGCTGGTCCAACTAAGTCCATATGGAGTAATTGGAGAGGTCTGTTAGTTGATAATTCCGTTTTTGACTTGAAAGATGATTTAGTTTGTTTACCTTTTTGACATGCATCACAAATTAGATCATTTTTAAAAGAAAGTTTTGGTAAACCAATAACCAATTCCTTTTTCTGTAGTTTATCAAGTTGAATCATATTGACATGTCCTAAACGTTTATGCCATAACCAACTTTCATCTAAGTTACCAACAAAACATTTTTCGAATCGAATTGTTTTTAGGCAGATTAAGAGTATAACAATTACCTTCTCTTGGAGCTCTGAATAATGCTTTGGATTTAATACTATCTAAAGAGAGAGCATCCTTACTTACAATCAAACATTCTTCTCAATCAAAGATGACTAGGTTTCCTTTGTCCGTGCTTTGACTCACACTGAGGAGGTTGTGACATAACCCATCCACAAGATAAACATCTTTGATTTGAGGTCCATTGCTATTTCCAATTTTGCCAATGCCGGCAATTCTTCCGACTCATTTCCACCAAATGTTACCTTGCCACCTTCCTTATGTTTGATTGAAGCAAATTTGGATTGGTCTCCAGTCATATGTCTTGAGCATCCACTGTCTATGTACCACTTATTGGGATTTGATGCTCTAAGACAAATCTGCATAAGAAGAGATATTATCTTTTAGGTACCCAATATTCTTTGGGTCCTTTTGGGTTAGTTTGTGTCTTAGGAGTCATATAGGATCCCTTAGGCACCCATTGATAATTTCCTATAGGTTTAATCGATCTATCTTTCTTATGAAAACATGAAGAAGTAGTATGACCTTTTCTATTACAATAGTTGCAATGTGCAAAAGGATTTGAGGTATGAACAGATTTTTGAAAATAATTCATGTAGGATCTTTGTCCATGTTTCTTTTGCCTTTCTTTTTGTCATAATCGGGCTTGTAACCAATTCCCGATTTGTCATTTGTAAATCTTTGCTGCTTTAAAATTACCTCAAGCATTTCACTTCCTCTAGTGAATTTTTCAAGAGTCTTTGTAAGGTATTCATTTTTCTTTTCGAATAGAACATTCATCACATATGATATTTTCAGAACTGAAAGATTTTCTACTTGTTGTTCAAGTGTTGTATTCTTCCTTTTTAAAACAGAATATTTTTCAGCAAGTTCCTCAAATTCATTTTGAACAAGTTCGTATTCAGTAACAATTCATTATAAGTTGGTTTTGCATCCTTTTCACAAGCAGAGATAGGCGTAGAAATCGTTTGAACTTGTTCTTCTAATAGTTTGATTTTTCTTTTTGAAAATAAGAGCTCTTTTGCGCTTTTCTTAAATTCGGTATAAAGAGAATCATATGTTGAAGATAATTCATTATAAGGTAAATCGAATTACTTACCTCTTCGTTGTCCCGATTCCTCTTGAGCCACAAGGCGTAGATTGGCACTTTGTTCCTCTTCGCCTCATCTTCATCGATGAGCCGTTGCCCCATATAGCCGATACATAAGCTCTTTTCTTGAACTTATTGAATTTCTTTTCTTTGTTTTTCACCTTCGACATTCGATTTGATGTGGCCCGGTTTCTCACATTCATAGCATATAATTGGTTTCTTAGTTTCGTGCTAGAATTTCCTTTGTGAAACCTTCGTGAGATTGGTCCTTTTTGTAGAATTTCTTGAATCTTCGGACCATCATTCCTAGCTCACCATCTTCATCTTCATCTTCTTCATCGTCATCGATTTAACTTCTTTGATGGTTTTAAGAGCTATTCCCTTGTTCTTGACATTGATATCATTTAGTCCCTTTTTGAATTTGATCTTCCCCTCATATTCAGAAAGGCTGCCAAATAGTCTTGCCACGGAGGCCATTGATTCGCCTCGAGATTCTTCAATTGCGGTGACCTTGGCTTCCCATTCCTTGGTGAGAATATTTAGTATTTTCCTCACTTGGGCAGGTTGTTCATATTCTTTTCCCAAGGCAATGAGTTGATTGATCGGTGAGTGAATCGAGTTGAAATTCACCAATAGATTCTCCGGTCTTCATCCTGCAATAGATCGTATTCGAGTCATGAGAGTATTGATACGATTTTCTTTGATCGCACTTTGTTCCTTCATGAGCTATTTCAAGAGCATCCCACATTTGCTTAGCAGATGGCAAAGTGCAGATTCGAAATACTCTTTTTGGCCAAGAGCACTTTGGAGCATATGAATTGCCTTCATGTTGAGAGTGACTTGTTTCTTATCATTGTCATCGTACTCTTCTTCTTTCTTGGGAGTTCGATGTCGGCTACAACCGAGGAAGGAACATAGTTTCCTTTTTCAAAGACCCTCCACAAACCAAACTCGAGAGGCCATTACATAGACCCCGAACTTAGCCTTCCGAATGAGTAGTGTTCTCCATTGAAACCTGGGGGTCGGTTGATTGAGGCTCCATCTCGGTAGAATTCCTTCCATTGGATCTTTGTGTCTAGGATGTTAATCCTTCAAATTGACAACCTTGCTCTGATACCAATGAAAACGAAAGGAAATCACCAAGAGGGGGTGAATTGGGGATTTTAAAACTTTTATAATAACTTTGCACCCAAGTGAAGCTAAACGTAAAGAGATAGGGAAGAAGAGCTTGACACGAGAAAGTTTATCCTGGTTCGGTCTAAATTCTTGACCTACGTCCAGTCCCAGACTCTCGGGTTTTTCTACTATCACTTAACTCGGATACACACTCGTACTCAAGGATTATCCTCTCTCTAGGATACACTCCCCTTACAAGTTGTAATCGAAATCCCAATCTCCAAGTCCCCTTGACTTGAGATCTTTTACAATGAATGAATAATTTGAATAAAATCTCTCTCACGAGAAGATAATGATAAACACCGAGGCTCTTTGTATATCAAAATACAATACGAGAAGAAAACTGAATGTATAAGAACTCTTGAGCTTGCTTTTCGCTTAATCTTTTGTTTTCTTTCGAAGTTTGTAATCAGCTCCTTATATAGTGGTGAGTTGCTATGTGACCGTTACTTCTCAACTTAGCATGTTCTTCATTTGAAATTCAGTTTGATGAGGATTATAGCCGTTGGGTCCTGAATTTCAGCCGATTCAATTCTGGACGCGTGAAATCATTCTCGCCTTCGATTCTTCGCGTTTATTCAATGATTCGTTTGATCCAAATTAATACCTGAAACATTCTCAATATAGAGTAGTTAAATACGTTTGAATATACTAAATGAATGCAATCAATTCGTATAAACATGGTAAGTTTTGCAGTTCAAAAGAATCGGGATGAAATCGATAACGATCATATTTGCTTCCGTCTTAAACTCGAGTTCTCCAAGTCGGGCTCGAGTTCGTAAGGCTTTTAGAGTATCCGGTTTATCTTCGCGAGAGCAAACTCGGAGTTTGATGTAAACTCTGGAGTTTGTATTTTGTTTCACCATGTGAACTCGAGTTCACGAAGGTAGGCTCGAGTTCGAATACTCTCTAAGCTTTTTGTCGAATGAACACCTGGAGTAATATCTCACAAGATAAGCAGGCTCGAGTCCATTAGTGATTAGGCTCGAGTTTAACACTATTCATGCCTAAGAGTTTTGGTTGCTCGATTAGAGTGGACCTTTGCCTCTGCCTGAGGCTTACTCGAGCAAGCATAATGGCATGCTCGAGCATCAGCGAAGAGACATGTTTTTGAGAGAGCTTTCCCGAGCATGAAATTCTTCATGCTCGAGCACCATGCTTGAGCAGAAAAATTATCCTGCTCGAGCATCAGCGGTGAAGAACAACTTTTTACTTATTTGAAAGTAGCTTGCCCGAGCAAGCATGAATTCATGCTCGAGCAAGATACCTCTGTTTTGAAATCTTCGTCTGCGTAATTTATGAAATCAATGTATCAATTCTAATACATCTTATTGTTACTTATTACTCTTTCTAATTGTATTTAATCAGTTTGCTAATGAGTTTCAGTTAAGTTAAGCATGGATTAACCATTGGATTTTCAGAAAGCAAATCTGTGTCAGAAACGCATTAAATGCAGTTAACAAATTGTCTAATAAACTCTATAACAATACTCTGATCGATGAAAGGATTACTTCTACATTCCATTCAAGCATTAAATGCCATCTCACAATGAGCAAAACAAAAGGAATGAAAAAGAATGTCAAACGGGAATATCCACCTGGATTATTTGAACGGCGAAGAACATTGTTCGAGGTTTCACCGTCTAACGAATATATTCACAAGTCACAACGTATAATTCTTCAGGCTTCACCAACGATCATTTATTGCAATATCTATAAATAGCCGAAGCATTGAATTCGCCAACTACCGAAACTTTGTGCATTCAATTAGTTCAACTACTTCTACTGTTTCATCAATTACTGTGATATTAGTGAGCTTCAGTGATCATCATATTTACTCATAAATTGAGGAATAAAACACTATTTTCATTTGTATTAGTTTAAATCTTAAGGTTGTGGAACCTTAAGTGAGGGTGCATGAATTACAACTTGTAAGGGGGAGCGAGTCCGAGAGTGATAGGATCGTCCTGAGACAGTGTATGTAATTGTGCTCATTTGAAAGGATAGTGAAATCCCAATGTGTGCTTGGGGACTAGATGTAGGTCAAAGAATTAGACCGAACCAGTATAAATCTCTCTGTGTCCATTGTCTACATCTTTGTCTTTGTTATTTTTTCTGTGTGAACATTCGAAAAGAATTTTCATTAGATCACCTATTCACCCCCCTCTAGGTGATATTCCACTTCATTTGGTATCAAAGCGAGGTTACTCTATTTGGGCTTAACATCCTGAGTTAAGATCATGGACGGAATATTACCAGATGGTGCATCAATCAACCGACCACCCGGTTTTAATGGTGAACACTACTCTTTTTGGAAAGCAAAGTTCAAGGTGTTCGTGTTAGCAACCAAGTATGGTCTCTGGCAAGTGATAGAAAATGGGGACTACGTCCCTACAAGGACTGAAGGTGGAATTGCTGTTCCAAAGACAGAGGAAGAGTTTGATGAGAATGATCGAAGGAAAATCACTCTTAATAGCAAGGTTGTTCTAATGCTTCTAAGTGCTCTTAGCCAAAAGGAGTACTTCCGAATATGTAATCTATCCACTGCGAAGGAAATGTGGAAGGCATTGGAGATAGCGTATGAAGGAACCTCAGGCATCAAAGAGAACCGTATCAATACCTTGACTACCGAATATGATTTACTCCGAATGAAGTCCGGAGAAACCATTGCTGAATTTCAACTTCGGTACACACACTTGACCAATCAATTGGCTGCTCTGGGTAAAACATATGAGCAACGTTCTCAAGTTAGAAAGATTCTCAACATTCTGACAAAAGACTGGGAAGCAAAGGTTACAGCAATAGAAGAGGCTCGTGGAGAGTCAATGACCTCAGTTGTTGCTCTATTCGGAAGTCTATCCAAATATGAAAGCAAATTAAAATTCAGAAAAAGTATAGATGAGATCAACAACGACAAGAGCAAAGGTGTTGCTCTCAATGCTAAAGAAGAAGATAATGATGATGGTATTGATGAAGAATTGGGAATGATGGTCCGAAGGTTCAAAAAGTTTTATAAGAAGGACTAAGGTTTCAGAAACAGGTTCCAGAAAGGAGGTACCTCGAATAACCGACGTGAATACAAGGACAAAGATCAAGTCATCTGTTACGAATGCGAAAAGTCAGGCCACTACAAATCGGAATGCCCTCAACTGAAGGGATATGAAAAGGATTAAATTAAGAAGTTCAATCGATTCAAAAACAAGGCCTATGTATCTGCCATATGGGGAGATGGGTCTTCAGAAGAAGAAAGCAAAGAAGAGGAAGAGACCGCTAATGTTTGTCTAGTTGTAGAAGAAGAGCAACGTGAGAATGAAAATGAGGTATATGAGTCACAACCTACTTATGATGAATTGTTTGCTGAGTACAATTTTGTTCAAACTGAATTTGAAAAACTTGCTGAAAAATATATTGCTTTAAAGAAGAAAAATATAACTCTTGAACAGCAAGTAGAAAATCTTTCTTCTCCTGAAAATGTCATTTGTGAAGAATGTGTCGATTTAGGGAAAAAGAATTTGTATCTTACAAAAGCTCTTGAAAAATTCACTAAAGGTAGTGAAATGCTAAATGTAATTTTAAAAGCACAGAGATTTACGAATGATCGCTCAGGGATAGGATACAATCCCATTTTTGATAAAAAGAAAGGGAAAAAGAAAAGTGGCAGAAAATCCTATTTAAACTACTTTCGAAAAACTGTCCACTCTTCAAACCTATTTGCTCACTACAATTATTGCAATCGAAAGGGTCATAGTACTTCATCGCGTTTTCATAAGAAAGACAGAAGGGATAGACCTGTTGGAAATTATCAGTGGGTACCTAAAGGAACTTATGTTCCTCAAGCCTGAATTAACCTCAAAGGACTCAAGAAAAAGTGGGTACCTAAAGCCTAATCTCTTTTGATTTGCAGGTATATCTGAGAGCATCAAGAACCAATAAATGGTACATTGATAGCGGGTGTTCCAGACACATGACAGGAGATCATGCTAAATTTGTAGCAATGAAGTCGAAAGACGGTGGTAGAGTCACATTTGGAGGTGACCAATCTGGCAAAATCACCGGAATTGGCGAAATTGGCACAAAGGATGGACTACTAATCAAAGACGTCTATCTAGTGGAAGGTCTCTGCCACAACCTCTTGAGTGTAAGCCAAAGTGCTGACAATAATAATTGGATCCTTTTAGACTCAGAGGAATGCCTCATTATCAGTAAGATGATCTTCCAATTGATAAAGGTAAAATAAAGGTATTATTCAAGGCTCCTAGAGAAGGCAATTGCTATACTCTAGAATTACCCAAAATCAGTTCTGAAAAATGTTTTGTTAGCAACTTGGAAGAAAGTTGGCTGTGGCATAAGCGATTAGCACATGTCAACATGTTTCAACGAGACAAGTTACTAAGAAAAGATTTAGTCCATGGTTTACCCAAACTTCGATTTAAAAACGACATGGTCTGTGACGC
Organism: Acacia pycnantha; assembly: GCA_025563575.1. Classification (NCBI taxonomy): domain Eukaryota; kingdom Viridiplantae; phylum Streptophyta; class Magnoliopsida; order Fabales; family Fabaceae; genus Acacia; species Acacia pycnantha. Next base: position 354,108 of record JAMWYP010000195.1, on the reverse strand, counting down.
ATGTCAAAAGGGTAAACAAACCAAATCCTCTTTCAAAAATAAACTTGAAATTTCAACAAATCGTCCCTTACAACTACTTCATATGGATTTGGTTGGTCCTGCTAGAGTTAGGAGTCTTGGTGGTAACTTGTATACTCTAGTCATAGTAGATGATTTTTCTCGTTTCACCTGGACTATGTTTATGTCTTCAAAAGATGAAACATTTGATCTCTTTACTGTGTTTGCCAAAAAGGTGCAAAATGAGAAAGGTATCTGTATTTCAGCTATCTGAACTGATCATGGAGAAGAGTTCGAGAATCAAGCATTTGCTGAATTCTGTGATGCTCATGGGATTGATCATAATTTCTCGGCTCCCAGAACCCCACAACAAAACAGAGTAGTTGAAAGAAAGAATCGTGTGCTCACAGAAATGGCCCGTGCAATGCTAAACGAGAATCAGACTTCACAAGTCTTTTGGGCGGATGCAATGAGCACAGCGAGCTATATATCGAACCGAGCCTATGTACGAAAGAAGCTAAACAAAACACCTTACGAGCTCTACAAGGGAAGAAAACCAAATTTAGCTCACCTACATATCTTTGGCTGCAAGTGCTTCGTACACAACAATGGTAAAGATAATCTGGGTAAGTTTAACTCCAAATCAGACGAATGTATATTTCTGGGATACTCAAATAGGAGTAAAGCTTATAGAGTGTTCAATAAACGTACTCGTGTGGTTGAAGAGTAAATTCTTGTTGTGTTCTGTGAATCCAAATCTAATGAGTATTTAGATGATGATGATAAACCAGCTCATAAAAATTAATTCTATTCAAAAACAACCCCTGCTTCTCTTGAGAGCCCAGAAAATGTTTTCGAAAATAGTGATCAAAATTCTGTTGAAAATCCGGATCAATCTCAACCTAGAGCTTAGAAGTTCATTAGGAATCATCCTCTAGACCAAGTCATAGTTAATATAGATCAAGGTGTGAGAACTAGGAAAAGTACTTTAAATGAGGTTACCTTTTCTGCATTCATATCTAATATTGAGCCCTCTAAACTTGATGAGGCCCTTTCAGACAATGATTGGGTTATCGCAGTGCAAGAGGAGCTACATCAATTTGACAGAAATCAGGTTTGGGATTTGGTTCCTAGGCCTAAAGATCATTCGATCATTGGCACGATATGGGTATTCAAAAACAAACGTGATGAATCTGCAATCATAGTCCGAAATAAGGCTAGACTTGTTGCAAAAGGCTATAATCAGGAAGAAGGAATTGATTATGAGAAAACGTATGCTCCAGTAGCCAGATTGGAAGCAATACGTGTACTCTTAGCCTTTGCATGTATCAAAGGTTTTAAGCTTTATCAAATGGATTTTAAAAGTGCATTTTTAAATGGTTTTATCCAAGAGGAAGTTTATGTAGAACAACCTCCCGGTTTTGAAAATGATCATTATCCGGATCATGTTTATCGTCTTAAAAAGGCTTTATATGGACTTAAACAAGCTCCAAGAGCTTGGTATGAGCGGTTGAGCAAAATTTTATTAGACCAAGGATTCATTAGAGGAAAAGAAGATACAACACTTTTCATTAAAACTAATAAACTAAATGAAATTCTAGTTATACAAATATATGTTGATGATATTATTTTTGGCTCTACTAATGAATCTCTCAGTGAGAAATTTTCTAAGAAAATGCAGGGCGAATTTGAGATTTCTATGATGGGTGAGTCGAACTACTTTCTTGGATTACAAATCAAGCAGCGAAAGGATAGCATTTCATTTCTCAAACAAAATACCTTCGTGATCTACTCAAAAAGTTTGGAATGGAACACTATAATGCTGCAGACACACCAATGAGCTCAACGGCCACCTTGGATGCTGATGAAGAAAAAGGGAAAGATTTCAACATTACCAAATATCGGGGAATGATGTGACACAGATATTAAATGGCTGTGATTTTTTTGCTAACATTGGAATCAAAACCCTTGTGGAGCGAAGCCTTGTAATCATTGATGAGAAGAACAAGCTTGGTATGCATGATTTGTTGCGAGCTATTGGAAGAGAAATTATTCGTGTACAATCTCAAAATGAGCATGGAAAGAGAAGTAGGCTATGTCTTCATAAGGACACACTTGATGTATTATTAAAACACATGGTAGGAACTTTTATATTTAATATTTTTTGTTTCATGTAAACATATATGTATTGCAAGAAGTGCAAATGAGCATCAATAAATTGGTCATATGTATAAAAACCTTTTGATTTATTGTATGCATCATAAAATCATTTGGTAGTCACATGATCTATAAGCTTAGCATGACATATAGGTTTCTATTTTAATTTGCTTTTTGGTGAATGTTAACTCTTAGAAATTGACAACATTCCAAAGACATTTTCCCTCTCTTTTACCCATTGTTGGTTCAAAATATGCATAGCAAATGAAGTATATAGGAGAAAATGTGCATATCAAAGTATCGAGACAAAAATCAAAATATTCTTGTTAAATTTTATAGAGTTTGTGATTCAATTGAGAATTGATAAATCCTCCCTCTTTTGTAGGAGGATGGAGGCAAGTTTTGAAGCTCTATAAGAACACGGAAACAAGGATAGAAACAAAGGAAGTGAAGCAATGCAAAGCTAGAAGGAACTCATATAAATGTTGCCGCGAGAAGTTGACAGAGCGGCCATAGCAGTTAAGAAAAATTGCTCTGTGTCAACTTTCCGCGGAAAGTGTTGCAATAGCAACCGTAGCCGATCGCGAAAAAGTGCGAAAGTACAATGCTGCGCGTTTACATTTGAAAGCGAGAAAAACCCTACTTAACCTAAAGGGAAGGGCCGAAAATCACATTCTTGACACAAGGAAACAAGGGGGCACACAAGGAAGAGCTTGGGAGAGAGATCTTGGAGCTTTGGAAGCTTGGGTGCTCAACCTAGAAGAGATTTTGGGAGTTTTCACCTTGGTTCTTCCTCTTTTCTCCTCTTTTCTTCTTAGTTCTTCATGTATTCAGAAGTTTTGCTTAGACTCTCTTTGTATTTGAACATGAGTAGCTAAATCTTTCATTCTAGGGTTCTTTTGACCCTTTGTATGGATTAATACTTGAATATTCCTCTCTTTTGGTAGATTAATATATATGTGTGTTGATTTTAATCTTGGCTTAATGCTTCTAAGTGATTGGCCTCCATTTAGATGATTTATTCACTTAGATTTTGACTTGAGAGAGCTAATCTAGGTGTAGAACTTGATTGAAATCATGCCTGTCTTGAAGTTTACTTGATGAATGGATGGTTTGTTGGTAAAATAGAGATATATTTACTAACCTTGCATTGTCACATTAGGGTTGTTGCTTAAATATTGATTCTCATTAATTGTAGCAAGAGATTGTGCATTTTAATGAGAAGAGAAACTTGATTTTGACTCGAGAGAGCGGGTCAAGTGTTTTAGAACCTTAGACTAACACATATATGTATTGAAATGCCACTAGAGAGGAAATTAACCAAGTTTTATGAAATGCAAAAGGGAAAAAGAGCCTAGGCTCAATTATCCTTGAAGTTAAAGAATCAATTGCCTTTATCAATTTTATGTTTTAGAAATAGTCTTTTAAAATTCTCATTCCAAATCAAAACTTTGTTTTAGCTCAACTTGATGAAATTCACTAAGCCTCTTGCTTGACCAATTTGTTAAACAAATCCTCGTGGGAACGATACTTTACTTATCACTTTATTACTTGCGAATCTCGTACACTTGCGAGAACAACAAGTTTTTGGCGCCGTTTCTTGGGAATTTGTGCAAACAAATCCTTTGGTCAACCTTGGGCTTATGTTAGTAAACTTTGCTTGAGCTTTTAGTTAGGTTTACAATTTTTCTTTCTTTTTGTCCTTTATTGATTTTTGTTTTAGTTTGATACTCGCTCTTGGTTGTTTCTCTTGTAGGTACCATTTCAATATATGCAAAACTTGCATCTGGACGGATTGGTAGTGGTACTTGACGAGGTGCCTCTCATTGAAGAAGAGACTGAATCTGCATCTAAAACCATTGCAGACGATGAATATGATAGATCTACTGTCAATGATTTTGCTAGTCGGAATATGCAAGGTCCTCAATCTTGCATTCGGATGCCGGAAATGCAAGCACGTACCTTTGAGATCAAGCCGGTTATGATAACAATGCTTCAAATGCATGGGATGTTCCATGGTCTTTACAATGAAGATGCCAACAAGCACTTGATGTACTTCTTGGAAGTGTGTGATTCTTTCAAGCAAAATGGAGTTCCCAAAGATGTTTTGAAGCTACGGTTATTCCCTCTTTCTCTACAAGGCAAGGCTAGAGATTGGTTCAACAATCTTCCTAAGGGTCTATCACTTCTTGGGCCGATCTTGAGGCTAAGTTTAGAGCTCGATTCTTTTCATGACAAATCTGTGGAAGCTAGGGATGAATTTTTAAGCTTTAAACAACATCCCGATGAGCATCTTTATGCCGCTTGGGAGAGATACAAGATGTTAATGAAGCAATGCCCTAATCATGGGGTGGACAAATGGGTTGTGGTCCAAATTTTTGTACTCGACTTAATCCTCCATCTAAAGCAATGGTTGATTCTATGACCAATGGAGGATACCGGAATGTTCCCGTGAATGAGGTGATTCGGTTGTTGGATCAATTGTCGCAAACAATACTCAAGGCAATGATAGAGGACTAACCAAGCTATGCCTAATGCAAAAGAAGACTCTTCCTCACAAATTGCAACGCTCTTATCTGCTTTGAATAAGCGTTTTGATGTGCTAGAGTCTCAAATGCAAAAGAGCACTTCTCAAGGTGTACATTCTATTCATGCTACACCAATTGCATGTGATCAATGCCATGATGTCCATATGCCTGACCATTGTCCTCTTTACATGGCTGTCCAAGTAGAATCTTCAAGAGTTGAAACTAAGGCTACTTTTTCTCTCCATGAAACTGCTATTAAAAATCTTGAAGTGCAAATGGGGCAATTAGCATCACAAGTAAATGTTATGTCAAGAAGCAATCTTCCTAGTGACACCATTCCTAATCCAAAACGAGTTGGAAAAGAGGAATGCAATGCCATTAACTTGAGAAGTGGAAAAGTGCTACCGGATGTGCCTAGTTCAAGTACTCCTCAACTAAAGCATGATGGTCAAATGATTGTTGATGAAGAAAGTACAATGGAAGAAGATGTCACTAAGAAGAGAAAGCAAATTGAAGAAAATTTGCATGATGTTGGCAAATACAAGAAGGTAGAGCAAGAGATGAATGATGAGAAAAAGAGAAAGCCCACCACTTCTACTTTTATGCCACCACTACCTTTTCTTCAAAGATTCAAGAAGAAGGAGGAAGATGTTCAGTTCAAAAGTTTGTGAACATGTTCAAACAACTCCATGTGAACATTCCTTTTGCCGAAGCTTTGGAGAGCATGCCTAAATATGCTAAGTTCCTTAAAGATGTTTTGTCTAAGAAGCGACGATTCAATGAATTTGAGACTGTGGCATTATCTGAAGAGTGTAGTGCGTTCTTAGCCACCGCAAGGACTCTCATTGATGTAGAAGGGTGAGGTCACTTTGAGGGTCGATAATGAGCAAGTGATATTCAACATGCAAAAAGCCTCAAAGTTTCATGATGATTCTCGCTCAATGTTCGTTTGTAAATACATTAGATGTAGTTATTCCTCAAGAATCATATGCTTCCATGATCAAAGACCCTTTAGAGGCATTCTCGATTGATGAGAAGAGCTTTAAGAAGTTTGATGAAGATGTTGTTGAAGAGCTCTTTCATTTTGACTCATTTCCTCATTCTAGACCGAGGACTATTGAACCACTTGAGCTGTCTGATGCCTCAAGTACTCCATTGAAGCCTTCTATTGAAGTTCCTCCTGGTTCTAGAGTTAAAGCCATTACCTTCTCATCTCAAATATGCTTATTTTGGGAAAGCACGCCACTTACCGATGGAATTGGAGCATGGAGCTTATTGGGCTATCAAAAAGTTAAATTTTGATCCTAAAGTCGCGTGAGGAAGAAGAGGCGACTTCAACTCAATGAGTTAGATGAATTTTGCCAACATTCCTATGAGAATGCAAGGAGATATACGGAGAAGATCAAGCGGGATCATGACAAGAAAATTATACCCAATAGGTTTGAACCTGGTCAAAGGGTGCTCCTTTATAATGCCAAGTTGAGTTTTTTCCCGGGAAAGCTAAAATCTCGATGGTCCGGTCCATTCACGGTGGTTCAAGCATCTAAATTTGGTGATGTGGAGCTGGAAAATGAAAAAAGTGAAAGATTCAAGGCTAATGGTCAACGATTGAAGCATTATTGGGGTGGAGATGTGGATAGGCTTGTGTCCACTATCTACTTAGTTAATGAGGAGTGACCAACATGAAGAGTCAAGCTAAAGACTATAAATTAAGCGCTTCTTGGGAGGCAACCCAAGTTCTAAACTAAATCTTTTCAATTTGTGTGTGTGTGTCTTTATTTTCTTTAGTAGGTTTATGTTTGATCTTTTTGTTTTGTAGGAAGAAAAGGTACCCAACTTAGAAATGGACTGTTGTAGTTGGGAGGAATATCAATGAAGGAGGAAGAACTCATGAATGTCAAGGGAAATGCTTTTAAGGGAAGTTCATTTGACTTTAAGCTCATACATATGTGATTCTGAGGTGAAATTAGGATGACTAGTCAATTTTGAGTAATCTTGTGGCTATTGTGATTATTTGGTTGATTATCTATGTGAAATTCACTTATGACCATGAATTGAGTGCTCAAATTTGATGTGTTGTGGTATTCTCATGAGTATGTATAAATATGTGTGCCTTATGGTCTTGGATGGTCTAAAATGCTTGATCTTGAGTAATTTGGTTGTTGATGATTGGTATAAAGCTTATTGGGTGATTCTTGTGGTGTTTAGGAATGTTTCTTGTGTTTTGCAATTTTGCTGTTAGGTTTTGTTTTTGACAGCAGACACTTTCCGTAGCAAGTTTTACAACTTGCCGTGGCCAGTGGTCGTAAGTTGCTCTCTGTGTTCACTTTCCGTAGCAAGTTCTACAACTTGCCGTGGCCAGTGGTCGTAAGTTGCTCTCTGTGTTCACTTTCCACAACAAGTGTCGCAACCCAGTCAGGCGGTGTTCCCAAAATACTTCGAGGCAAGTGTTTTCTTTTATTTAAGAATTATTTTCGATTTTATTAAAAAAACAAAGAAAAAAAAAATAATTATTAAAAAAATCAAAATTAAAAATTATTAAAAAAAATTATTAAAAAAAGTATTTTTTTTTTGTAAATTTAATAATTTTTTATTGTTTTTTTCCACTTTGCCCTTCCTTATTTAACTTAATTCCCATATTACCCAATGAACCTAGTCTCCATTAGGACCACATTCATCCCCAATTCCAAAACCCTAATCTCCAAGTGTAATTTCCTTCATCAAACCCTAATCTCATCAAAGGACCTTCTTTCTGCACTCTCCAATCTCAATCCGCGGCTCATCCTTCCCAAATCCCCCATCTTCCTCATTTTTCTATCGCAACCCAGTGCCTCACCGTCCAATCCCCTCCATTCCACCATCGCCCCCCCTGTGAACCAGATCCACCTTCCCCTCGCCCTTCTCCTTCCTTCCGCCACCATACCTTCCTTTCCTTTCTCCATAGCCTGAAACCTCCGTCGCCCTTTTCCTCTGCTCGCCTTCATCTCACCGTATCCACCGTCACAACCTCTTCATCCTCCCCTCACCGTGCATTTCCTCCTTTGCAATTGCTCGTCCACCTTATATCCACCGTCTTCGCCACTCATAGCTTTCCCCTACTCAAAGCCGACTAATCTTCACTGTCTCTTCACCACCAAAGCTTCGAGATTACGTATCAGCGCCGTGAGATCGAAAAGGCTACCAAATCGCACAGCCATGTGGCGATAGCCTGAACATACCGGCCTCGCTTCCACCATCGCCTCCCTCTCGCACCTTCGGAGGTTCTCGTCTTCTCTGCCGACCAGTGGCCCCTTGCCTTTGCTCTCTCTCACAAAACCCAGCCAAAGCCGTCATCTTTTTCTCACCATTAGAATACACAATCATGGAACAGAGTTTGATTCCTAGTCCCTATTTGTCAGTCTTCATATCTCGGGTCTCATTTATTGTTCTTCATTTTTGAGGTAACTTTCATGCCTTTCTCTATTTTTGGGTTGTGTCTGGATAAATTAGAGGGCTGCTTTGCTTCTGGACTGATAATGCTTGCTTGTTTTGTTGAACCGAGATGGTAATTTGAGGATTAGTGTAGTTCATTAGGTACGTTTTGACGCTTCGGAACATCTTAATTCCTGGTTGGCTTGAACTCATGCAATGATTCAATGTAGTTGGTTTGAACTTATGCTCTGGTTAAATATGGTTCTGATTCATAATTATAAGCTGGCTGAAACTCATTTCTGGTTTGTATTGGATGTTGGCTGCTGAAAATTAAATATGAATTGTGCATTACTTGTCATTCATATTGGTGGTTAAGTTGTTGTTACTTACCATCATTTTGTTGTGTTCTCGTGATTCCCATAGCTATGATCGAATTCGATTGAGACATTGGGTAGAAGTTATGCTTAGTGAAAATGAGTTTCAAACCCTATGGCACTTTCTTTGTGATTTCAAAACACTCAATTGTTTGCATTGTTGAGTCTTTGCAAAGTCCTACACTCGAATTTTGTGCATTTGTGAGATGAACTTTGTGGAAGTTTAAGTACACATGGTTGCTTTTGGAATGTGTCTTTGAACAAAATGCTCTAAATTGTTATGCAGCATATTAGCATCTAGGCTTGAATTTGAATGGTGATTTGAGGCTTAGTATGTTGTCTGACTGATAATTGTGGGTGAAAAATGGGTTTTGTGATTGCTGGTTAATTTTGGGTGTGCTTTTGATATTGTTCATAACATACTTGATTGGTTAAGCACGGTTAATCAAGTTTCTAAACAAGGATGCTCAATTTTTCTTGGGTTGTGGATTCTAACCGAAAAGGTTGCAATTGAGTTTTGAACCATGAAAACATGCCTTCAAATGGCAATGTGTTTATTATTTGTGAAAACCCGACTTGGACCCCAATCCACTAGAATTCGAACTACTTATATAGTTGCTTGATTTGGCCGGACTTTGCAAAGTTGTGAACTAGATCTTGGTTACTTTGTTTTGCACCTTTTGCTTGTACTAAAATCATTTCATTGTGGAAGACCAAATTCTTATTCAACAAGATAACAATGGGCTTTGAAAATCTCTCGTGATTATTTAGTTTTATGCAATTACCGATGATTGCATCGGTTGAAACCAATTTACTCGTTTGGCTCATTTGATTTTGATATGGGAAAAGCCGTTGGTCATCTAAAACTTGTTTTCCGTTGACCTTTTGCTTTTCTCAAGCCCTTGACTTGCTCTCTTGAAATACTTTAATTTCTTTGGTTTACCACAATGAAATGGATTGAACAAATGCCTCCGCCATCTTTGAAAGTTCACTTTGAAAAAGTAAATGGTTTTCTAAGGAAGTGAGAGTAGGTTTAGACTTGGAATGTTGATTGGCCGCTTGGTATTAGCTTGATTCTAAGTTTGGGTGATCTTTTCTTTTCTTTTAGGATAGGTTAAATAATTTTGTTTTATTTTGTTTTGTTTTTACGTGTTTGTTGTTGATGTGCATACATCCTTGTGTCCAATGATTAACAATCGGTGCCTTCCTCTCGCTTTGGATTAGATATTGTTGATAGCTTTTTGATGTGGATATCTGCTTATGGTTCTTGATGGTTACTGATGGTCACTACTATTTGACACTCTTGTTAGCATGTGAATATGCCTTTCCTAGCTATTGATGGCTAATTTGAGTGGTTCATATAATTTTCTCGACTTGCACATTCGATTGTTAATATCCTAGCTACTAATAGCTAGTAATGAAAAAAAAAATGTTGTGGCTAGTCTGTTGAGGGCCTAATTGTAGTTTGTAAATGCTGTGGATATGAGCTAAATCGGGTACATGTGCTACTTCTTTACTTTCCCATCCTTTTAGTTGACAATGAGGACATTGTCCGTTTTAAGTTTGGGGGTGAAAGTTTGCTGCAATTTTGAAATTTTTGAAACTTTGATAAGTGCATAGTGAAAATTTTGAACAGCTTTTGAAAGAAAATTGTTGGAATGTTTGAAATTTCTCATGCTTAAATTTTTGTTTGTAAAGAATGTTACAAATGAATTGAAATTCTAGGTTAATTGTCAAAGTTGCTTGAATGGTCCGATGATAGAATTATTGCTCAATCTCTTATATCTGATGGGAAATTATGTTTGATGTGCATTGATGGATGTATTGTAGTGATAAATCATGTCATTCAGGAATTTTTGAACTAAAAAAAAAAAGCACTATTGGAGTTAACTTTAGTCTCGGATGTTCTTGTTGAAGGGCTTTGTGGCAAATTAGGTTATATGCCTTTTGTTTCAAACTCGTTAGTTTCAAAATAATCTTTGGAATTCTTCAAAGCTTTTGATTTGTTTCATAAGATTTAAAGAAAGGATTTGGGCACTTCATAAAATGCGATTGAGCCTTTCAAGCCTACCTAATTGATTCTATTCCTTTTTGAACCCTTATTTTGAGCCTAATTGAAAAACCAATTAAAGATTCTTTTTGAAAGACCTAACATCTACCTACCTTAGCCAATGTGAAAAACCATGATTCCTTTGCTTTGAGATAGATGGTAATTGATTGGGTTGTGGAATTTGGTGATGTGTGAATTTCAAATGATTAGAAAAAGGAGTGTAGAAAGTAAAAGGGTTCACAATGTATAGAAATCAAGCCAAAAAAAAAAAAAAACAAAAAAAAAAAAAAAGAAGAAAAAAAAATTGTGCATAAACAAAATGAAAAGAAGTAGTTCAAGAAGGCTTGATATGGAAAAGATCAATTTGTCTTAAGTTTGGGGAGTATGTCTAATGAGAAAAGGAAGAAACCCCTTGAGTGGTTATCATCTATCTTGAGGTATTTGTTGATTATCCTTTACCTTTTCTTTTGAGAACCTTAACCCCGGCCCCATTACAAGCTGAAAAGTCCCTTTGATTTTTAAGTCAAGTGAAGTGAATTAGAAGAAAAGAGGAAGAAATTAGAGAATGATGGAATTGATGGTTTGAATATAGTTATATGACTTGAATTGTTGCTTCTAACTTTAGCAAGTGCAAAAAGAGTACATGTCAACTCCATTCACACACTCACATTTGGAAATTCTTGAAAGGCATGTTTTAAATCTATGAAGTGTTCATTTGTGCATGTTTACTTGGTTTCCTATTTTATATAATTTTTGAGCAAGTAGATGAGGACAAATTCATTCATGCATCAATGGCAAGTGCTGAGAAATTTAGTGTACATGTTTTTGCTTGAGGACAAGCAAATATTTAAGTTTGGGGTGTGTTAACTCTTAGAAATTGACAACATTCCAAAGACATTTTCCCTCTCTTTTACCCATTGTTGGTTCAAAATATGCATAGCAAATGAAGTATATAGGAGAAAATGTGCATATCAAAGTATCGACAAAAATCAAAATATTCTTGTTAAATTTTATAGAGTTTGTGATTCAATTGAGAATTGATAAATCCTCCCTCTTTTGTAGGAGGATGGAGGCAAGTTTTGAAGCTCTATAAGAACACGGAAACAAGGATAGAAACAAAGGAAGTGAAGCAATGCAAAGCTAGAAGGAACTGTATAACCGTTGCTGCAGAAGTTGATGGATCGGCCGCAGCAAGTTAAGAAAAATTGCTCTCGTGTCAACTTTCCGCGGAAAGTGTTGCAACCGGCCGTAGCCGCCGCGAAAAAGTGCGAAAGTACAACATGCGTTTACATTTCGAAACGAAAACCCTACTTAACCTAAAGGGAAGGGCCGAAAATCACATTCTTGACACAAGGAAACAAGTGGGCACACAAGGGAAGAGCTTGGGAGAGAGATCTTGGAGCTTTGGAAGCTTGGGTGCTCAACCTAGAAGAGATTTTGGGAGTTTTCACCTTGGTTCTTCCTCTTTCTCCTCTTTTCTTCTTAGTTCTTCATGTATTCGAAGTTTTGCTTAGACTCTCTTTGTATTTGAACATGAGTAGCTAAATCTTTCATTCTAGGGTTCTTTTGACCCTTTGTATGGATTAATACTTGAATATTCCTCTCTTTTGGTAGATTAATATATATGTGTGTTGATTTTAACCTTGGCTTAATGCTTCTAAGTGATTGGCCTCCATTTAGATGATTTATTCACTTAGGTTTTGACTTGAGAGAGCTAATCTAGGTGTAGAACTTGATTGAAATCATGCTTGTCTTGAAGTTTACTTGATGAATGGATGGTTTGTTGGTAAAATAGAGATATATTTACTAACCTTGCATTGTCACATTAGGGTTGTTGCTTAAATATTGATTCTCATTAATTGTAGCAAGAGATTGTGCATTTTAATGAGAAGAGAAACTTGATTTTGACTCGAGAGAGCGGGTCAAGTGTTTTAGAACCTTAGACTAACACATATATGTATTGAAATGCCACTAGAGAGGAAATTAACCAAGTTTTATGAAATGCAAAAGGGGAAAAAGAGCCCTAGGCTCAATTATCCTTGAAGTTAAAGAATCAATTGCCTTTATCAATTTTATGTTTTAGAAATAGTCTTTTAAAATTCTCATTCCAAATCAAAACTTTGTTTTAGCTCAACTTGATGAAATTCACTAAGCCTCTTGCTTGACCAATTTGTTAAACAAATCCTCGTGGGAACAATACTTTACATATCACTTTATTACTAGCGAATCTCATGCACTTGCGAGGCGAACAAGTGAACATATAACACAAGTGCATCATAGATTCCTACATGAGGAGTCACTGATCTTTGACCTAGTCAAAAGTCACCTTTGACCGGGTGATGATAAAGGCTTGGATCGGGATCAGTGGTTTTCATGCAGAGGAATGTGAATGGTCAAGATGGAATTTGTCCCTCACATTTGTGGAGAGATAATACTGGGACCTTCAATGAGTGAGTCTGAGAAATGTATGGCCATACTACAATGGAAAGGAGTTTCCGTTTCAGTTATTAGACTACTCAAGAATCGAAAAAGTAATGGTCAAGAAAAGGAAGTTGACATTATCCATGCCCCATCCTTGACCAAATTATCGCATGACAAAAGGGACATGACATGGTTGTACGATAGGTTGTATCGTATCATCGATCCCCAAATGAATTGGGTAGTCGCAATGTCTTGCTAGAGGCCACTTGCGACTTGTGGGCTGGTACAGTATTGGTCCACTGCCAATCTCATGTGGGCCTGCAAGGTCGCACACAAGAATAGCTCAACACAATCAAAAGTGTTCAGATTCATTTAATCTTAGATATGTCTAAGATTTAATGAATACTGTATTTAATCTAGGATGTGTATATATATATATTAAATTCGAAAATGATAGTGATATTATTTATAAATAATAATATTCTTATATATAGTATTTAATTTATTTGATAAATTAAATAAATATAATAAATTGAGATATTGTATCTCATTTTTAATTTTCGAATAAAGATATCATATATCTGATTTAATTTGAATTGAGATAAAGTATCTCATATTTAATTAAATAGATAGATATCATATATCAGATTTAATTTATAGAAATAAATTAAATCAGCAGGATTTTAATTCGGATTAAATAAATAAATTAGATTAGATCTGTTGGACAGATTTAATTAATGCTATTTAAATCTAAAATTCAAATTCAAGATTAATTGAGATTAATCTTGAATATTTTAGTATGGCCCAATTAGGGTTTTAGAAATTCTATAAAAGGATATTGATCTAGTCGTATTAGAAGGACGAACCAACAAGCCGCGAAAGAAATCCTAGAGAGAAAAACGTGAGACACAAAGTAAGAAGGCGCTAGCACGCTGCCGTACGTGTTGGAGAGCCGTTCGGTGTGGATACCAGTAGAGGGAGAGAATTCATAGAGTCAGTTCCTAGAGATTGATCGAGCAAGAAGGTGTTAGCCCACGTGTTCGAGAAAGGACGCATACAAGCTCATATAGGTACGGTTTCTCTAACGAACATTGATTTAAACGCCGTTGATATATCCTCTCTATGGGATTTGTAAAATTTTAATGGATTAGAATCCTTCCGCTGCATGTACGGATCCCAACAGCTTCTCCCCTCCACTAAGCAGCCACCCAATTTGGAGTTGAAATCCCTTCCAAATCATTCGAAGTATGCATTTCTAGAGGTGAATGAACAATTGCCAGTCATTGTGGTAAATAATCTTCAGCCTGATCAAGAAGAGAAGCTACTAGGCTTATTGAGGGCCAACAAGAAGGCCATTGGGTGGACATTAACTGACATTGTTGGCATCAACCCTTCTATGTGTATGCATCAAATTCTTTTGGAAAAAAAGGCTAAGTCGGTGAGGCAACCCCAGAGACGCCTTAATCCCCTTATCCTTGATGTGGTGAAGAAGGAGGTCACAAATGTTACAGAGATTGGCTGGTAAGTCTCACTACTGCTTCTTGGATAGCTACTCCGGATATTTCCATATCCATATTGCTCCTGAGGATCAGGAGAATACTACCTTCACATGACCCTTTGGAACATACACCTACCGAAGGATGGCTTTTGGCCTCTACAATGCACTTGGCTTTTTTCAGCGCTGTATGATAAGTATTTACTCTAAGTCTCTAGAGAACTGCATGGAGGTTTTTTTGGATGATTTCACTGTATATGGGTCTGATTTTGATGTGTGCTTAGCTAAATTGTCTAGAGTCCTACACATGTGCATTGAGAGTAATCTTGTGGTGAAATATGAGAAGTGTCACTTCATGGTTGAGTCGGATGTAGTTTTAAGACACATAGTGTCTAGGAAAGGGATTGAGGTAGATCCTTCTAAGATAGATGTGATTACTGCTTTGCCTTACCCCGCATCTGTGCGGGAAGTTCGCTCTTTTCTTGGTCATGCAGGTTTCTATTGGCGTTTCATTCCAGATTTCAGTAAGACTGCTCAACCCTTGTCCAACATTTTTCATAAGGACACTGATTTTGTATTTGATGACGAGTGCAAAGGGGCCTTCGATCACTTGAAGCGTTGCCTGACCACATCCCTAGTGATCCAGCCCCCTAATTGGTACCTTCCCTTCGAGTTGATGTGCAATGCTTCCAACTACGCGGTTGGTGCTATCTTGGCACAGTGGGTTAACAGAGCCTCTCATGTCATAGCATATGCTTCCAAGACTTCGGATCCTGCCCAGTCTAATTACACCACTACTGAAAAGCAGTTGTTGGCTATTGTATTTGCTTTTGATAAGTTTAGGTCATATATGCTAGCTAGTAGAGTAATTGTTTTCTCTGACCATGCTGCTTTAAAGTTCCTTTTGAAAAAGGAAGATGTTAAGCCATCTCAAATTACAATTCATGGTAATCTCAAGCAATGATGCTAATTACAAAAGATGGTCTCTCAAAGGATGCCCTCAATCAATTAATCTCTCAAGTGTTTAGGGTAAATTAGTGTATCGCTCAAATTCAACTCAGGAAAATTGTTCTACCATAAGCTTGCTCAATTTCTGCGTCTCCACTACTCATAGCACATGCATGCACAAATCAAGAGAGCTTGTTAATACAGGTTGTAATGGGGTTAGGGTGAAATTAGATAATAGTATGGAAGGAGAGGCTAACACCAAAGAAATTAAAAAGAGCATTGATTAACACAATCATTCTCTATGTATGAAAACTTTTATTTTTCTTATGTATCTCCTTTGTTTTTATGTCTTTCCTTTTCTTTTTCTGCTTCTCTTTCTTTCTTTGTTTTTTGTTTTTTTGATATATATTTTCTTTTTCTTTTTTCCTTTTTTTTAGAAACTATATACATAATCACGATGACCACATCAATACCAATTGGTGAATGACACAAAATAAAATATCTACCCCCATACTTAAATTTTGCACTCCTGAGCAACCCCCCACACTTAAACACAAAACGAAGGTGAAACCAATGCTCAATAAATTTCGTTTGTGTGGAATAAAATGGTCTTACGCTTAGGCTTGTAATGTGGCTTAGAAAAAAACGAGTCAAAAAGGCACAAAGGGGCTAGCAAAGGAATCATAACACTTTCCTAGCATTTCTTTAGGGTCTAAAGTGACCACCACAGGCAAAAGCATAAGCAAAATGCAATATAGAGTGAAACTCATGATTAGGCACGCATCTCCTAACTACTTGGTCACTAGAAAAATTTCTACAGATAAGGGTCATCCCAAACATAATATTTAGACTCACTTTTCAATTTTAGGGTTTGAGCCCTAGTGGAGTCTATAGGCAACACACCAGCTACCAAGTAGTTAACCAAATCAGCATACTGTGGAAGCTTACCGTGCAGTTGTAGAAGCTACTCATCATGGAAATCATCATAATTTCCCCATTTCTTCTTCCCATAAGTCGCTTTCTGGGTCCTTTGTTTCATTTTAGTTTGTGTTTAGAGTAATGGTGGTAAGAATGGTTTTTTTGCGATCTTATTTTTATAAATTTTCCAACTAACAATGTATGCTTGTACTTTTGGCGGGTCTTACATTTTCTAATTTCTAAATAAAAACCAAGTTTCAAGAATCATAACCTCGAAGCACCATTGCAAATGCCTAATCAAAAACTTCAACAACTCCATCCCATCCAGAGGTAAGCTCCTCAAGCAATGCACTACTCATCATGGAAATCATCATAATTTCCCCATTTCTTCTTCCCATAAGTCGCTTTCTGGGTCCTTTGTTTCATTTTAGTTTGTGTTTAGAGTAATGGTGGTAAGAATGGTTTTTTTGCGATCTTATTTTTATAAATTTAAGGTTAGATAAAAGTCAGACGGTGTAATGTGATTTATATTTAGATTTATAGTAGAATAAATGGCTTTTCTAAAATTGAAACTTGTTTAAATGATTACGTTGAAAAGCAAGTTTAAATGGAAAATGATTGAAAAGGACGTGAATCTTATTAAATAATACATATATTTTAGGGAAAATTATGCGCAGGTCCCAAGGACGGAAAAAAATTACAAAAAAGTATCTTGAAATCACAAAATTACACAGAAGTCCCAAGGGACTTTTGTGATATTATTTGTATTAACAACAAGAAATGCATGTATTTACAACAGGCAATGCATATATTTACAACAACATTTAAACACCTGACCATTTACAACAGAAAAAGCCATATTTACAACAGGAAATACCTATATTTGCAACAACATTTAAACACTTGAATTTTGAACGTAGAGAGGTTGTAATACCCGATTTTCGACTTACCGAAAATCCTGTATTTTAGGAATATGGTACCATATTAAATTGTTTAACATAAGTGACTTAGAATCACATAAAATAATGGCTCTTTTAAGTTCAAATGAACCATGGAAAAGCTATAAAAAACACCTAATTAAATTAAGTGTTAATTAGCAAATAATGGGCAAATTAGCTTGCAATTAATTAAGATTAGTGCATAATCCTTCAAGATGATTAGAGGCAAATTAGGATCATCAAAGGGCCATAATTTCAAAATGTATAAGGACCAAAAATGAAGCATTAAGCTTGTCTAATTAAAGCACTAATCAATTCACCAATAACAAATGCAATTAGGGGTTAATTAAACTTTGTTAATCAAGGTTGAAAAGTCAACAATTGCAACTAGATCCAATGGCCAAGGTTAGATCTAATAAAGTTAATCTAAAGTTCCTAATTAAATAAGCCTTAATCCTTGCCAAATTGAGTTAGCCAATAGGAACACTTAGATCATAGGATATTTTGTGAATAGAAAAGCAACATCCATGGCTAATTGAGGGCCATGTATTTCAAATAGAAGAGAGAGGAAAGAGTAAATAAGTTTTGAGAATTAAAAACCAATGGGATTAATTCAAGACATAAGTAGAAGGAGATAAAAATTCTTGAAGTTGAGTCACGTTGGAAGAAAATCTGAACAGTGATTGGAAAATATTAAACTGGTATTGATCTGTGGATTTCGAGTTAGAGCCGTTATTTTTCATAGAAAGTAGACATGTCAAGTGTCATTTTGGATTTGGAAGCACATCGTTTCAAATTTTGTAGAATTAATTATAATTTTTCAAAGTTACTGAAAAATCTGGGCCGAAATGCTGAAATTGTGTTTTTGAAGAAATGAAAGGGTAAAAGTGGAATAATAAATCCACAAAGGGTAGAAATGTCAAAATAGGTGAAAATATGCTTTTTTATATTATTCTAGGAATTATGATATTAATTATAATATCATGGAAAAGGAAATAATCCGACGGTAACATTATAGGATATCCGGGAAGTCCAAAGTTGGATTCAAAAGGTCGGGCGTTTTGGTAACTACACGGTGAAAGGTACGGATGCGTACTATAACTTTAACTTTGATGTGTCTTGTATGATTATATATGATTGAATGATTCATGAAATCGTGGACAAGACTAGGTCTTGGGTCATGCACCATGACTAAGTTATAGGGCTTAGGTCACATGTATATATACATTCAGCTTTATGCGGGTTATAGTCATGATAATATCGTAGGGTTGTTTTCCTAGCGTTAAGGACATGTGGAGGCGTGGCACTGGTGAGTGCAAACGTTGCAAACATTACATTTGTTGTGTGCTATGTATTGTTGTACTGTTGACATTACATTTGCTATGTGTTATGTATTGTTGGAACCTTACATATGATGTGTGCTAAATATGGTTGATGCTGAAATGTAATGAATATCTGTCATATATACTGTTATTACATGTGCATGAGTTTAACTGTTGCCTGAGATTCAATGAGTATTGAATCTCAGACTTGACTAAGGTTCAGGAAAGGAACCAGGATATAAGAAGACAATGTAGACGGAGTCGGGAAAAGGAATCAGTGGACGAAGCCGTGAAAAGGCACCAATGGACGGAGCCGAGAAGAGGCTCCGGTGAAAGCAAATGCCGGAAGAGGTTCATCAGAGCGTAGTTTCTGGCATGAATCCAATAGAGTTGTTTCAAACCATTTGGTGCTTAAACTAAGAAAGGGATAGTCTATGTGGTTCAATCATAAGTCGCCGTGAAAGACGGGGAGACTTCCACTAGACTTTACCTGGCCTGGCCAATGGGTTTGATTAACTGTATTGGGTTCCAAGCCACAAGTCTAGTTAAGGCTTGGTTTAAGATTGTATAGTTATTATGTTAGAGTTTTAATTATACACATTCCAGATAATTGTATCACATGAATATTCCTTCGGAATATTTAATTTAACCAGCATATGCCTGGACATTTTATATCAATTACTTATTGTCTAAATGTTAGTGCATGCTCTCCGTTCCGCTTTACTCTGACATGTAGCACCGTATTCCTAAATACTATGTGTCACCGGGCACAATAAGTAGTATGGAATTTTGGGTGTTACACTTTCAAAAGTATAAATTATCAACCTATATAAGTATTTGAATATATATGTGTGTGTGTGAAGCAAATTAATGTCAGGAAAAAGGTTGATTGTTCGTTTTGCGCAAAGTGTTAGGTCAGGATATATGCAAGCAAGAGAGGTTAAGGGAGGCTAATTAAGATTAAATATATTGTCGTGTCAGCTGACTTTCAAATATTCTCCACTACATATATATTATTTGTCTATGCAAACTCTCATCGATGTTGAAGTTTTGATCTTTATTTCACCCAATAGGGAAACTGAAGCCGCACCATGCTCTGATTACACAAAAATTAATTCGTAATTTCCACTTCATTATCCAAACGCAGAATAGTTTGAATTTGATTCCATAAAGCACTTAATAATTTGCTTTCAGGAATAGAAATATGCTTCCAAAAATATCCCTGAGGTTTGCCACCAATAGCTCAATTAATTTGTATTACAAAATATATTCTATATTCTATATTTAAGACCTGAGGTAGTAGTATTGCCTTGCCTCTCACTGTATGATTTTATTTTTAATTGTGTAACACCCCATTTTCGTAAACTTTTTCATAGCATTTTGATCAGAGTTGAGCGTCGGAATTTATTTTCAATATAAAGAGTAACTGAATAACATAGCTTGCGGTGTATCCTGCTGTTCATACGGCAGTACATTCATCCGAGTGTCTAACATAAAAGTAAAAACATAACAAAAGAAAGTCTTCATCCGGGTCTCTAAGCGTGCTGCTTACCCTTATCCTCGACCCTCGGTCCTTCTGACCCTGAAGCTATGTTAAAAGCTGAGGTCCAATGCCCACCGGACCTCAGGTAACGGTTAACCTCATGCTTATATAAACAATATATATATATGATCAATATTCATGACATTTCAGCAATAATTACTACAAAAGCCCATAACAGATGTAGGAAATACATAAGTATATGAAAGTATCCATCACATATAAGTATACTATAAGCATCAGAGTCAGTGTTACGATACGTCGCGAACGTACCTGCGTTGATGAATACGGTACGTCTTTCGGTCGGAACGTGATCAAAGATATCCTATAAGGATCATATCGTATTTATTAATTCATAATCAATATCTTAACAGGTATTTTAGTCACAAATTACTATTATACCCCTGACTCCAGAAAATCGTTAACCGATAAAATTTCGCCAGAGCTTCGTTACTCCGACTCTCAATTTTCAAAAACTATATTCCTATCATGTTTTTACCTCGTCAAGCATCTTTCAATGCAATGAGGCATAAAAACAAGATTAAGAATTTTACTTCCTACTTCCTAGATCTAACTAGCATTTATACTAAAAACTACAAAACTAAAGACTAGAACCTAAAAGCTAGCTAACCTCTTGAAGAACTTCCTCCTCCTTCTTGCTCCCACTTCTCTCTAACTCTATAGAATGAGTTTTGGTGTGAAATTTCAAATGGAAGAAGAGGCCTATTTATAGGAAAAAGCTATGGCACATTTGGTAATTCTCTTGAACTTTCTCTACTCCAATTTCAACCATTGGATCTAGGGTTTTTTTTGAAATCTCATCCTCACCATCCACCCTCTCAAACCGTCCTCTCTCCTCTCTCCCTTATCTCTTCCATTTCATTAATGAGTCTTATCTCTTTAGCAGATATTTTCTCTTACCGATTAATTCCCCTGCTTAAAGTTCTACTTGCATGTGCTTATAAACCACTAATATTCTTAGAGGTAAAATTTGAAGTTTATGTAGTCTCTTGAGAAGTATTTGGAATAACAAGGATTATAGTCCAATTAGGGGTTTTTACTAGCCTTTTAGTCCTTTTAGGATAAATCCCAAAGTTATGGAAATGACTTTGGAGATTATCTACTCCGAGCTAAAAATACACTTGTTCATAAAAAGTCCTTATATTTGATCTATGATTAACATATTTCAGTACACAATTTATTTTCTATCGGTTCTCATTTACTTATGTCTTGAATTAATCCTAATAGCTTTTGAACCCTCAAAATATCTTCTTCAAATACTTGGCTCTCATTCCTCCACATCTCCCACTACACACACACACTCACAACTTCCTTTTCTCTCTCTTCCACTACACTCACAACTCTCTCTTACACACACACACTTTCAAATTCGTCCCCCCCCCCTATTCATCTTTAAAATTTTGTTATTTTATTTTTAAATCAATCTTATATTTTTTTAGAAGAACAATTCTCATTGGATGATTTTATTTCACAAGGATTCCCCTTTATGAAACTAATTTAAAGCCTTTGGATCTTGCTTTATAAGATTCAATCCTAGCCTTTGATTTTGGTTTGACTTGTCAAAGTTTAATTAATAAGCTTGATTAGTGTCTTAATCTTATGCTTAGTAATCTTTAACATATCCTTTGTTGGTTAATTAGGCTTTAGGGATTTTATGTAATTAATCTTATACATTTCTTAATCATGCCTAATTAGTTAGCAATTATCTTTATGTTAATCTTGACAATTGGTCTCTAATTAGGGTCATATATCCCTAATTGTGCCTTTAAAACATGCTACTTAATTTCTAATAAATGAATATTTAATTATCTACTAAATGTTGACAATTTTCTTTAATTCGATTTATTATTTCCTCACAACTTTTGGGTTTACTTTGGTCATTTATGCTCCATGCATTAATTTAAAAATCATAGGGCAACTTATGTTCCCTAGAATAAAATTGGGTCTTTGTCTCTTTAATTCCCAAGGAAAATAAACAAATAAATTACTAAAATTAGAGACAACATACTTTCCTATTTTAAATAGGTATTAATTGCCAAAATATAAATTTTGGGTATCACATTATACAATTTAACCCTTGGCTTTATTTAATTTCAAGGGGAAATTTCTTAAAATAATATTTAGTGAGTTTCCAAAGTTTGAGACCACATATCCACCTATTTCCAATAGGTATTACTTATCAAAATATAATGTTTATAAGAAATACGAATTTTAGAGTATTACAAATTGCAAGCGAATTGGTCCTTCAATTTATGGCTCCTAATTATCTCTCTGCATGTCCTTTCAGACGGAAAAAAATTGCTGATATACTCCGTCTATTTCTAAATATGAAACCTAACTCATAAATTCATAAATATTAAAAAATTGGTTGATTATTTGTTGTTATTATATAAAATTACGTGTCATTCTTTAAAATACCAAATTTTAACGAGGGTATATTAAATGTGAGACAATGAGAGGAAAAAAAAAAAAACTATGAAATTAATTAATTAGGTTAGTGTAGAAAAAAAATAAACGAGGAAGAAAAAATAGATAAAGTTATTATATTTGTCTATTTGGGACCAAAACATAATATCAACTATATGTATTTATATTTAGTAGTGGACAGAATATCTTATATACAGCTTGGTACTACTTTGATTTAGTTCTTAAATTTTTTGGCTGTGCCGCTTCCACGCGCAGTTAATTGATGATACTGATGAAATTCATGGTATTCATGTGTTTCTTTATTATATTGTATATAGAAGGGTAAATATTCTACATACTACTTCCTTCAGTCTTTAATATAAAAATATTTGGGGAGTCAATCTTGGTCCTAAATATAATACGTATACATATATTTTTTCTTCTCAATGTACCCTATTGATGTTACATTATCAACAATAATCAAGGAGGAAAATGAATGAGAGAATTAGAAAAAATGACTAGGATGTTTTAGAAAATACATATGATATTAACCCACTTAATTAATTTCCTTAATCTAATCAAATTAAGAAAATATGTCTTAATATTAAGGATTAAAGGAAGTATTAAATTGGACTTATATCTTGAAGGGAGCCAAGTTAAAAGAAAATAACTTGCACTATGAACAGGACAAGTTCATTAAACTATCTCTCCTCAACAGTCAACACCTCGTTTCTCGTGTACAGTAGATTGTAGTAACATTATACTACTCTCGATCCTAATTATAAAACTATTTTTATAGTGCAATTGTAGTCCTATAATTAAGACTATAATATAAGCCAAATGTACATTTAGACATATAATTATATCATAGAACAAGAAGGCATCTGAATCTGATCGAGTTCCGAGCAGATGCAGTCGTAAATCATCTCATGTATATATTATTGTTGCAATTAATTAATTTTCGTTTTGGCTTTAATATAGTTCTTATAATAACATTCTGAATTCTTTGAAATATATAATAAGTTCATGGGCATGCATGTATACCTGAAGCATTTTTAGTTTAGCATGTTGTAGATCATCATCATCATGTTCTTTGTCACTCCCACGTTTTTAATTCTGTGTCTTGAAATACATATATGTGATAGTTACTAGATTGATTCCAAAAGTAGAGGAGAGAGAGTTCTGGGACCTACCCACTGAGTCAGAGAGAGATCTTTCCTCACAGGATCATCACTATCATCATCATGTTCTTTATCGCTGTCTCGTCTTTGCTGCCACCATTCCCCACCGTCACGAGTTTGCTTAGACTCGTGAGTTTGACAACCTTTGATAGCATCATTTCACAAAGTATCAGGATGTATCCCACTATCCCGCGTATAAAAAAATGTATAGCATGTGGGATATATAGATAAATTAAAGAAAGTTAAAACGCGTGCAAAGACTTAAACGGATTAGGCGTGTGAGCTGTAGGAGAGGCATGCAACGCAGTAGAAGGAAGAAATGTTGAATCGTATTCATAATAGTTGATCCACCTACTACTCCAATTATCATCACCTAATTACTTCTGTACGGTTTTTTTTTTTTTTTTTTGGGGTATGAATTACTTGTGTACTGTTAATTCTAAACAAACCATCAAAAAAAGCCTTCATCGCTGCGGACACCATATTTGATTCCATTGCATATTAAAAATCGGGCTCCCTCACAGTACTATGGAATCCATGCCCAGATCCAGATCCGCTTTGCGAGGAACTGTCGTCATTTTCATCAGAGGAAATTACTTGAGCCCCTTGAGATGTAGTAGCACTGGTTGGAGTCACAGATGAAGCGCCAGGATTCATCACCACTTGAGTTCCTGAGGGCGTTGCTGCTGGGGAGGGCCCTGATTTCTCCTTTGGGATCGACTTTTTCTTCCCCTCCACAATAAAACTACTCACAATGACCTGTTCATAATTATTAAACCAGTCACAGAAATACAAAAGCATTAGACACAGAAAGAGGGGTCGATGAAGAAGGTGAATGAATGCCAATAAGTATTTACCCGTATTTCTGATGCTGCAACAAGCATTCCAGAAACACTACCACCCACCATATTTCCATCATCCCCCGCAAGAGAAACACTCATACCACCTGTTCTACGACCACCCTCTTCAGATGTATCGAAAGAACCTGATAAAGATATAATCTGATGTAGACCCTGTAAAGTGAAATGACATCAAATGAAGAAAAGAGGCAAAAAAGTTACTATAAATGACTTCAAATATTATAACCCCCAATCTCAAAAATAGACATTCAGCATCTCAACTCATTGTATAATGCCAACTTCAAGAAAATGATAAACTAGGTCAGCATGGCCCCATGTCCGAGAAAACACTACTAATGTGATTGTAGAATTTGATCCCCATTATTAAACTACATTCCCATGCCAATTGAGAAAGTGAGGAAAAATATGGGAATCATAATGAAAGAAATGAAAATGACATGGAGATTTCATACATCACATGACATTGTTAGCAAATAAGGAAACTACAAATTCTGAATACTTGTATGGGAAAAGAAATGTTTAACCAGGGCGAGCATGAATAAGAATGAAATCAGTGCAATACGATAAATTCTTCTGTAATCCCCAGTTGACTTTCTTTTTTCTTTCTATTTAGACTCCAGGAAGGCCAACACCTAACAGGACTGAAATTAGGGAGCTTCTACATATATTTGCAATGCACTGTACACACAATTCAAAACGAGAAGATGAATTGTTCCGAACATGAGACTGACAAAATTGTGCTCATGCTATTTGCCCACTTCCAATCTAAGACCACTAGTCTTTGACACTATTCCAGGCGCAAAAAAAAACAGCCACCAAAACAATCTGACTTTCTCTCCTGACTCAACAACAAAACTTAGTTTACCCTGTCACTGCTTCCATGGATGCTTTTATAAAAACACCACTTTTACCAGCAAAAAAATCTTCCTTCTCAAATTCCTGCTGTTACTATTAGTAGTTCACCGTAAGTAACCAGCTAATTATCGCAATTGATTATATTTAGATTTATTGCCCCAAGAAGGACGGTGTGATTTAATAAAAAGTAGACTAGAAAAGGTCTAATTCTTATCATTTTTTAATCAAACCATTTTTATAATATATATGTGTGTGTGTGTGTAATTCATTCAGATGGTTGATTTGGATACCCAAAACCCAAGGAAATAATACCATCAGCAAAATAACTTTTTCTTGTTTCCCCAAAAATGGTTCCATGAAGGCATTTAAAAATGTATGCTGCAACATTTCTACCACACCACAGAAAACAGCATCTAATAGAGGAATTAAGAAACAATTCAACAGTATAAAGATGGAAATAAAATCTCTTTCCAGCAGACATTCCAGAAAGTAAATAGTTTTTTTATCACCAAAAAATCGCAAAGACTCGACATAATTTTAATGATATCCACTTTAGAACTCAAGAAACATATTTCTACTTTAAATTAATCAAACAAAATCATAATTACATTGATGAAAATATAACGTATGCCTGCAATTTCATGTTCCATTCTTTGAGGAATGTGTATTATCATTAAATTCACATTGCGTTACATCATTTTCTTACATCACATGACATTTCTACCTCGGCCTGACAATAGCAAGCCTTATTGTAACAGTAATAAAATACTTAATTCATTCTGCAAGAATATAAGATATACCTTGTAGTTTACTGTACCATTTGGTTGTCGAAGGGTGGCACTGTTGACTTCACCATGAGCAGAAAGAATACAGACCTGACGTGGCCCTTCTTCACAAAAAGATTTAATCTTTGCTGCAATGTCCTACAAAGAAACGGCAGCATAACAATGAGGAGACCTGTGATGACTGATGAGAGCAACCCCAAGTGGAGCCTCCCGGTAGAAATTTAAAATACGGGCATTAGAATAGTATGTTTGCTCCACATACAGACACATGATAAATACCCAAATGTAATTTTTTACAGGAAACCAATCTTAAATCTTGTTTTCTTTTTTATGTATGACCACATCCTCACCATTTAAAAGGAACGAATCCAAATAAAGAGCACCAGTATGTTAATTCTATTATCAGTCACTTTCACAGTGGCAAAAGACATATCATAAGATGGAATTGGAATGTGTATCCAAATACATGACAGAAGAGAACATTTATCGATTAATCTAAACTGTAAAATGCTCAAACCAGAAAGCATAGCAAACATATGCATGTCTTCAATAATAATATTGACCAATAAATTGAGCTGGCCCAAAATTGATTGATGATAATACTAACTTAGAAATTTGAAGTAAAAAAATATGGATAGCCTAGAACTGTTGGCTAGGATACAAAAACATTAGAATGTCCATAAAAATCCCTCTTACATGCATAAAGCCATCTTTTCTAATCCAACAATTTCAAGTTGGAAACAACAATAATCTTTTAATATCATTGAATGCCTAGTTGGGACCAAAATATTGAAAATGTTTCTTCTATCACAAATTTAAAAGAATAAAAAGGTTCAAATTACATGTCACAGTCAAAAAAATTCAATCATCCTTATTTAAAGTAACATTACTCCATTTAAATTCCAATATTTTTAATTCTGAAAGTCTACGCTTTATATTCCCTGACAATTTTAAAAAAAAAAAAATATGGCGATATTTTTCCCAATTTGACATCATGAGTTCAGGACCACTATATCCGATCACCAAACTTTGGCCCCAACTCATCTCAATTCGTTAAATTTGGTCCCTTTCAGACACTAATTACTGTATCTTTCAGTTATGAGGATGCTGAAAATTTGGCAAGTATACCAACAAATGTATGCAACTGAGTTTAGCAGTAATACTGACAGATAAAAGATTGTAAAGATAGTGATTCTTGCAAGAGCAATGGCAAATAAAATATTGTAAACATAACTACTCTGTTAGCATACCTCCCCATTATTCACCAAGATTACATGTGGAGTCAAGTGTGTCCCGCCGCCAACTCCTGTATGGTCAGAACAGGTAAAATTCTCAATCTGATTCACAAAAAGAATGTAAAAGAACGATGCAAGAAACAAACGCTCATATATTGTATAACACATACCAAGAGCATCCAGTTGCTTCTTTCCAGAGCCCGCCGGCCTTCCCCTGCTCTTTTTAGCTGGTGGTTCATCTGACGTGGGGCTCAAATCAGCGGGGGCATAAGAAGACAAAGGCGTAGGAGCCAAAATAGTGCTACCATCCGGCGCATACTTCCTGGGCCGGCCTCTCTTCTTCGGAGAATCAATGCGTGACGGTGGCGAAGACTGAGGTGGCTTCCGAGAATCCATTGCAGCAGATCAAGGGAGATAAGTCTGATAGCAAGAAAGTGATTTTGCAGACTTCCGTAAAATGATTCTTGAATCGCGCAAAATGGCCGCAAATGCAGCTTCTTGGGATTCACTGAGATATCTTCTCTGAAACCTACATTCACAAAGAAAGAGAGTGGGGAGACGGAGAGTGTGGGAGAGGAAGACAGTGAGCATGCACTGGAATAAATAGCTAGAAATGACGAGCTGAGCCGAAATTCTCCGGAACTTTTTCCCGGGTTTTTATAAGGGTTAAGTAGTAAATCTGTGTGTGGAAGGACACTTTTTTTCCCCCTTAAATGTAGCCCCAGAAATTAAAAAAATGTAGTAATCTTGTTTTTTTCTGCTAAAAAGTTAAATGTCAATATCAATTTTTTAATGGTCAATGTTAGTTTTTTAACAAAAAGGGACAAGATTGCTACGTTTTTTAACTTTTGGGGCTACATTGAATCAAAAAAACTGCAAAATTGCTCCTACGTATATACTTCTGAGGCAGATGGGCTACTTAACCCTTTTTATAATATAGCTATAGGGTTTTTACTTTTTATATTCCTTTTTGCTTCCTTAAGTATACAATCCTTTTTATTTAGAGTAAAATACATCAACCTCCTCTCTATTTTGATTTTGAGGGAGGTTCATATAAGTTTTCTATTTTGAAACCCTATATGAACCTCCCTCAAAATCAAAATATATGTTGCATAAACTTTCCTTCTAATTTTGAAATTCAACTTCCATTCATCTAACCGTTAGTTGATTGTTAAATCACAACATTGACTCATTATTTTGACCAAAATGCCCCTCCTTAAAATAAATATTACTACTTGTCATGTAATCTTTGGCAAAAAATAATAATAAAAATAAAAAAAATAATAATAAAAAAATAATAATAATTCAATCATATATCTTTATTCAAAGTTTAAAAAGAATTAGTACATATTTTTATATTTTTCTCATACTTTTAAATTTATCATAATATAAAGTTAATTAATTTTATCATTAAAAATTTTAATTTTTTGATAAAATTAAATGTTTAATATGTTTTATTTATTAAACTTATCATGTAATTTTTAAATACGCATGATGATGTTTTGCAATAATACATACATACATATATTCAATTAAGTTATATAATTATAAAATGATATTATTATGATATTCACATATTAATATCTTATAATTTAAAATTTTTAAGAATATTTCATTAAAAATAAATTTTTAAAAAAAATTACTCAAAATTTGAAAAATTTATTAATATTTACCACATAAATAGATTACTGAAAAATTATTCTAAATTAAATTTATTAAAAATATTAAATAGATCATTAATGAAAATTAAAAGATAAATTGGGGAATTGGTATAATGAGGGGTAAATTAGTAAACAACATTTATTTTAATATGGTTTTTAATTTAAAAATATACTTAAAAAATATTTTTAGAATATTCTTTAACGTGTCAATTATTTGGATTAAAGTGTATGTTTTCAAAATAGATGGGAGGTCCGTATAATTAAGGAAAAACATAAGAGTGGTTAGAGTATTTTACTCTTTTATTCTTTTCATCGAATCTTAAGAATTAAACTCAATCTATATATTACGGGCCCAAAAAAAAGCTCAATCTATTTCTATATCGTATTTTTTCCAGAATATATATATCGTGCGGATATAAAAAGGGTGATTTATTATGAATATCATAAATGAATTTTTTATTTCTCAGTAATGTTTAAAGAAGAGAATGATTTCTTTAATAAATTTATTATTAAATATTAAATTTGTGCTTTTATTTTTTGTTTATGTACATTTAAGACGGATTTTCGCATTCTAATCAACTATAATATTTTGGAGGCTTAAATATCATTTTTACTATGAATGTTTAGCCTAAGGAGCACGTACTAGTCACCTGATTTTTTTTTTTTTTTTTTATCATTTTTGCCACCGACATTAACAAAACGGAGCAAATATGCCCATGAAGTATTTTTTAAGAGCAAATTTGCCCGGAAGTATTTTTAAGAGCAATTTTGCAGTTTACAAAGAATAGCAACAATTCAACGATATAGATTAACGGATGGATAAGATTGTTATGTTTTTAAACTTCCGGAGAAAAAATGAGAACAAAAATCTTATGGATGACTAGTGCATCTTAGGCTTAACTTCCATGACAAAAATAGTATTTGACCCATATTTTAGAATCTAAATCTAAAATATTGTTTTTATTTAGTATACCGTGGAATTAGACAATTAGTTACTTTATTTCCAAAATCTTTTTAAAGAAGTTGAATTTATTAATTTTTTAAAATTAAAGTGCATGTGATTACGATTGATATCATTTAAAAAAAACATTAACCATTCAATTCTGATATGTTCCCTAATTTATCTTGTACCAGTTTTTTTTTGTTTTTTTTTTGAACAATTCTAGGGGAATAGCCAAAAGACACTTCGGACTCTGCAGGAGACGAGGAAATAACAAGACACAGTAAACCGACATCGCGACGGACAGAAATAAACTTAGAAGGGAAGGCAAGACATAAAAGACAACAAAAAAGAACTCGAAAAGATGAACACACTGATCAACCAGGTTCATCAGTTCGGATTCTTGAGGACCCTTGATACAAATAACTCCTGATGGTCTTCGAGTCATCGTCCAACGTTGAGAGCAAAGGGGGTAAGGGTATGTCTACCCACCCAATGGGGTACACCCCCTTAATAGTAGATGCAGCAAGGGAATCTGATGCTTTGTTCCCTTGGCAGGGAGTGAAACGGGCCTGGAAGCTGGGTTCTGATTTGAATAACCATAGGATATCTTCGAGAATTCCTCTAGAATGCCATTCACTAAGATCAGGGTTCTCTTTTTCCATACAATTCACAAGAAGTTGGCAGTCGGATTTGAAGATGAGGTTCTTATTACCCAAGTCTTTGGCTATCATCAATTCTCTTTTTGAGTGATAAGTGGCAGCCAAACCAGATGCATCAGACCCAAGGGCAATGGAAGAATAGATGCTTCGTAGACGACTTCTTGCTCTTACAAATGGGGCATATGGGCAAGAGTCCCCTCTTCCGTTTATCTAGAGCTTCATTTGTTGCTAGTGCATTTGATATAGCTCACCAGATGAAGTTATTTACCCTAGGGTCTTTTCTGATATTATTTCATAAACGTTAACAACTATATCAGTACAACATTAACAACTAAATCAGTATATGTTAACAATAATATCCTAACAACTAAATCAGTATATGTTAACAATAATATCCTAACAACTAAATCAGTACACATTAATAACTAAATCAGTACACGTTAACAATTATATCAGTATAGCATTTTCTGAAATAATACCAAAAAAGGCCTTAGGGCCTTTTCTGACTTCTGACTTTTCTTTGGGCATTTTTTGACAATATTTTGGTAATTTGGGCCCTAAGGAGAATTTTCCCTAAAAAGAATCCAAATGAAACAACCTGTCCTAGAACCAGGAATTTGGCATGAAAGGGTTTTTGAACCAGATTTGGCAACATCTTTGAATGTCCATCTATCATCAGTGACAGAGAGTGTAGAGCAAAGAGGAAGGGCACAACTTGGAAAAGTATAACGTAGAAGTGACAAAGAATTGACCTTATTATAGAGAAGAAGAAAAAACATGAAGACATAAAACCTAAGATAACAACTTCTGGAATTTCAAATGAACGTACGAATCTTTGAAACCCCAAAAATTAGAACTTGCGCCAGTAGAACGAAATAGAAGAATTTGTTGAACACAATATCACCAAGAAGGGGGTGAATCGAGGATTTAAAAATCTTTTCGGATACCCCTGAACTTCACGCACAGAAATAGAGACTAACAGAGAGAATAGGAGAAAGATGAACTACGTCCATTCCCCAGACTCTTTGGGATTTTCACTATCACTTCAATCGATTACACACTCTGTACTTGAAAGTAATCCTTTCACTAGGATTCACTCCCCCTTGTTGGATATAATTAGTTTTGATGATGTCTTATATAGATGTTATTCTTAAGAGCAAAAAGTTTATATAATATATTTATCTCCTACATTGACTAACTACTATAAATAATGTAGATTAGTCCAAGTTGAATTATAGAACAAGAAGGAGATAAGAGATTTCAGAAAGAAGAAATTGGAGAAAATGTTAAGTTCAAGAAATAGAGGAAATATTGAAGAAGGTAGAACTTGCAGAGAATGATGAGTCCATGTTAAATGATGAAGAATGATCAAGATAGGAGATGGAAGAACTTGATGAATGTAATGAGAACAAGTTCCAAGATTGATTCTAGAAGTCTCCATGATCAAGTGGAAGTTGAAATGACTCAATTCGGGGTTAAAATAAGCTACAATTGCATTCCTGAAGTCATGCTCGAGCACAACAATGTCATACTTGAGCACGCTGGCGACCTCTGGTAATTCGATGATATCTCTCAAACCAAAATTCCAATTGAGGTGAAACTACTCTTGTATGAAATTAGACTCCCAATGTGTCATTTTTATATAAACTTCAATCTCAAAGGAGTTTATATGAGAGAGCTATGAGTTTTTTAAGTTGCAACAAAAATCAACGTCACAATCCAAAACCAGCTTCATTACTTTGAGCGTATCTCGAAAACTAAAAATCCAAATGATCTGAAACCGGTGCCATTTGAAACTAGACTCAAATAACTTTTGAAAAACGTCAATATCACAGAAAAAAAAGATTAAATGAAGGAGATATCATGTTTTGAAGTTGAAAGTCAGTTCAGGATGTTGCAAACAATGCTGATTAAGAACAACCTCTTTTCATCTGATAATAATGGACGAACTACAATGAGTTTGGAGCTGATTATTCTTGCATTGGAAATAAGACTTAAAGAGCTTTCTAAGAATGAGTACGCTCACTGGAAATTGGCTATTGTGCTACCAATACTCTTGTTTTCTGAAAGTCCCTACATTCTGGAAGTTAAGTTTTGTATTGGAGAGTATAATGCTTATTCATGTATGATCAGAAGCCTCAAAGTTAGAAGTGTACTCGAGCACGTTAAAGTCTTACCCGAGCATCATCGATACAAAGGCGAGGATTTGCAAATTAAAGAGTCATGCCCGAGCAGTGAAGAAGGCTTGCTTGAGCACCATGCTCGAGCAGAGGAAAATGGATGCTCGAGCAACATCTATCAATCTTTTATTCATAGCCTCTGAATGACTGATGCCCGAGCATGAGAAAGTCATTCTTAAGCACCATGCTGGAGCAGAAGGAAAAGCATGCTCAAGCAATGAAAGAGATTTGCCGAGCCCTTACAAAATAACCAAGTTCAATAAAAGATTTGCAGTAATAGGGAACCTGGATCGTTTTCCCAACGAATTCGTAGCGGGTTTGATTAGAATAACAGTGAAATAGA
Source organism: Acacia pycnantha (assembly GCA_025563575.1). Taxonomy (NCBI): domain Eukaryota; kingdom Viridiplantae; phylum Streptophyta; class Magnoliopsida; order Fabales; family Fabaceae; genus Acacia; species Acacia pycnantha. The sequence goes on along the minus strand of JAMWYP010000195.1, from coordinate 320,880 downwards.
AACAGTAAAAGGGGGGGGTTTTGGTTCAAAAGATTAGAGAAGAAATAATAGAAACAAAATGAAATGAAACACAAATTAAACAGATAAGCAAACGATTAACCCAGAATTGGGATTCCGTAACCTTCATCGGGCAAAAACATAATAATCGAACTCGTGATTGATTTTGAACAAACCGAAATCTCTGCGTTTATCCAAAAACTCCCTCGACTAGACGATCGCCTAGCATTTGATCGAACTCATGGCGAGCTCGCTGTGCGATCGCACAACGCTCTCTGTAACCCGGTTCGACCTATGTCCTTGGGATGTCAATCTGGGTATTAAATCTAATACTCATTCCGCAATCATAATCGGATCCGATTATAATAAATAGAAACGAATTACGTTATCGCTTGAAGTGTTGGCCCTCTGGATTCACAGAATTCTCAATCCATGGGTCAACCACAAAAGCTTAGCCAAGCATGGCTAGGAAAAACTCAGAAGAAAAGATGAAGAACATGAAGAACATGATGAACAACTCAGAGAAAATAAAAAAACTTCTAATTTAATCCCAAAAGTCTCATAAAGAGTAATTGAGAAGAATATTCAGAATGTGTTTGTAGCCACCATCTAATCCTCCTTATATAGGATAAGATCGTATTTATTAATTCATAATTCATATCCTAACAGATATTTTAGTCACAAATGACTATTTTACCCCTGACCTCAGAAAATCGCTAACCGATAAAATTTCGCCAGAGCTTTGCTACTCCGACTCCCAACTTTCAAAAACTCAATTCCTACCATGTTTTTACCTTGTCAGTCATCTTTCAATGCAATGAGGCTTAAAAACAAGAATAGGAATTAAGTTTCCTACTCCCTAGATCTAACTAGCATTTATACTAAGAATTACTAAACAAAAGACTAGAACTTAAAAGCTAAGGACCGAAGAACTTACCCAGAACCTTGCTACTCCTTCTCCACAGCTCCTCCTTCTCTCTTCTCTCTAAATTTCGAATTGCTCAATGAAATTTTGGTGTGAAATTCTCAAAGGAGTGAAGGGCCTATTTGTAGGAAAAACCTATGGCATTTTGGTAGTTCTCTTGAACTTTCTCTTCTCGAATCTCAATCGTTGGATCTAGGTTATTTTTGCATCTCTTATCCTCACCCTCCACCTCAAAAAAACATCCCTATCTCTCTCTCTCTCCCTTATCTCTTCCTTTTTCAATGAAATCTTATCTCTTTGGATTTCCTCTTACCGATTAATTCCCCTGCTCAGTGTTCTAATTGTATGTACTTATAAAATCACAAATATTTTTAGAGGTAAAGTTTGAAGTTTATGTAGTCTCTTGAGAAGTATTTGAAATAACAAGGATTATGGTCCAATTAGGGGTTTTTACTAGTCCTTTAGTCATTTTAGGATAAATCCAAAAGTTACGGAAATGACTTCGAAGCTAACCTACTTCGGGATAAAAATACACTTGTTCATAATAAGTCCTTATATTTGATCTATAGTTAACATATTTCAGTACACGATTTATTTTCTATCGGTTCTCATTTACCTGAGTCTTGAATTAATCCTAACAGCTTTTGAACTCAAAATATCTTCTTCATTTTGCTTGGCCCTTATTTGGCCACATCACACTTCACACACACACACAAAATTTCGGTCCCCCTCCCCTTTTTATTTTTCTTTCACTTTGTTAAATAATTAATATTATAGTATTTTAGAAAATTTCTCATTGGTTGATTCCATTTCACAAGGATTCCCCTTTATGGTTGAATTTAAACCTTTAGATCTAGCTTTATGAGGTTTAATCCTAGCCATTGATTTTGGTTTGACTTGTCAAAGGTGATTAACAAGTTTGATTAGTGTCTTAATCTTATGCTTTAGTAATCATTTGTTGGTCAATTAGGCTTTAGATATTTTTGTAGTTAATCTTATACATTCCTTAATCATGCTTAATTAATGTAACATCTCGTTTTTCAAAAGCAATATAAATTTATTTTTTCATCAAATCATCAGAGTAGAGCATCGGAGCAACTGAGTCACTGATATATATATTCAAAATGGCCACTGGCTAGTTACAGAGACGGTACGATAACCGAGAGTTTATTTGAAGTAAATAACAACAGAAGTGTCTCCCTGGCAACAAAAGATAGTCTACAGCCGGACTCCTAAGCTTGCTGCTTTCCTCTCTCCTCGGTCCTCCTGAACCAAGTGACATCATCAAGGAGATGTCACTCCCTTGCTCTAGAAGTTTTCTACCGATAAAGTCTCGGTTAGGTGTTCTAATAGCGTAATCTTGGAGAAACTCAAAAATCCGGCTACATAGCCCTGAAGATCTCTTCTCCCTCTTTCAGAATATTTGGGTTAACTAAATTTTGTATCCCATTCAAGACATTTCGTTGCCTGTCGAAGATTTTCGGATAAACGTCTTCGGTTACGGAAATCACTTTCGAAAACACCAACTTTTGGATAAAAATTCATTGATTCCTAATATATCCAGATGTTTTCTACTTATCTCAAGGATTTTGAGTTAGGATTTATTTCCCATTGGTTTCATTTCCTCAACTGCTCCTTTATCTTTTTCGTCTTATCTCATAAGCGTTCCATCGGTTTCGGAAATGACTTCGGAGACAGCCTACTCCGAGATAAAAATTCACTTGTGTAACATCCCGTTTTCACGAGCAGTATAAATTTTTTTCTTTAAAACATCACTTGTAAACATCAGAGTAGAGCACCGGAGCGATTGAGTAACTGATATATATATTAAAATACCCATGGTAGCATATCTTGCTATTTAAACAGCGGTACAAGAAGTGTTTCAAAAGTACATAACAATGGAAAGAAGTCTTCAGCCCGGTCTTCTATGCGGCCTGCTTGCCTCGGTCCTTGGTCCTTCCGACCCTGAAGCTAAGTTAAGAGCTGAGGTCCAAGCATCGAACCCCAGGTAACGGTTAACCTCATGATTACATACATCATATATGTACGACAGACATTCATAGAATTTTGGCAACATTTACTACGGTCAGACATAGGGTATACATATCAGATATGTATGAAAAAAAAAATACAGTCGGATGACAGACAATAGTACAATCGGAGTACAGATAATAGCACAGTCAGAGTACAGACAATAGTACAATCAGAGTACAGACAATAGTACGGTCAGTACGGGTAATAGTCTTGTAATACCCCGATTAAAATAATACTAATAAAAGAATTAATAATAATAATAGATAATAGATAATGATAATAAATTAAAATAATAAGATAATAATAATATATAAAATATCTAGAAATTAATAATGTTTTTAGTATTAGTTTATTAATTTACAATAATTAAATAGCCCACCCAATCGCTAAAACCCTAGATGTTAATTATAAACTTAGGTTTAGCCGCCTAAATCTAGAAAACGCTCGACTCTTTTCTCTCGACTCTTTTCTCTGCTACGGCATCCTCCTCCCGCACTCTTATCAAAGCGTTTTTCTCGAAGGCTAGCAAAGACGGAGACCAGGTAATCCTAATTCCCATATAGCCTAGGGTAATTCCATGTGGATTCTGATAAGGTAGTTGAGGTCCTAGAAATATTAGGATTGTTTTACATGAAGTATATATATCATATGTAACCCTAATATGTAACCCTAATAGGAATTATTTTCTTACTATCGATTTTCGTGCCTACATAATATATATATATTACTCAATGGATTTCGTAGGTGTGAATTGGGATCAAAGGCATAAAGGCGCCTCGATTTCCGTGCGTACTATACTAGATGTTAACTTTTTTGTACGTTTGTTTTTTTTCCAGAATTGTTGAACCTGTACGTTTCTTTTGTTTATTGAATTTATGTATTTTGAACCTGCAAGTTTTTGGTCTCCCTGTTCCGGCATGCGCCCTTGTGATACAATATATACGTACATAAATAAATGCTATATAATTATTATTTATTTATTGATTCATTAAGAAATACATTGTGTGTGAATTAAAATAATTTAAATCATGGGAGGATAGCTTTGGGATGGTACCCCCAAAGTGATGAACACAACCAGGGCTTTATGCCTCCAATATGTTCTTGAAGTGAACCGATTATATCCGTTCTTCCTAAAGTGGTGTCGCGGGGTTTTCCGAGACACTAGTAGCAACTTTGGGAAGAGGTGTGCACATTAGGGCGAAGTATTTTTATGGCCAATTTGATTATTAGCATTGGTCGGCCGGTTATCGGGTGCTCCGGTCACGAGGAGTGATGGCCGATTCCGGGTGCTCGGTCACGAGTTAGGCGGCCGGTTATCGGGTGTTCGGGTCACGAGGGAGTGACGGCCGATTCCGGTGCTCCGGTCTACCATGGTTCTCTTCCTACTAAACAGTGGCGGGGTTTCCTGGTCTAAACTAAATTAAAATGATAACGAATGATAAATGCTGCAATTACTATATTATTGTTGATGCTTGATTTTATTAATACGTTTGTGTTAGATAAATTGTATTTATTAGGATTACCGACGTTTCTTGACTTTTGTGTGTTATGGGTCTGCGACGATCCTTCTGGGGAGCAGATTTTCAAATGAAGCGGGTGCTTGAGGTTGGGGCTAGTGTGAGAAGTGAGAAGCACCTTCGGTTTAGTTTATTTTATTTTACTTTATTTGTTATGAATAAAACACATTTTTATTTCAGTTGGATTCATGTTAGTAAGTAGCCTTGCATTTGTCCCGATACAAATGCGCGTAACACTCCCAATGATATTTACTTTGGAATTCAGTGTTTATTTATAAAAAAACCATTGCACTTTTACGTTATCATAACTGCCAGAAATTGGGGTGTTACAAAATGGTATCAGAGCCTAAGGTTCTCCTTAGCTCCGCTTTTGATGCTAACTCAGGGATCAAAGATCCCAGAGGTTAAAAGAAATAAATTAATTAATTAATTAATTTTTTTTTATGATAATAATAATAATAGATGCATAAATAAATTTCAAATGTGAGAGATGGGTAGTGAAGGGTTATTCTCTTGTTTTTCTTTTGGATATGTTTCCTTGAAATTTTGATAATTGTATGTTTTAAATTATTTTGTAATTATATGATCATTATTGCCTTGTGGATTTAATATTCGTTTTTTTAAATTCAAAGAAAGTACGCAATTAAGTTTCGAGACGAAACTTGTTTTAAGGAGGGTAGTTTGTAATACCCTGATTAAAATAATACTAATAAAAGAATTAATAATAATAATAGATAATAGATAATGATAATAAATTAAAATAATAAGATAATAATAATATATAAAATATCTAGAAATTAATAATGTTTTTAGTATTAGTTTATTAATTTACAATAATTAAATAGCCCACCCAATCGCTAAAACCCTAGATGTTAATTATAAACTTAGGTTTAGCCGCCTAAATCTAGAAAACGCTCGACTCTTTTCTCTCGACTCTTTTCTCTCTACGGCATCCTCCTCCCGCACTCTTATCAAAGCGTTTTCTCGAAGGCTAGCAAAGACGGAGACCGGGTAATCCTAATTCCCATATAGCCTAGGGTAATTCCATGTGGATTCTGATAAGGTAGTTGAGGTCCTAGAAATATTAGGATTGTTTTACATGAAGTATATATATCATATGTAACCCTAATATGTAACCCTAATAGGAATTATTTTCTTACTATAAAATCGTGTGAAAAGATTAATAAAAATCGCATCGATTTTCGTGCCTACATAATATATATATATTACTCAATGGATTTCGTAGGTGTGAATTGGGATCAAAGGCATAAAGGCGCCTCGATTTCCGTGCGTACTATACTAGATGTTAACTTTTTTGTACGTTTGTTTTTTTTCCAGAATTGTTGAACCTGTACGTTTCTTTTGTTTATTGAATTTATGTATTTTGAACCTGCAAGTTTTGGTCTCCTGTTCGGCATGCGCCCTTGTGATACAATATATACGTACATAAATAAATGCTATATAATTATTATTTATTTATTGATTCATTAAGAAATACATTGTGTGTGAATTAAAATAATTTAAATCATGGGAGGATAGCTTTGGGATGGTACCCCCCAGGGTTTCCCGAGACACTAGTAGCAACTTTGGGAAGAGGTGTGCACATTAGGACGAAGTATTTTTATGGCCAATTTGATTATTAGCATTGACTGGCCGGTTATCGGGTGCTCCGGGTCACAGGGAGTGGATCGCCGATTTCCGGGTGCTCCGGTCACAGTTAGGCGGGCGGTTATCGGGTGTTCCGGTCACGTGGAGTGACCGCCGATTTCGGTGCTCCGGTCTACCATGGTTCTCTTCCTACTAAACGGATCGCAGGGTTTCCGGGTCTAAACTAAATTAAAATGATAACGAATGATAAATGCTGCAATTACTATATTATTGTTGATGCTTGATTTTATTAATACGTTTGTGTTAGATAAATTGTATTTATTAGGATTACCAGCGTTTGCTGACTTTTGTGTGTTATGGGCTGCGACGATCCTTCGGGGGAGCAGATTTTCAGTGAAGCGGGTGCTTGAGGTTGGGGCTAGCTGTGAGAAGTGAGGAAACACCTTCAGTTTAGTTTATTTTACTTTATTTGTTATGAATAAAACACATTTTTATTTCAGTTGGATTCATGTTAGTAAGTAGCCTTGCATTTGTCCCGATACAAATGCGGCGGTAACACTCCCAATGATATTTACTTTGGAATTCGGTGTTTATTTATAAAAACCATTGCACTTTTACGTTATCATAACCGCGAAATTGGGGTGTTACAAGTACAGTCGTAGTACATGCATGACAGACAATAGTACGGTCGAGTACAGCATGACAGACAATACACATGACAGACAATAGTACAGTCAAAGTACAGACAATATACACATATGCATACAATAAACATCAGAGTTAGTGTTACAGTACGCGAACGTACCTTCGTTGACCGAATTTCGGTACGGCGGTTGGTCAGAACGTAGTCAGGGATATCCTATCAATATAACAACGTATTTGTTAAGGATCTATCATTACGACGAACATTTTTAGTCATAATGACCATTTTACCCCTGACCCCCAAATCGGCGGAATTTCGCCAGCACTTCGTTACTTTGACCCTAATCTTCCAAAATTTCGACATAACTCCTACTCCAACATAATTTTCAAAATATAAATCATATTAATTAATGATTCACATCATAACAGGCATTTTAGGTAAAAATTAACATTTTTCCCCTGATGCCCTAATCGGCGGAATTTCGCCAGCACTTCGTTACTTTGACTCTAATCTTCCAAAATTTTGTCATAACTCCGACCCCATCATGAATTTCAAAATTAATGACTAAAATGCCCCTAACATATGATATCTAATCATACTTGGAAGATTAAAGATCAAACTAACATTTCTACTCTAACTACCGAATCGAAACTAGAACTTAAGACTCGGTACCGAAAAACTTACCCAGAGCTTCGCTGCGAATTTCCCCGGACTCCTCCTTCTCTCTAACCTCTCTCTAACTTTCGAAATTGCTCTTTGAATTGTGAAGAATGAAGTGAAGAGGAAGGGTCTATTTATAGGAAAAGCTCAAGGGACACAAGTGGTATAACAATTTCCTCTTATTCCTTCTTAACCATAGGATTAGAAAACCACTTTTTGAAATCCCATCGCCACCTTCCATGGTGCTGCCGACATGCTTCTATTTACTAGGCAATTCATGTGCTCTTATACTATTTAATTATGCCATGATAAATTTTATCAAAAACCCCTCATTATATGGTGCCGACATGCACCTTTTTTTTCATGAGTTATTGTGTTTTTTTTTCAATCAATTCGGTTTTCTTCCTCCTATTTGACTTTTCCAATTTGCTTTTGAGTTATTAATTGAAAAGGCATCCTTTTGGCCAACATCACTTTTTGGTTCAATCACAAATGCTTTTAACAATTATCCCTTTATCTACTTGCATATATATTCAATACAATTATTTTCCTCTTCCAAATTTCGAAAATACAAGGCTTATTTTGACAAAGATGTTGCTTTCCATGACCCCACCTTATCCTCTTCCATTACCTCTAAGTCTTCACCATTAAATGCTTGCATGTGCTTTACTAATTCATGTATGATTTATTCAACACTCCAACTCTTCTTCCTCCTTCCATATTCGGCTGCTATCACACCCACAACAATAATCAATTCAAAATCCCATACATTATGTTTCCATTGGCTAGTATTTTGTTTGACTTTTCCATAACTTACTTGCTAAGTTTTCTACCAAAATTTCTTCAATTTTTCTTCTTCTTTCATTGTATTATTTTTTTCGAAAATGAGGGCATCTTTTTTGACAAAAGATGTTGCCTCCAATTTGCCCAATTGTTGACTTTTCAACCCTCTTCTTAATCCCTTAGATTATGCCTTAATCATCTTAATTAGTAATTACTCCAATTGGCTAATAATTCACTTTATTCATTTCTTAACAATTAGCCCATAATTATCTATTTAATCACTTTCTAATAATTATTTGATTGCCTCTTAGGATTTTTCATAATTTCCTTAAGTCACTTTATGCTCCACAAGGGCATTTTGGTCATTTCTGACACATTATTAATTTTTCCTATTTTCCAAGAAATTTTTCTTTAGAAAATAAGATAATTATAACTTAATATTTGACACCTCATATTTACCTATTTCCAATAGGTATATTTTACTAATTTATGATTTTTACCCTAAGTCAAATTTTAGGGTATTACAACTTGTTTATAAAATATCCTGACATTAGAAACTTAATTTATGGTTTTCTAGATAGGATTTAATTTCTATTGGTGGTCATTTATCCTATCTGCTTTTTCACAAAATATCACAATTATATTAATATTATAATCTTAAATATCATGATTTTTTTTTTGTCAAATTCTTATCCACTTGACTCACAAATTTCGGCCAGCATTCTTGGATTTTTAATTATTATTATTTTTTTCTGTTTTAATTATTTAATATTATATTTCATTATCTTATATTAATTTTTCCCAAAATTCTCTCATTGATCCATTTCTTGTAACATGGATTTAGGCTTTAAAATTAGTAGAATAAATTCTAGGCCTTTGATTTTACTTTTCAAGATTACATCTTAACCCTTAGTAATTATTTAATTTATCCCATTTGATTAACAAATCTAATTAGTGCCCTAATCATGAGATTTGCAATCTTTTAGGATTAGGGATTTTCATACATTTAATCTCACACATTTTACTTAATCTTTTCCCAATAATTAGCACATATATTTTATGCTAATTTTATCAATTAATATTTAATTAAAGGGTTTCACATAATTTACTTGAATATTTTCTTGATTCTTGCTTAAATAATTAGCCAATAATAACTTAATTAATCCCTTACTAATTATTGATAATTTTATTATTTAGGATTAATTATTTTCTCACAACTATTGGACTTACATTGGTATTTTATGCCTCACATAAAATATTAAAAATCATGGGGTCAATTATGGCCCCACAATACTTTTGATTTTTCTTTCTTTTATTTCCAAAGGAAATAATTTAATAAATTGTCTAAATTAGAGACAACCTACTCTCTGATTTTTAATAATTATTCTGTTGCCTCTTAGGATTTATCACAATATTTTATGATTCTTAATTCATTTAGGGCAGTTTAGCTCTTTATTTCTTCTAATTTCACTAGAAATTGCCCTAGAAATTATGATAAATCCCTTCCCATATTTGAGACCTCATATTCACCTATTTTCAATAGGTATATTTTACTTAAATTATGATATGGATTTTTAGGGTATTACAATTAATTAGTAATTATCTTTATGCTAATCTTGGTCATTTGTCTCTAATTAGGGTCATACATCCCTTTTTGTGCCTTTAAAACATGCTATTTAATTAATTATGAAGATTTAATTAATTATCTACTAATTGTTGACAATTTTCTTTAATTGGATTAATTATTTTCTCACAACTTTTGGGTTTACATTGGTTATTTATGCACCATGCATTATTTTAATAATCATAGGGCAACTTATGTTCCCTTTTTAAATAAATCATTACTTAATTTCGAAAATTACATAAATATAGTTTTTATTGCAAATTTAATTGCCTAATAGTTGTTGCTAATTTTCTCTAATTGATTTAGGTATTTTGATGATATTTAATTACCCTTTTTTGACATAATTAAGATTATACTTAATTATGATAAATCTTAGGATATTTTGTAATCCCTAATAGAATATGGAAAATTTAGCCTTTGGTTCTTCTAATTCTAGGGAAAAATTGTCTCTTATGATTTAATCAAATACACTATAAATTTGATACTACATATTCACCTATTTCCAATAGGTATTATTTATCAAAACATAATATTTAAGATAAATAATTATCCGAGTATTACACAAAGAAAAGAGTACATCATTCATTGATACACTGTCCAGTGCTGTCTCATTAAAAACATTTCTAGGAAAACCCAGTGGGACAAAACCTAGATAAGGGAAAAAGAGTACAGCGTGTATCGACTCCCCCTCTTGAAAACATCAGTTGAGATCTTTGAGTCTTTGGAGTCCAATGCCATGGACAAGCTTTTCAAAGATTGTACCTGGAAGTGACTTGGTGAATAAATCTTCTAGATTTTCACTTGAACTGATTTGTTGGATATTCATTTCACCATCCTCTATAAGGTCACGAGTGAAGAAGAATTTTGGTGAAATATGCTTCGTTCTATCACCTTTGATATAACCTTTTTTAAGTTGGGCAATACATGCAGTATTATCTTCATATAGAACTGTTGGGACCAATTTACCTGAAGATAAATGACAACTTGTTTGTATGTGATGTATTACTGATCTCAACCATACACATTCTCAACTTGCTTCATGCATTGCTAGAATTTCTGCATGGTTAGATGATGTGGCTAATATAGTCTGCTTCATTGATCGCCATGAAATAGCTGCACCTCCACATGTAAACAGATAGCCTGTTTGCGATTTACCATCGTGAGGATCAGACAAAAATCTAGCATCTGCATAACCAACCAGTTCATGCTTCGATATATTTGAGTAATATAACCCCATGTCTATAGTGCCTCTAAGGTAACGAAGAATGTGTTTTACACCATTCCAATGCCTTCGTGTTGGTGAAGAACTATATCTTACTAATAAATTAACAGCAAATGATATATCAGGTCGTGTGTGGTTAGCAAGATACATTAGTGCTCCAATAGCACTGAGGTATAGTACTTCAGGATCAAGTAGTTCTTCCTCACCTTCGTCACTAATTACTCGAGGTCGAAATGGATCTTTATCCACTTGCAAAAACCTTACAATCATTGGAGTATATAATGGATGTGACTTATGTTAGTTATGCTTAGTTTTGATGATGACAAATATACTTATCATCAATATTAAGAGGAGAAAGTTTCCATACTTCATTTATCTTCTACTTTGATTTAATATAGATGTGAAGTTTATTTATGAAAAATGATTTAGAAGAAGATCAACAAAGAAATATCTAATTAAAGGAAGTATGAAGTTCAAATGATGGAGAATGATGAAGAGAAGAAGAAGAAAGAAGGAAGAACTTGTAGAATGGATTGAGAAAATCATTATTCAAGCCTTTAGATTGATTCTTGAAGTCTCCACGATGATATGGAAGTTGGAATGACTCAATTTGGAGTTAAAACGAGCAGAAACGAGGTTCTGGACTGACCATTCTCGAGAATGACCTTCAATTCTCGAGAATTCACTTTGCTACAGTGATTTTCGCTAAAAATCTCTTCAATTCTCGAGAATCATCAGTAATTCTCGAGAATCATGCATCTCTGTTCAGCTCTGTTTTTACGTTCAGCACGGGCGACCTCTGGTAATTCGACGATATCTCCCAAACCAGAGATCGGATTGTGGTGAAACCAATTTTTTTGAAAACTATACTTCCAATGCGTCATTTAGACATAAAATAAAAGTCCAAATGAGGTCATATGAGAGAGCTATGAATTTTGGAAGATTAAAGTGAAATCAACGTCACAGTCCAGACCCACCTTCATTATTTTGAGTATATCTCGCAAAATACAAATCCAATTGAGCTGAAATCGGTGGCATATGAAAGTAGACATCAAGAGAATTCCAGGGATATATAATTTGAAAACGTCGGAGTTCGGACCAGGGAGATATGGCCCTCGAAAATTGATAGTCTGTTCAAAGATGCTGCAGAAACGTTGGTTGATGATAGCGGACGAACTACAATGAGTTTGGAGCTGATTGTTCTTGCATTGGAAAGAAGGCTTTAAAGATTTTAAGTATTTGAATCAGAATCAACTTGTTTGCATCTCCATAAGAAATTGATTCTTGAGTATATAACAATGATTCTCGAGAATGAGAAATTGATTCTCGAGAATAGGCGCAATGCTCGGGCACAGGTAAGAAGCTCTCGAGAATGTCTAAGAAAAGATAATAGATTAAACTTGCCTTATATGATTCTCGAGAATGAGTCATAGATTCCCGAGAATATCAAGTACAGGAAAACAATGTTCAAATATTCTCACGATGCATGATTCTCGAGAATGCTTAAATAATTCCCAAGAACAACATCAATTCTCAAGAATAGAGTTTCAGTTCTCGAGAATGCCAAGTAAGGAAGAAAGTTGATCGAAAGACTTCTCGTTTCATGGTTCTCGAGTATACCTAAGGAACTCTCAAGAATGTAAGAAGTTCTCGAGAATGCAGTATCAATTCTCGAGAATGCCATACTTCTACGGAAAAATAATCAACGCTTGATTCTCGAGTGTAATGAAATGATTCTCGAGAATATCTTCATATGATCACTGGGTATATAATTCTCGAGAATAATAAAATATTCCCGAGAACCTCTTCAGGTTTGTTTCTCGAAACATCTTGATTTAAAACATAATTCTCGAGAACTCCTAAGCAATTCTCGAGAATATCAGTTCTGGAAAATTTACGAAGAACTTAGAAAAACGTAAATCCTTTCTGAAAATTTATGGGTTGTGCTCCATTGTTTATTAATCACATCTGAACTCATTTATATCATAATCTAATCATTTCTTGGTTGAATTTCGAAGTGATTAACCAGGTAATATTTGAATTCACACGAAGGGCAATCCGACGTGGCAGTACATTTAATGCAACTCAGAAAAGCAGAGCAAAAAATCGGAACTAAAGTTCTGGCAGACGAAATCATTACTTCGAGGCATACTTAATCTGGCTATCATTCTGAGTCACCTTCCACAAGTACATTCAACGGCTAAGCATTTATGAAGCAACGGTCGATTAACTTCAACGGAAATCATTTGTGCCTAACGGAAATACGAAGAGCCACAACGGCTAGTTTAAAAAGCTTCTCAACGGTCATTAAGGATGATCAACTATAAAAGAAGAAGGATTCAAACTGGACAGACATGAGCTTGCACTGTCGAAATGCTGATATTCTGAATCCAACACTTATCTCATATACTCTCTGTTTCACAATGCTTATATAGTTATCAGTAGAGAGTGTGATGATCGATTATGTACTTCAGTGATTATACGTTCACTTCTGTGAGAGAAGATTTATCTGTAAACATTTTATTTGAAAGTTACTCAAGATTGGGTGATCCTGAGTGGGAAACACATTGCATTGATTATAACTTGTAAGGGGGAGTGGAGTCTGAGAGTGAGTAGACCATCCTTCGTTTACAGAGTGTGTAATCAAGCGGGTGTATCAATTACAACTTATAAGGCGAGTGGAGTCTGAGAGTGAGAGGACCATCCTTCGTTTACAGAGTGTGTAATTGTTCTTGAAAGATAGTGGAATCCCAAGTGTTTGGGGACTGGACGTAGGTCAACGATTTTGGACCGAACCAGTATAAATCACAGTTTGCATATTCTCTTCCCTTATCTTTTATATTTCCAGTATATGCTTATTTGAATATCTAACTGTCGATTTAGAAATTTCGAAAAGATTTTCAAAGTACCTAAAGTTTTATCCAACACCCAATTCACCCCCCCTCTTGGGTGATTGCCAGGTCTTTCAACTTATCCATATAAAATCGCTCTAAGACCTTCTTTGTATAAGTTTCTTGATATACAAAGATTCCATCCTTTAGGTACTCGATTTATAACCCAAGACAGAATTTCGTTCTGCCCAAGTCTTTCATTTCAAATTCATTCTTCAAACAATTAATTGCCCTTTGAAGCTCTTCAGGAGTTCCAATGATGTTGATATCATCAACATAAATAGCAATTATAACAAATTCATATCTAGATTTTTTCATGAAAATGCATGGGCATATTGGGTCAATTTTGTACCCTTCTTTCATCAAATATTCCTTGAGACAATTATACCACATTCGCCCTGATTGCTTCAAGAGACATAGATTTATTTAACTTAATCGAATATTGTTCTCGAGAACATTCATTAGATGCTTCTGGCACATTGAGTCCTTCAGGGACTTTCATATAAATATCATTGTCAAGTGAGCCATATAAATAGGCAGTCACAACATCCATTAAACACAAATCAAGTCCTTCATTCACTGCTAAGCTAATCAAATAACGAAAAGTAGTTGCATCCACTACTGGTGAATACGTTTCTTCAAAATCAATGCCAGGTCTTTGTGTAAAGCCTTGGGCTACAAGGCATACCTTATATCTTGTAATTTCACCCTTTTCATTTCTATTCCTTATAAATACCCATTTATATCCAACCGGCTTTACATCTTCAGGTGTATGGACTACAGGTCCAAATACTTTTCGTTTTGCCAGTGATTTTAATTCTGCATTAATAGCTTCTTTCCATAAGGACCAATCCTTTCACTGTTGGCACTCGCTAATGGATTTTGGCTCTTGATCCTCATTATCATTCATGACATCATATGCTATATGATAAGCAAAGATGTCGTCAACGTTGACTTCATTTCGATCCCATCGGATACCATTCATAACATAGTTTATTGAAATTTCATTATTTTCACATATTTCAGGTACCTAGGTCTCTTCTGGGACTACAACATTCTCTTCTGAAGATATCTCTACTGGAGATAATAACTCTTTAGGAGATGGCTCTTCTGGAACTACTAACTTTTCTTGATTGTCCTCGACTTGACCATCTATATTCTTAGCTCCTTTTCTCATTCGAGGATTTTTATCTTTGGAACCGATGGGTCTGCCACGCTTCAGACGTGCTTTAGATTCATTTATAATATGTTGTCCTACAGGGACATTAATTCGAATAGGAGCATTAACAGTTAGGACATGTGACTTTGTCACTTTCTTTGGGTCAGTAAATGCTTCTGGCATTCGATTGGCTAAATTCTACAAATGATTTATCTTTTGAACTTCTAGTTTACATTATAATGTACAAGGATCAACATGAACCAATGATAATTCATTCCAGCTAGTCTCTTTACCCAACTGCTTATTTTCTCCCCCTCATGTTAGGAAAACAATGTCAAATGACAATTGACCAATCATGCAGTATAAGTTTCCTAAATCCATTTGTTTCCTTTAGAAACATCATTTTGTTTCATTTAGAGATAAACAAGAAAAAGGAGGTCCTTACCCAACATTTATCTCAACTTTCTTTCTGTATCCATCTATGTGCATTGTAGTGGGATTTTGAAGCATTGCACATTCAAACCTTTTTAGATGGAATTTGTCTGGCTACTGACCAAAAGCCTATTTTATCGGGAGAATTTTGTTGGCTTATATAAGTGCTGCAATATTTAAGATCAAATATACCAACATAGAAATTTGGTTATCGTAAGCATTGATCTAGCTATTTATGGATGCTATAATACATGATTTCTGGATCGTATAATCTGGAAATAGCGCGCTTAATTTATTCAAACATTATTGCAAACTTCAGGTTGCAAACATTTTAACAAACTTCAGGTTGCAAGCTAATAGTCTCACATGTAACCATCTTATAGATGTGATAAACCCTAATTTTATATATTTTATCTCACCTTATTCATTTAATTTGGGGACTATTTTAGGCTAATTTGAATATATTAGATAATATTTGGATTGTTAGCCAATTTTAGGAAATAATATAAATCAGAATTAATTATTAGATTATTGTGCTTAAATTATTTATATTCTGATTGTTATCTTGTGATTAAATAATATTTCCTAATATATGGTAGAATATGATCTTATCATATTAGAATATCCTGTGGTGCAGAATTTTTGCAAGAAAGTTAAAAGAAAATCTAGTTTTAGAATTTTATTGGGCTTTAATTCTTCTCTCATGGCTGTGACGAATTGCATGAAGCTTGGTGAGGAGAATAATTTGATGATAGCTTAAGCTCTTTTAGGATGCAACTTGGGAGGAGCATGGAGGAAGCTAGAGCCTAGGAACTTACATCTGAAGACCATATGGGAGTGTTTTTCCTTTTATCAATTTGTTTGAAGACTTTAAAATTATTTAGTTCTAAATAATTTTGAGTTATTTCCTTGAGAACAATCTAGTTTTAGATTGTAGACATATCATTTATTTCAGATTTAATTGATAATTTGATTTGAATTGTGCAAAAATATTTATTAGAATTTTTGTTCGCAAACCATTTGATTGTCAAGTAAATCAATAATTGAGTTTTCATTATTGATTTAATTGTCAATTTAGGTTTATCCTCTTAGTTGTTTAATTAGGTTGGTTAATTGTCTAGTTGTTTAATTAGACAATTGTGAACATGATTCCCAAAAATATCTCGAAAACTCTTTTAACTAGTTTTAGTGGATTTAATTAACTAGCGCCCATTCCATTATGAGTTTTCTAATGGATTAGGTGTTGTTGAACTTGAGGGTTTCCCATGATTCAATTAGTTAATTAAATTCATTAATTCCAATCTCCCTTTGGTCTAATTAATTAATTTGGGATAAGAAAGTTACTCCTTGTGAATCCTAAGTTGTCCCCTTCATCATCATAACTGAACTAGATTTTTGTTATTTGATTTGATTTGATTTTAATCAATATTTTTCTTAGGATTTGAATTCTCTTCTCATAAAATCCCCCCAGAATTGCATTTGCATCTAGGTTAGTTCCATTCTCATATAAGTTTTAGAGTCTTTCTCATCTTGCACTGCACCTAGTTAATTTAGTTTCATTCCATTGCATCTTTTCTTCACCTAAATTCAACCTAAAGAAAACCCACAACTTGCTCCTTGGGAGAATGACCTAGGTTGACCCTAAACTGCATAATATTGTAGGACCTAGTTTACTTGACTACTTTAGCGACGAAAGTAGTGGAAATCAATTTTGGCGCCGTTGCCGGGGAGCAACGGTTAGACTTTAGGTTTGAGTTTTTTAGGTGACTTCGTAGGTAGTTTTTTATTGCATGACCCGATCCTCTTCTGAAAAATTGCTTGAATTTGATCCTGAGATTGAGAGGACGTTTCACCAACGAAGAAGAACTAGAGCTAGTACTCTTGTAGGCAATAGTTCCCTTTTTAAGCCCATCGTTGAATCCTCTAATTCTAAGATCAATATGGACGGTAATAATATTGGTGAGAACGCAAAGCAAATGCAAACGCAAATGCAAATGCCAATGCAAATGAAAATGCTCTTATTATTGATCCTGTTATGACCATTAATGAATTAGGTTCACCTGATCTGCATTTTCAAAATTGGTGCATAAATTATCCTGACACTAATGTGAATTTTGAGTTGAAATCTGGATTGATACACTTACTTCCAAAATTTAATGGCCTTTCAGGGGAGGAAGCATACAATCACTTGAAGATGTTTCACATGGTTTGCACTGCTATGAAGCCGGTTAATGTGACTGAAGATCAAATTAAGATGCGTGCCTTTCCATTCTCTTTGGAAGGATCTGCTAAAAGCTGGTTGCTTCGTTTGCCCCCTGGATTTATTACTTCATGGGATCAACTAAAGAAACTATTCTTGGAAAGGTATTTCCCAGCCTCTCGCACTTCATCTATCAGGAAAAACATAAGTAGATGTCAACAAATTGTTGGGGAACCCTTATATGAGTATTTGGAGCATTTTAAAACACTGTGTGCTAGCTGCCCTCACCATCAAATTGCAGATACATTATTGATCGAATACTTCCATGAAGGGCTCTTACCTTTAGAGAGAGATTTGTTAGATTCGGCCGCCGGTGGTGGTCTTCTTGACCTGACTGTCGATGATGCTTGGAAATTGACTGAAAAGAAGGCTAAGAACAGCCAACAATTTGGTTCTAGACAACCAGTAAAAGTTAATGAGGTGGGATTGCTTTCTTCTAATTCTGAGTCTCGCTTAGAGAGCAAAATTGATAGGCTTACATCTGCTATGGAAAAAATGGCTATGTCCCATATGCAAAATTCTTCTAATATGGTCAATCCTATGGGGCCCTTTACTTCTTCTACCCCACAGCCTACCTCTTCTGCTTTAATAGGGCCACTCTGTTCTATTTGCTCTCTAGCCACTCATGCTACAGACTCTTGCCCCTACCTGAATGACGGAGCTGAATCTTGCAATGCAATATATCCTTCTAGACCCATGAATCAAGGTGGCCAAAAATATGATCCTTACTCCAATACATATAATCCTGGATGGCGTGACCATCCAAATTTTCGATATGGAAATGGCCAACCTCAGCAAGCAAAGTTTAATCAAAGTGGAAATTCTAGTGGCAAAATGTTTCAACAAGTTAGACAATCAATGCCAGTGCAAGATGAAGGTTCAAAGGGGGATAACAAGATGGAAGCTATGATGAAAATCCTAATGCAACAACAGCAACTACAACAACAACAAATTGAAACTCTTCTAACTCATATTGGTCAATTGTCTAATGTACATGGTAATGAACAGAATCAAGGTTCAGGAAGGCTTCCATCTCAAGTGGTAACCAATCCAAATGCTGGAACTCAACAGAATCCTAATATAGGAGGAGTTAATGCTATATCTCTCCGACGTGGAAAGATAATTCCCTCTGCAGATCCTATCACCATCAATACTTCAAAAGAAAAGGAAGTTGTTGATGACTTTCCTTTTGTTTCCACATCACAGGATCAGTCCACCTTATCAAAAACACATGTGGTACCTAATGAAGAACCAAAAAAGGAGGATGAAGGAAAGCAAGTGATCAAGCAAGCCTTGCCTTTTCCTACTGCGGTGGCTAAGGCTGAAAGGAGAAAGAAAGACGCTGAGGCGTTCAATGAAATCTATGATATATTCAAGAAGGTGGTGATCAATGTTCCATTGGTTGACTTAGTCACGCAAGTGCCTAAATATGCAAAATTCTTGAAGGAATTGTGTACTACAAGGAGAAGGTTTAAGCATGAAGGCAAGGTTGACTTAGGGGCAGTCGTCTCCTCTCTTTATCAAATGCCAATGCCAATGAAGTGCAAAGATCCTGGTAGTTTTCTCATACCTTGCACTATAGGTGACGTTGAATTCTCAGATGCCTTAGCAGATTTAGGAGCAGCTATCAATGTTATGCCAAAATCAGTCTTTGATCAACTCAAGGGTGTAGAGCTTAAGCCCACGAATCTTGTTGCATCTCTTGCTGACAGACGCTGCACAATCTCAGAAGGCGTCTTGGAGGACATCTTGGTTAAGGTGAAAGATTTCATATTCCCTGCAGACTTCTATGTTCTTGATATGGATGATGGTCGATTTAGGCAGAAGGGACATTCATCTTTAATATTAGGAAGACCCTTCCTTAAAACTGCTAGAGCTATGATAGATGTACATGTGGGTAGCCTTACTCTAGAATTTGTTGGTGAAACTATTAGATTTAATGTGCTTGAATCTATGAGATACCTTCCTGATGATTGTGCAGAGATAGATGTTAATGTTATTGATGCTAATACAGATGATTCTGTAGTAGATTTTAAAGAGAGCATGCTTAGTGGATCTTGTGATATTGCCGGTTTAGATGATACCATATCTTGTTCATGTGCAAAAATTGGTAATTGTGATACATGTGCTAACCTTGATGATGATGATATTGATATTTTCACTAATGCTATTGAGATTATGAGACATTCCAGACATGATGCTTTTGTGCCTATTTGTAGCATTAGTGATTCTAGTGATCATGTATCCACTACTTCTCTTGACTTTGATTCTGATTCTATCTCTGACATGAGTGCTACTGATGGCACTATAAATGTTGATTGTGATGTGGCTGTTGACTCTTCTGCTCTTGCAGTTTCTACTAACACCCCCCAAGATGGGAAAGTTTGCTCTTCTGTCTGTGAGTCTGTTGTGCAGGTTTCTAGTTTGACTAATGTTGAATTGAAGCCGCTCATACCTTCGATTGAACAAGCTCCATCTTTGGAGTTAAAGCCACTTCCTGACTCATTGAAGTATGCCTACTTGGGGAAGGATGAGACACTTCCTGTGATTGTAGCCAGTGACATAGCTGCTGATGAGGAGACCCGCCTGCTGGAGGTACTCAGGCGACGGATGAAAGCTATTGGTTGGACTCTTGCTGATATCCCTGGAATCAGCCCAAATGTGTGCACACACCGGATCTTGCTAGAAGATGGTGTCAAAGCTGTGCGACAGCCACAACGACGACTCAACCCATTGATCCTTGATGTGGTAAAGAAAGAGGTCTCTAAACTTCTTTCTGCAGGTATAATCTACCCTATTTCTGACAGCCGTTGGGTAAGTCCAGTTCGGGTAATACCCAAGAAAACGGTATTACTGTTGTTCGTAATGATGAAGGTGAGCTAGTTCCGACTAGAGTTCAAAATAGTTGGAGAGTATGTATTGACTATAGGAGATTGAATTCAGTAACTAGAAAGGATCACTACCCCCTTCCCTTCATAGATCAAATGTTAGAAAGACTAGCTGGTAAATCACATTATTGCTTTTTGGATGGTTTTTCTGGTTATTTCCAAATTTCTATTGCACCTGAGGACCAAGATAAAACCACATTCACATGTCCATTTGGAACCTTTGCATATAGACGCATGCCATTCGGTTTATGTAATGCACCAGGTACTTTTCAGCGTTGCATGGTTTCCATATTCTCTGATTTTCTTGAGCATTGCATGGAAATTTTCATGGATGATTTCACTGTCTATGGTGATTCTTTTGATGCATGCTTAGCTAGTTTGGACATGGTTTTGGAACGATGCATTCAATATAATCTTGTGTTGAATTTTGAAAAATGTCATTTCATGGTTAAGAAAGGAATTGTTTTGGGCCACGTTGTTTCACATGATGGTATTGAGGTTGATAAAGCTAAGGTTGATATTATTTCCTCTCTTCCATATCCTTCATGTGTGAAAGATGTACGTTCTTTCCTTGGGCATGCTGGGTTTTATAGAAGATTCATCCAGGATTTTAGTAAGACAGCATTGCCATTGTCTCGTTTATTGCAGAAAGATGTGGGTTTTGTTTTTGATGATGCTTGCAGGTATGCATGGGATGAGTTAAAGAAGAAACTCACTACACCCCCCATCATTCAGCCACCTAATTGGAGCCGTCCATTCGAGCTCTTGTGTGATGCTTCTGACTATGCATTAGGTGTCGTTCTTGCCCAGAGGATAGAGAAGAGACAACATATCATAGCCTATGCATCTAAGACTTTAGATGCTGCTCAAGCTAACTACACTACCACAGAGAAAGAGTTATTTGCAATCGTCTTTGGGCTAGAGAAATTTCGATCCTATATCCTTCACACGAAAGTGACTGTGTTTACCGATCACTCAGCTATAAGTACTTATTTAAGAAACCAGACTCCAAACCTCGCCTCATTAGGTGGGTGCTTCTGATACAAGAGTTTGAGGTGGAGATTCGTGATAAGAGTGGTGCAGAGAATATGGTAGCTGATCATTTGAGTAAAATTGAAACACCTACGGTAACATCTTTACCTTTAGATGACTTTCCAGATCAAAGGCTCTGTGAGGTAGTTGTTTCTATCCCTTGGTATACTGATATTGCTAATTATCTAGTTGCATCTGTTTTTCCTGATGACATGAATAAACATCAATTGAATAAGTTTAAGAGAGATGTTAAATTCTATATATGGGATGATCCCTACTTGTGGCACATTTGTAGTGATCAAATTATTAGGCGATGCATTCCTGATGTTGAATTTGAGTCTGTCTTGACTTTTTGCCATACTCTTGCATGTGGGGGACATTTTAGTGCCAAGCGTACTGCTAGGAAAGTTTTGGAAAGTGCATTGTTTTGGCCAAGTCTATTTCGTTATGCCTATGAATTTTGTAAGAAGTGTTCCAGGTGTCAATTTGTGGGTAATATTTCTGGGAAACACGAGATGCCCCAACAACCCTTATTATTTTGTGAAGTCTTTGATGTTTGGGGAATTGATTTCATGGGACCTTTTCCCACTTCGTTTGGTTATTTGTATATCCTGCTGGCTGTGGATTATGTGTCCAAGTGGGTTGAGGCAATCCCCACTCGTACTAATGACTCTTCTGTAGTGGTTTCCTTTGTTCGCTCTCACATTTTTTGCATATTTGACATCCCTAGAGCCATCATTAGCGATCAAGGAACCCATTTTTGCAATCGGAGTCTGCAGAGCTTGCTTGGTAAGTATGGGGTAATGCATAAGGTGGCCACCCCATATCACCCTCAGACGAATGGTCAGGCAGAACTCTCTAATAGAGAAATCAAGCTCATTTTAGAAAAGACAGTGCAACCCAACCGGAAGGATTGGAGTAAACGGCTCGATGATGCACTTTGGGCATATCGCACAGCATATAAAAGTCCCATTGGCATGTCTCCATACAGGATTGTTTACGGCAAAGCTTGTCATTTTCCAGTGGAGGTGGAGCACAAGGCATACTGGGCAATTAAAAGGTGCAACCTTGATCTTGATAGTGCCGGTATTGAAAGGAAGTTGCAATTGCAAGAGCTTGAAGAATTAAGAAGAGAAGCTTATGAGAATGCTAGAATTTATAAGGAAATAACTAAAGTAGCCCATGACAAACTTATTATGAGGAGAGACTTTCAAGTGGGCCAAAAAGTTCTACTTTATGTTTCCCGATTGAAACTCATGCCTGGGAAGCTCCGCTCTCGGTGGGAGGGACCTTTCGTTGTCACTGATGTTTTCCCTCATGGAGTTGTGAAGATCAAAAGGGAGCCAAATGGAAAATGCTTCACCGTCAATGGACACCGCTTAAAGCCGTTCTTCGATGGATTCTCCACTCAGACAGTGGAGGTTGCTACTCTGCGTGACTCCACGTAGACCTCGGTTGTATTCCTTCCTTCACTCTTTTATTTTGCTTTGTCATATTACTGGGTTGTGTAGTTCTACATATTACTTGACTGTTTTACATTGAGGACAATGCATTGTTTAAGTGTGGGGGAGGGATCAACTGTTTTGAATGTGAAAATTGCAAGTTTTAAGTAATTTTAGTATGATGCATTCTTGATTTGAAAAGTGATTGATCATGTTTTGAGTTGGTGAACCTAGTGGCAATGAACTTGACTTTGGTGAATTTAGGTTAGTGGTCATATTCCTAGTGAGATTTTGAGCCTATTACATTTTTTTTTTTTCGTGTGTACCCCTATCTCTTTACCTGATCTAGAACTTGACTTGAATCTTATTTGAGGCTGCATTTTATGCAAGTGTATTCATAAAGATGATAAAGGCATTCATTTCATTTTAGCCAGATAAGCCAAAAAGCCTACCTTTTTCATACATATATCATTTGTTTAGCCCTTTTGAGCCTATATATTATTTTATTTTTTTCCTTTTTGTCTACACCCATAGCCATTGAAAAAAAAAAATCTACCCTTTTGAATGTCTTGGGAGTTGAAGAGCATTGCATTATCTGTTTTGGATGGAATAACATGCATAAAATTAGGAATTGGGTCATTGTGAAAAATATGATGGGCTATCTTAAAAAAAAAAATGAAAAATAAAAAAAAAAAATCAAAAGGGGAAAAATAAAAAAAAAAAAGAAAAGAGAAAAGAAAAAGAAAAAGAAAGGAAAAGAAAAGAAAAGAAAAGAATGATGACTCAATTCATGTTTGGTTTGGTTTCTTGCATCCCTTTTTCTCTGTTGTATCATTCTCTTCATCTTTTAAGATATTCAACTTTGTTTTTCCAAACACTGTACCCTTCCATTCTTAACATTAGCCCCATTACAACCTAATAAAAGCCCTTTGGATTTATGCATGCAATTGCTTTATTAGTGGTGGAGAATGTAGATTCTTGTCAAGCCTATGGAAAGAGTATTAGGTAGGGATGAATTTGAGTGTAAACACAAACCTATACACTTTTGAGTGAAGAGTGACATACACATTACCCTTGGCGAGAGATTTCTAGCTTAGGTTCCGCTTTGTCAAATAAATTGCCATGATGTTTGATTCCTTAATTTATGAGAAAATCACTTGGACATGAGAGGTGTTGAAATGTTTTTGTTTACTTGTTGCTTGTGATTGGAACATTCATTTTTGAAGTTTTAATTTAGTTTTGCTTTCGTTTTTTTTTTTCTTTCTTTCTTTTTTCTCCCTTGTTCTTGATTTGTTTTGCCCAGGAGTGCAAATGATAAGTGTGGGGGAGTTGATAAACCCTAATTTTATATATTTTATCTCACCTTATTCATTTAATTTGGGGACTATTTTAGGCTAATTTGAATATATTAGATAATATTTGGATTGTTAGCCAATTTTAGGAAATAATATAAATCAGAATTAATTATTAGATTATTGGGCTTAAATTATTTATATTCTGATTGTTATCTTGTGATTAAATAATATTTCCTAATATATGGTAGAATATGATCTTATCATATTAGAATATCCTGTGGTGCAGAATTTTTGCAAGAAAGTTAAAAGAAAATCTAATTTTGGAATTTTATTGGGCTCAACTTGGTACCCAAAAATTCTCCCCTCATATATAAAACCTAACCTAGCAGCCGAAGAGAGGACTTACGCCGCAGACACGCAGAAATTGAGGGCAATTACTGAATCACGCAAAAGAAAGACGGGGGACTTGACGCTGAAGAGAGAGCCGCGGGATTGAGAGACTGACGCATAGACCACACACACAGGATCAATTGTTGATTCATTCTCAATACGCGGCCCGCCTCCATAATCCATTAGGCATCTCAATTCAATATATCCTTACAAAGTGGATGCGCAGCGCAAAGGCAATTGATTTAATTCAATTCATTCTCCAAGATCGCACGCGCGTGGACCGAAGCAATTCAATATTGATTAATTCTTCTCTCATGGTCGTGACGAATTGCATGAAGCTTGGTGAGGAGAATAATTTGATGATAGCTTAAGCTCTTTTAGGAGGCAACTTGGGAGGAGCATGGAGGAAGCTAGAGCCTAGGAACTTACATCCAAGACCATATGGGAGTGTTTTTCCTTTTATCAATTTGTTTGAAGACTTTAAAATTATTTAGTTCTAAATAATTTTGAGTTATTTCCTTGAGAACAATCTAGTTTTAGATTGTAGACATATCATTTATTTCAGATTTAATTGATAATTTGATTTGAATTGTGCAAAAATATTTATTAGAATTTTTGTTCGCAAACCATTTGATTGTCAAGTAAATCAATAATTGAGTTTTCATTATTGATTTAATTGTCAATTTAGGTTTATCCTCTTAGTTGTTTAATTAGGTTGGTTAATTGTCTAGTTGTTTAATTAGACAATTGTGAACATGATTCCAAAAAATATCTGAAAACTCTTTTAACTAGTTTTAGTGGATTTAATTAACTAGCGCCCATTCCATTATGAGTTTTCTAATGGATTAGGTGTTGTTGAACTTGAGGGTTTCCCATGATTCAATTAGTTAATTAAATTCATTAATTCCAATCTCCCTTTGGTCTAATTAATTAATTTGGGCTAAGAAAGTTACTCCTTGTGAATCCTAAGTTGTCCCCTTCATCATCATAACTGAACTAGATTTTTGTTATTTGATTTGATTTGATTTTAATCAATATTTTTCTTAGGATTTGAATTCTCTTCTCATAAAATCCCCCCAGAATTGCATTTGCATCTAGGTTAGTTCCATTCTCATATAAGTTTTAGAGTCTTTCTCATCTTGCACCTAGTTAATTTAGTTTCATTCCATTGCATCTTTTCTTCACATAAATTCAACCTAAAGAAAACCCACAACTTGCTCCTTGGGAGAATGACCTAGGTTGACCCTAAACTGCATAATAATTTAGGACCTAGTTTAATTGACTACTTTAGCGACGAAAGTAGCGGAAATCAAGATGCATCTTTCAAATTTATATGGTTTACATGCTATTTCAATGGGCCCATATAATACTGTTTGATATATTTCCAGAAATACTGATATCCATTACTAATCATGATCAATGAGAACAAGCAGCACATAATTCATAAATAATATGTTGGTTATTTATAAAGAATCTTCTGGTTCTTCAATGGATGTCGATGAATAATCTTATTATATATATATGACTTGGATGATCAAACAAGTCATGCCAACAATAAATTTGTTTGGATCAGCAAACTTTTGGTTTACTGTAACATATATCTCAACCAATCATAAACTTTTCAATTTCCATAAAATTATGACTTAATCATAATCTGACATCCATTTTGGGAGATCTATTAGACTTTGTGTGAGAAGTATATAACTTCATACTTGTATTCTAACTCACACTTGTTTTCTAACAATCTCCCCCTCAAGTGTGAGTCATATAAACATACTTTGTTTATATCTGTATTTCAAAATCACTTTCAAACCCTTTAAAAGCTGAAAAGGAAAATCTATGTTAGTTCTTCAGGAACTACCATATAATATTACGTCAATGGATAATTTCATTACTCATTTATAATATACTTCAATTAACTTATATATGCAAAATATATAGTCCACGACATATGAGAATATTCAATAATCAAAATAACTTAGAATCACACAATAAAATTCTCCAGCAGAAAATTCTCATGACAACAGATTTATGATATTGTGATCACAATAAATTAAATAACTATAACAACAAAAGGGAGCATTATATTACCTTATGGGCTTATTTGTTATTTATCTTGGCTTCAAAATAAATCTACACATATTTCTCTGTTGAATATAATATCTGTAGCATTATACAAACATTAAACATATTACCTTATGGGCTTTATTTTTCTTGATAAATCTAGACATTGCTTTGCAACTCTTTGCCTTTTAATATCACATTGGTTGCATTATCAAACATTTGATTTGCTATATTTGTAAACTTTTGGTTTACAACTACAATCCCTTGCAAACATTATTGCAAACTTCTGGTTTATAGCAAAATTATATTTTGTATATTATTTGTAAACTTCTGGTTTACAATAGCATGTGTTTTCTATGATATCCATTTTTGTAGATATCTTTAAAACTCAATAAGTTTCTTTTATACTTGGTAGAATAATCAATAAAAAATTTTGTTTCTTCAAGTAACAAAATATTAGCTCTTCTGGAGCCCTCAAACAAATTTATGCTACCAAATATAGTTTAAACATTAGCCTCTTGCATTATAAGTTGAGCATAATATGTTAATTAGTCCTCAAGACTATTAGCCTTTAGAATTATTACTCTTGAGTGGCATAATTCTTTGCAAGTTATTTGTCTTCAAGACAATAACTAAAAACACTTTGTATCATTCAATATTTGATACATTAAACCTTCAAGGCCTCAAAATTAATAACAAGAAATTCACAAAAATAAATCATAAAGTGTTGCAACAAAATTAAAATTTTATGGCTTCTGGCCATTTATCTTCAGAATAAAAGTTGAATATTATGGCTTCCAACCATACAATTAGATAGAAGATGAAAGCTATATGACTTCTGGCCATATAATATCAAAATTTTATGGCTTCAGACCATTCATCTTCTGGATAAATAAAAGTTGAACATTATGGCTTCTAGCCATACAATAAGAAGATGAAAGCTATATGACTCCTGACCATATAATATCAAAATTTTATGGCTTCAGGCCATTTATCTTTAAGATAAATAAAAGTTGAATATTATGGCTTCCAGCCATACAATAAGAAGATAAAAGCTATATGACTTCTGGCCATATGATATCAAAATAAGAGTAAAAGAAATATGACTTCTGGTCATATAATGTCAAAATAAGAGTAAAAGGAATATGACTTCTGGTCATATAATATCAAAATAAGAGTAAAAGAAATATGACTTCTGGTCATATAATATTAAAATAAGAGTAAAAGGAATATGACTTCTGGTAATATAATATTAAAATAAGAGTAAAAGGAATATGACTTCTGGTCATATAATATCAAAATAAGAGTAAAAGAAATATGACTTCTGGTCATATAATATCAAAATAAGAGTAAAAGAAATATGACTTCTGGTCATATAATATCAAAATTTTATGGCTTCGGGCCAATGATGAGAATTATGAATTATCTGGCTTCTTGCCTTTTATCTTCAGGATAGATAAGAATTAAATATAGGTTTCTAGCCATATAATAAGATAGAAGATGAAAGTATATGACTTCCGGTCATATAATATGTGTAACACCCCGGTTTTCACAACTGTTTTTATAGCGTTTTGATCAGAGTTTTGAGCGACGGAATTTTTTTTCATAATAATGAGTAACTGAATAACATTGATATCAGTGTATCTGGCTGTTCATAAGGCCGTACATTCCTCCGAGTGTTTACATCTATCGTAAGTACAACAAAACTAAAGCGTCTCCATCCGATCTTCATGCTAGCTCCCTACCTTTGTCCTCGCTCCTGTATCCCTTGGATCCTGAAGCTATGGTAAGAGCTGAGGTCCAATGCCCACCGGACCTCAGGTAACGGTTAACCTCATGCTTACAAACAGTATATGTACAACAGACATTACTAATTTTACAGCATTGATCAAGCCGGTACGTCGTATGATCATTTAATAACAACTACACTAACATGTAACGTTAAGTCTGTCTGCACTATTCACCCGTGCCACGATGTACGGTCGTGTCCTCAGCGCTAGGAAAACATTTCGGCATTATTATGTCTATAACCCGAATAAAGTTATAATCAGTGATCTAAGTATGGTTCCATAGTCACTGTGCATCTAAGTACGGCTCCATAGACGCAGTGTATGTAAGTACGATTCCTTAGACACGGTGCAAATAGCACCGAATGAATGGCTGTAAGTGTATATCATGGGGCCTCACCGACTTTACGGCGACTAAATGGCACACCCACATAGACTAGCCTTGCCTTCGGCACCAAACCATTCACATAACATATTATCACATATAATCATTCAATAATCATCAGAGCTAGTGTTACAGTACGCGAACGTACCTTCGTTGACGAGCGTAGGTACTTCTGGCGGAAAATCGTACTTCTGACGGAAAACAGTGAAATGTCCAACAGCGGCACGTCGGACAGCGTAACGACAGCAGATCAAGGTTTTTGATGTCCTATAAGAGTATTATCACATTTATTAGTGATTTGACATCATAACGGGCATTTTAGGTAAAAATTACCATTTTGCCCCTATTCCCCTAATCGGTGGAATTTCGCCAGCGCTTCGCTACTTTGACTTTAATTTCTTCCAAAATTTTGCCAGAACTTCGACCCAATCATGATTTTCGAAATTCTAGACTAAAATACCCCTATCATATGATATCTAATCATACTTGTAAGATTAAAGACTAATCTAGCATTACTACTCTAACTATCGAAACTTAAGACTGAGTATCGAAAAATTTACTCAGAGCTTCGCTGCAGAATTCCCCTTGCTCCTCCTTCTCTCTAAATTTCGGTTTTTCTCTCAAGAAGTGGTGTGAAGAATGAATGAAAGGGGGGTATTTATAGGGTTTTTGGAGGTTACTATTCACACTTTACCAGACCGGATCTCAGCCATTGGATCGGAAACTTTTGAGTTGGCAAAATCCTAGACCTACACCTCACCATGCTGACCTCAATCCCTTAGGTGGCACAAAAAATGATGTCATGGTGGTGATGTCACTCCCTTTCTCTAGAAGTCCTATACCGATAAAGTTCCCGATCGGTGCTCGAATCGCGTAATCTTGTAAAATCTTAGAAATCCGGAATTACAACTTTGAAGACATTTTCTCACTCATTAGAAATGTCCGGGCTAAATAAATTTTTGATTCCATACAGGGTTCCAACGGTCCTGCGGAAGTTTCTCGAAAAACGTGTCGGTTACAAAATCAATTTCCGGAATCATCAACCTCTGGACAAAAATTCACTGATTCCAAATATGTCCAGGAAATTCTCAACCCATCTCCAAATGTTGAGTTATAATTTATTTTGTTCAAATCCTAATTTTATGACTATCTGCCTATTTCTCAGATTTTCCCTATTTCGTCTTATTACTAACTTCTTCTACCGATCTCAGAAACGACTCCAGGTACAGCTCAATTCAGGATAAAAATTCACTCATCAATATTATATTTTGACTTTAGAAATCCTGTTCCTGGTTCTCTAGATAGGATCCAATTTCTATCGGTGTTTATTTATTTTTTACCTTTTTACTTTAATTAATATTTAAACAATAGTTTATTTAAAACACTCCATCTATTTTTTTCCCTTTTCCCTAATTCATGTCGGCACACACACACACTTATATATTATATATTTTTATTTTAT
This sequence comes from Acacia pycnantha, assembly GCA_025563575.1. Classification (NCBI taxonomy): domain Eukaryota; kingdom Viridiplantae; phylum Streptophyta; class Magnoliopsida; order Fabales; family Fabaceae; genus Acacia; species Acacia pycnantha. The sequence goes on along the minus strand of JAMWYP010000195.1, from coordinate 290,380 downwards.
TTTTTAATTAATTATTATATAATTTATTTTTACAAAATTTTCCTATTGGCCCATCCTTTTTTTTAGGCTTAAAATTACCTAATCTCACCAATTTTTCTTCATATTTTCCAATTAATTAGGAAATATATTTATGCTAATTTTTAAGCCATTACCACTAATTTTAGGGTTTTACATAATTATCTCTGAATTTTTCTTTGCTTAGGCTTAAGTAATTAGCCAATAATTACTTAATTAATTTTTTAACCATAGTTGATAATTTTCTTAATTAGAATAACTCATTACCTCACTACTTTTGCACTGACATTTGTGTTTTCATGTCCTTTGCTTTATATTAGAATTTACAGGGACATTTTGGTCATTTCAATACTTTTTGAACATTCTTCTTTAATTTTTCAAATTTTATAATTTGTTAAATTACCAAAATTAGAGGCAATATACTCTCTTAATTTTAATAATTATTTTACTGGCTTTTAGGATTTTTCACAATTTTCCTAAGTTACTTATGTCCTATAAGGGCATTTTCGTCATTTGGCACTTTGGCACTTAAATTCTCTAAGTTCCAAGAAATTTTCCTTTAGAAAATAAGATAAATTTAACATATTATTTGAGACCACATGTTCACCTATTTTTAATAGGTATTATTTCCTAATTTATGATTTTTTACCCTAAGTGTGATTTTTAGGGTATTACAATATGAAATCAAATGAATATGGCTTCTAGCCATATAATATATAAATATAAATTAAAGGAATATGGCTTCTGGCCATTTATGTCAAAACAATAAATCAAAATGTATATGACTTCTGGTCATATAATCTAAAAGTAGGAATAAAAAGACTATGGCTTCTGACCATGTAATAGGAAAACAAAACAATATCACTTCTGGTCATATAATTTCAGAATATGAAATTAGAAGTGTATGGCTTCTGGCCATACTAAAATAACAATATTAATAATATAAATAACTCGTAAAGGAGATCAATATAAGATATAAAACTAGCAATTATCTGGGACCAGAAGTCATATTAATTCCAATTACAGTATATGTCTGTAATTGGAATTAATTCCACATTTTCCCCACTGAAGTCATATTAATTCCAATTACAGTATATGTCTGTAATTGGAATTAATTCCACATTTTCCCTACTGAAGTCATATTAATTCCACTTAAAGAGTAAAAGAAAGAAATTCAAGCAATTATCTCAAATCTTGGCCATGGAACCCGATGTATAAAACAATCGGTAAAACTATCTATTTAATTCCATATAGTGGCTTAGATTATCCCAGATAGATAAAATGAACATGTATTTAAAGGATGTAGATGAAATCGTTAAAGTAACGATCTAACGAACCTTCGTTAGAGCTTTCGTGCTGATAACGTGTTATGAAAATAAAGATATATCTGGGATAAGAGATAGAGAACAAGAACAAGAGAATAGAGAAGAGAGAAAGAGGAGAGTAATTCTTATTTCAGTGTGTCACAAATACATAACATATGCCTTCTATTTATAGGCACAACTCTCTAATCTACAATTAATGTAATCCCATAATCATAGTGATTAATGGGTGAGAATAGGAAACTATGGAGAATAGGAAATAATGGGAGATATGGACATCCACAAATATAATATTCATAACACATTATGATTTGATTTGATTGATTTCTTGGGTTATAGGTTAGTCTATTAGTTTACTTATATAGAGGCCTCTTTGCATTATATTTTATTCCTAAGGATCAATAATACTCATACTATTTTTCTTTGCTTCAATATGATCTTTCACTCTCAACACCTAGAAACATGTAAAAGTGAGTCGTGTTCCAAATAATGTGATGAGTGATATTCCAATTCAGAGTATTTCAAATAATATGTATATCCATACATATCAACATATTTCAATCACAAGAAAATAAAGAGTAAAGAATTACCTTGATCCAAGTACAACGATCCCTGCAATGCTCCCAGCCTTAATGAGGGTTGTCCTCTAGTTGGAAACTTGATCTTCAGTGGGTGAAATTCTTTCTATAAGATCTTTAAATGCTTCTCCAAAACTAGAAGTTTGATGACGAACTTCTGATGGATCCACATTGTAAAACACAGGTAGAACCACCTGATCATTTGATTTACGAAGATGCATGATCATTGACAATTCCTCCAAACACCATTTAGATCCAGCATATTCCCTTGAGAAGATTATGATTGAGATATTTGAACTTCCAATTTCTTGCAATAGTTCTGGTTTGAAGTAATTTCCTATGGGAAGCTCAACATCATCTTTGAAAACAATAACGCCAGCATTACATAGAGCATAATAGAGATATGAAGTAAAAGATGCCCGAGTGTCTTCACCTCTAAAACTCAAGAACACCTCACACCTACAACCTGAATATCATATTTAAAAAATAAAGAATATAAATAAATTAAAATGTAATTATGATATAAACATTTTTATTATTTAAGATCATAAAATGACTAAAATATTATGGATATTCATATTAATTATCACTGCTACATGCATGTTTGGTGATAGGGAAGCACATACAATTTTTTTTTGTAAACGAAACACATGCATTCTCACAAAACCATAACCTACCTTGATTAATATGAATCTTGCTTTGTGTCGTTTCACGGCTTATTTGTCTTCCCATGAGCTGCAATAGATTATGCATTCTAAGTTTGTTGTGCCTGTCAATGGTCACAAGGCTTTGATCCACTAGGGCTCTTATCCCAATGCTGGCATTACACTCATGGGCTTCCAACTTTTGGATCACCTCATTTGTGTCCTCTGCAATGTAAAATAAAAGCACATTTAGAAATATTTCTTTTTCATTACCATCTAAAGAGTCAAAGCTAAGCTTTAGTTTGTTGTATATCTGTTGAGGGAGACCTGTCCTTAGTTTCATCAATTCTGAGTCCACCCATTGTCTCATTGACTGCCCATGCAAAATAGAGCCAAGGACTTCAAGAGCTAATGGTAGTCCCTCAGTATATTCAACAATTCTTCTAGAAAGCTCGATGAATTCTACTTCAGGACTTTCTTGTTGAAATTCTTTTCTACTGAAAAGTTGAAGAGACTCATGGTAGCTCAAAATTTTCATGGTATATACATTGTCCACTTGAAAGGCCCTAAGTAGATGTAAATCTCTCGTTGTAATGATTATTTTACTCCCTTCACCAAACCATTTACGACTTCCAAATAAAGCATGTAGTTGCTCCATGTGATCCACATCATCAATCACAAGAAGTAACTTCTTATTATGGTTATCCATTCTCATCTTTGTTGCTTCACTTATTACTGCATTATGGTCTTTCCATTGTTCCCTAACGTCTGAAAAGACATATGTATTCTTGAATCCATAATGAAGTTCCTAAAAAATGAGTCGCGTAATATATGTTTTGCCTATATATACCCCCATTCCCCATATCCCTACGGAGACAACTCCTTTTAATCTATGCTCATGAAGCATTCTTAGCACTTCTTCCACTTGAGAACGAATTGCAACTTGGCCTTCTGTGGCAAAAATGGGATCTTTCCCTTCCAATATATTTTTTTGTTTAACTTTCCCGTGCAATATATCACGAACATGCCCAACAATATTCTCAATAACCTCACTTTCATTGCTTTTAATTATAATGAAAGAATAGCAGAAAAGGGAGCATTGATTAATTAAGCATCAATACAAACAAAGCAGAATAAATGAATAAAATTGTATCAAAAGCAGCACATCTTCATCAGAAAATTAAACACAATAGCATTATTAATTTAATCATCTTCACACCTTCATAGAATTAAAGTATTATAACTCAATTCACCAAAATCATAGTTTCAGGTTGATCGAGTTATATAAATTAAGCTTCCATTACATAAAATAAATAAAAGGGAATTATGAGTGTCCTAAAGTTGTTGCCTGGTGAAAGTTTCAACGATGATAAAAACGTGACAAATATATTAACAGGGAAAAAAACATTTTGACACGGATTTAGCTGGTCTCTTATACCCTTTACCACGATTGGATTTAAATTTCAATAGTCTAGATTTAACATTTTACAAAAAACATTATAATTTTACATAAAAAAATATATATAGATAAATTTAAACTCCTAAAATTTGACCTGAATAGTTCACAAACTGTGATGAAAAAAGGGAAGAGAATCTGCTTTAATTAAAATAATTGTAATACCCTAAAATTCATATTCGTTATAAACATTATATTTTGATAAATAATACCTATTGGAAATAGGTGAATATGTGGTCTCAAACATTGGAAGCTCACTAACTATTATTTTAATAAACTTCCCCTTGAAATTAAATAAGCCAAGGGTTAAATATAATCTTATAATGTGATACCCAAAAATTTATATTTTGGCAATTAATACCTATTTAAGATAGGAAAGCATGTTGTCTCTAATTTTAGTAATTTATTTGTTTATTTTCCTTGGATAAAGAGGCAAAAATCCAATTTTATTTTAGGGACCATAAGTTGCCCTATGATTATTAAATTAATGCATGGTGCATAAATGACCAAAGTAAACCCAAAAGTTGTGAGAAAGTAATTAATTCAATTAAAGAAAATTGCCAACAATTAGTAGATAATTAAATCTTCATTAATTGAATTAATTCCAAAAACTTTCATAATTAATTAAATAACATGTTTTAAAGGTACAATTAGGGATGTATGACCCTAATTAAAGTACCAATGGCCAATGAAGGGCCAAGATTAGCATAAAGATAATTACTAATGATCATGATTAATATAGTAGCCAATCAAATAAATTCAATAACACCTAAAACACCATTTTAGGATTAATGACCAAAGGTTAAGCTAATTAAAGACTAAACCTAAGTAAAAATTCATGAGGCAACAAAGGCTTGTGTGTGGATGATTGTAGGCCATGGAAAACAAAAGCAAGAGTGTAAGGGGAAGGGGGGAGGCCACGTTTGTGTGTGTGTGCGTGTGCGTGTGCGTGTGTGTGTGTGTGTGTGTGTGTGTGTGTTGTGTGTCTAGTGGAGAGTGAGGAATTTATTTAAATACAATAATTGTAAAATTAACCAATGGAGTAATTAAAGCCAAGATAGCCTTGTTGGCACAATGGGAGTCAAGTGTTCCAAGATAATGGAGTGATTAAAGTTAATTGGCCTTGTTGACACAATGTGGATCAAGTGTTCCAAGAATAAATAATATCTCAAGCCAATTAAGGTGAAGTAATATTTGCCTAAGTAAACACTAATTCTCATCATAAGTTCATAAATCAATTAATTACTCAATCAAGTATTATCAAAGACAATTAAGGGATTTTAATCCTAGATTAAGTACAAGCATTAATCCAAGACAAGAACACAAATTTTGCTTAGGATGAATTATCATCCTAATTGTTACCTAACAAATACAATAAATTATAAAATGATGAAGGGGTAATTAAATACTTCTAATTAAGCCATTGTAACACCCCAAATTCCATACTACAAATTGTGTCGGATGACACTTGGTTTTAGAAAAAAATTCAACAGAATTTGAGGTGCTACATCAGAGTACTGCGGAAAACAAAGAGCAATGCACTAAAAATTGGACAATATATGAGTAACTGATATAAAAATACCCCGACATATGACGATGCCGAGCGTATGCTAGTATATTAAAAATTTCTCGAAGGAATAATCACGTGATACAATATACAGAGCTTTGTACAATTACATTTCACAAAAAGTAACTATACAACCTAGACCAAGCCTTGACTAGACTTGGGGCAATGAACCTAACTCCGTTAACCGAACAAAACGGCCAAGTAAGTGTCTATCATGGGGGCCTCATCAAGTTCACGACGACTGATTGGCTGACCCACATAGACTAGCCTTGCCTTCGGCACCAAACTATTCGAAATAACTTCATTAGACCCATGCCTGACAATAGGCTCTGATGATCTTCTTCTGGTTCTTGCCTCGACCGGTGCATTACTACGACTCTGCCCCTTGGTTCATATCTATGGCTCCATCTACCGGTGCCTTCTCTGTTCCTGGTCCTTACTTGTACTATCATTTAAGACTGAGGTCCAATGCACATTAGACCTCAGGTAACGGTTAACCTCATGCTTATGTATCAATATATGCATAACGATATTTCTAACATTACAAGAATGATCAAGCCGATCGTCGTATGATCATTTGATAACAACTACACTATCATGCAAAGTTATCCCTGGTCTGCACATACCCAGTGCCACGATGTACGGTCGTGTCCTCAGCGCTAGGAAAACAAAACGGCATTATCATGACTATAACCCGTGTATAGCTGTATTTAGTGATCTAGATACGGTTTCCCTAGCCACAGTGCATGTCCAGGACATAGTCCCGTTCATGATATCCACAACATATACAAGCATAACAAAAGCACTAGAATTAGTGTTACAGTACGTCGTGAACGTACCTTCTACCGTGTATTTGGCCAATCGTCCGGCCTTTTGAACCCGACTCCAGACCTCTCGGATATCCTAACAGGGTAACACCGTATCCATGAATTCATGAACAGTATTCTAACAGAGGTCCTAGTCACAAATTACTATTTTACCCCTGACTTCGCTAATCGGCGAAATTTCGCCAAAGCTTCGCTACTTTGACTCTAATCTTCCAAAATTTTGCCATAACTCTTTCTCCATCATATTTTCAAAACAAATATCATATTTAACTATAAAACATGATATCAACAATATATTGGAAGATTAAATATCAAAACAACATCTACCCTAGAACTTTAAGAACTACCGAACTAAAACTAGAACATAAGACTAGGGACCGAAGAACTTACCCAGACCTTCGCTACATCTTCCTCCGAGCTCCTCCTTCTCTCTAACATCTCTCTAGATTTCGAACTAGGCAAGTGAATTGGTGAGAAATGAAGGAGAATGGAAGGGCTATTTATAGAAGTTTTCGGGGGCGAAATGGCACTTTTCTCCTTTAATTTCAAGCCATTAGATTTAGGGTTTTTGGAAGGCTTCATCTTGACCACACAAAGCTCTTGGCCGACCTCCCCTCCCCCAAAGTCAACAAAGATGATGTCATCTTATGTCATCATGTAACACCCCGGTTTTCACAACTGTTTTTATAGCGTTTTGATCAGAGTTTTGAGCGACAGAATTTTTTTTTTCATAATAAGGAGTAACTGGATAACATTCATAACAGTGTATCTGGCTGTTCATAAGGCCGTACATTCCTCCGAGTGTTTACATCTAACGTAAGTACAACAAAGCTAAAGCGTCTCCATCTGGTCTTCATGCTAGCTCCCTACCTTTGTCCTCGATCTACGTGGCCTGCTTGCTTCTCTCCTCGGCCCTCGGACCTCCAGACCCTGAAGCTATAGCTGAGATTCAATTTAGCGCATTGGATCTCTGGTAACGGTTAACCTCATGCTTATAAACAGTATATGTATAACAGGTATTTCTAATTTTACAGCATTGATCAAGCCGGTACATCGTATGATCATTTAATAACAACTACACTAACATGTAACGTTAAGTCCGTTCGCACCATTCACCTGTGCCACGATGTACGGTCGTGTCCTCAGCGCTAGGAAAACATTTCGGCATTATTATGTCTATAACCCGAATAAAGCTGTAATCAGTGATCTAAGTACGGTTCCATAGTCACTGTGCATCTAAGTACGGCTCCATAGACGCAGTGTATCTAAGTACGATTCCTTAGACACGGTGCAAATAGCATCGAACAGAATGGCCAGGTAAGTGTCTATCATGGGGGCCTCACCGACTTTACGGCGACTATTTTGCACACCCACATGACTAGCCTTGCCTTCGGCACCAAACCATTCACATAACATATTATCACATATATTCATTCAATAATCATCAGAGCTAGTGTTACAGTACGCGAACGTACCTTCGTTGACGGCGTTAGGTACTTCTGGCGGAAAAACGTACTTTTTGATATCCTATAAGAGTAATATCACTTTCATTAGTGATTTGGCATTATAACTGGCATTTTAGGTAAAAATTACCATTTTGCTCCTATACCCCTAATTGGCGGAATTTCACCAGCACTTCGTTACTTTGGCTCCGATTTTCCAAAATTTTGCCATAACTTCGACCCAATGATAATTTTCAAAATTCTAGACTAATATAGCCCTATCATATGATATTTAATCATACTTGAAAAATTAAAGGCTACACTAGCATTGCTACTCTAACTATTGAAAGAACTACGAAAGCTAAAAGCTCGGTACCGAAAAACTTACCCGAGCTTCGCTACGGAATTTCCCAGAGCTCCTCTCTCTTCTTTCTCTCTCTAGATTCGGCTAGGCTCTCCAAATTGTGAGAAAACCAAAGGGAGGGGGTATTTATAGATTAGGAGGTAGGATTTCGCCGTCGGATCAACTTTATGAGAATCGATGCGGACCGTCCAAGACAACTTTTGCAACAAGTCTTTTTCTCTTCCTTTCTCTCTTGGCCGACCTAGAGGGCTGAGGTGGCAGCAAATGAGTGGTCCAAATGTGATGACTCATGCTCACTTTATGCCCGGTCTGATAGATTTCCCCGATCGGTACCCGATTCACGTAATTTCAGAAAATCTCAAAATTCTGGATTATACAATTCCAAGACAATTCATTGCTCATTAGAAATGTCTTGTCTAACTATCTTTTTAACTCTTTCTAGCCCTTCTCCGGCCTAACGGAAGTTTTACGGAAAAACGTGTCGGTTACGAAACAAATTTCCGGAATCATCAACCTCTGGACAAAAATTCACTGATTCCAAATATCTCCAGATAATTCCAAACTCATTTCTAAATGTTGAGTTAGAATTTATTTTCTTCAGATCCAAAAATGTGACTATCTGCATTTTTCCCTATTTCGTCTTATTAGGAAAATGTTCTACCGGCTTCGGAATTAACTTCCGGAAAAATCTAACGGAAGATAAAAATCCACTGATCAATATTTTACCTTAACTTTAGAAATCTCATTCCTAGTTCTCTAGATAGGATCCGTTTCCTATTTATTCCATTACTATTCACTACATTTAATTATAATATATAATAATAAAACTTTTACAAAAATATCATGATATTATTTTTCATTCTTATCTTCATTTTTTTTTCTTTCTTGGGCAATAATTTCGGCTGGCCCTATATTTTTTTATAATAAATATTTATTTTTTAATTAATTAATTAATTTTTTATTTTTTTATTTTTTTTTCCCAAAAATTTCACAAAATTACCTTATTGGTCCATTCTTGTATTTAGGCTTAAAAATACCTAAACTCATCCATTTTTCTCAAAAATTTCCAATTAATTAGAAAATATGTTTTTACTAATTTTAAGCCAAAAACCACTAATTTTAGGGTTTTACATAATTATTCATGAATTTCCTTTGCTTATGCTTAAGTAATTAGCCAATAAATACCTAATTACTTCCTTATCAATAGTTGATAATTTTCTTAATTAGAATGCCTCATTACCTCCTAACTTTTACACTGACATTTCTGTTTCCATGTCCTCTGCATTATTTTAGGATTTACAAGGGTATTTTAGTTATTTCAATACCTTTTGAGCATTCTTATTCAATTTCTACAAGTTCATAATTTATTAAATTACCATAATTAGAGATAATATACTCTCATAATTCAATTGGTCATTTTACTGCCTTTTAGGATTTTTCATAATGTTTCTAAGTTATTTATGTCCTATAAGGGCATTTTCGTCATTTGGCACTTTGGCACTTAAATTCTCTAAGTTCCAAGAAATTTTCCTTTAGAAAATAAGATAAATTTAACATATTCTTTGAGACCACATGTTCACCTATTTTTAATAGATACTATTTCACCAATTTATGATACAGATTTTTAGGGTATTACACATCAACTCTTGCTTTATGGTTTTACCCGATAAAATTCCCCCAATCGGTGTTCTAATCGCGTAATCTTAGAAAATCTCAAAAATTCCTTAGCAACTCCCTGAAGATCTAAACTTCCTCTTTAAAAGTATCTAGGTTAACTAATTTTTATCCCATTAAGGGTATTTCCTATCCTGCTGAACATTTTCGGATAATCGCCGTCGGTTACGGAAATTACTTCCGGTAACACCAACTTCTGGATAAAAATCCACTGATTCATAATATGTCCAGATGTTTTCTACCTAATCCAAGGATTTCAAGTTATGATTTATTTTCCGTTTGTTCTCATTTGTCTTATTTGCTCCTATTCACAAAATATTTTTTTCGCGTTATCTCTTAATCATTCCGCCGGTTACGGAAAGGACTTCGGAGATAACCAACTCCGGGATAAAATTACACTTGTTCATAATATATACTGATCTTAGAAACCTAGTTCATGGTTTTCAAAATAGGATTTAATTCCTATCGGTTCTCATTTATCCTATTTGCTTTTTATACAAATATCCCATTTATATTAATATTATATTAACAAATATCATGATATTATATTTTTGCAAAATCTTCTCTCCTCTTTGGTCCAAAATTTCGGCTGCCCTTTTTTTATTTTCTGTTTTTTATTTATTAATTAATATTATATAATATTTTAATTATCTTATATTTATTTCACAAAATTCCCTTATTGGTCCATTTCAATTAACATGGATTTAGGCATTTTAAATTGCTAGAAATTCTTGTAGCCTTTGATCTTGCTTTATTAGATTAAATCCTAACCATTGGCCATTAATTAATTTGTAGAAATTGATTAACAAGTTTAATTAGTGCCCTAATCACATGATTAGTAATCTTTTAGGATTTAGGGTTTTCATGTACTTAATCTCATACATTTTTCTTAATCTTTTCCAATTAATTAGCATTTTTATTTATGCTAATTTTTAGCCATTAACATTTAATTAAAGGGTTTTACATAATTACCCTTGGATTTTCCCTTAATCCCTGCTTAAACAATTAGCCATTAATTAATTAATTAATCACCTACTAATTGTTGACAATTTTCTTAATTAGAATTAATTATTATCTCACAACTATTTTACAGACATTGATAATTTATGCTCCATGTAAAATATTACAAATCACGGTGCAACTTATGTCCCCCCAAAATAATATTAATTTTTGCCTCATTATTTTCCAAGGAAAATAATCCCATAAATTCCTAAAATTGGAGACAACATACTTTCTAATTTTTAATAAATATTTAATTGTCTCTAAGGATTTTATCATAATTTTCTCAAGGTATTTTATGACCCATAAATGCATTTTAGGGATTTTCGGCCTTTTATGCCTTTTAATTTCAATAGAAATCTCCATCAAATAAGATAATTATATCTTAAGGGTTGAGACCACATATTCACCTATTTCCTATAGGTATTATTTACTAATTTATGATTCTTATCATAATCGACATTTTTAGGGTATTACAGCCATGATGTTCAAGAATCACAAGACTAATTAGGGAACTTGATTAAACTTCAAATTAAACCCTAAGAGCATTTTTTCTTAATTGCTAACCAACTACCAAAGTCATCTAGTTAGAAACACACTTAACTAGGAATTAAAAACACAAAGTTGGGAAATGCATGAAGGTGGTGAGGCCACCAAGGCTTGCTTAGGGAATGAATGATGGTGGAGAGGCCACCAATGCCTTCTTGAAGCCAAGAATTGTTTATCATAAACAAAAACACACATGTGATAATAGTATTCAATTTTGGAAGAGGATAAGGTACCTTTGGATAGGATATTCTCTTAATTAGAATTGGAAGAAAATGATGGAGGGAGAGAGGGCCACGTTTTTTTGCCTTGAAGAAGAGGAATTCAAATTGTTTAATGTAAACCTATGGTTCACATGCAAGATTAATTAGGTTAGAAATAATTACCAAGAGTGTCATGACCTTTTAGTATAAATAGGGGGGCTTAGGCGTCATTATTCTTCACACCTTCACAAGAAAGTGCAAGCATAGCATCTGAATATAGAGAGAAGAGAGGGAGAGTGAGGAGCTTCTTGAAGGAGTTGAAGCATAGCAAGTAAGTTCTTAGAGTTTTAGCTTTTGAATTCATAGATAGTTTATGCTTTAATCTTAAATATGCTAGAGTAATTTCAATATCATGTTTTTATAGTTAAAAATGTTGATATTTCGAAAATTAGATGAGCCATGGTGTATAGCAAAATTTTTGGGAGTTGAAAAGCAAAGTAGCGAAGCTCTGGTGAAAATTCATCGGTTAGGAATTTCTGAAAACAGTAGCAAAAACGTCATACTTTTAAATTGAATATGAGATGATAAAATTATGAAAATATTCATGGTTAAAATAGACATATATATCTTTTCAAATATGCCAATAAAATATTATTTCAAATTTTGGGCATGGAGATAGAAATTCTCAAAGTTAGCTATGTTTTCTGAAGAAATTCTGGGCAGAGGTTGAAGAATATTAAACTGGGAGTGATTCACGAATTCTGGGTGAAAAAAAAGTATTTTTATTCAAAAATAGACATCCTAAGGATTCCGGGGAATTTTAAGGATCCTCATTTCAATTTTTTTAGAATTAATTATGAATTATCAAAGTTAGGCGAAAATCTGCCAGCAATGCTGAAAACCACGTTTTTGAGAAAATAAAAGGATATAATTGGAATAACAAATTTACCAAGGGTAAAAAGGTCAGTAGTGGCCATAATATTTCTTAAGATATTATTTACGAAGTAATAATGCGATAATACCATTATAGGATATCTGGGGAAAACCCGGGAGACCGACCAGGCAAGCGTACCGCTATCCAAACGGATGAAGGTACGTTCGCGGCGTACTGTAACAATGACTCTAATGCTTATAGTATACTTATATGTGATGAATATTTTCATAAAGTCATGGACGGGACTCTGCCTTGGACATGCACCGTGACTAAGTTTATGGGGCTTAGATCACTACATATACATTCAGCTTTACACGGGTTATGGTTTTGATAACACCATTAAGTTTTCCTAGCGCTGAGGGCACGACATGCTATCGTGGCACAGGTGGTGCAGACTAATTAACTTTACATGTGATTGTAACATCCCATTTTCAAAAGCAGTATAATTTTTTTTTTCCTTTTTAAAACATCAGAGTAGAGCATCGGAGCATAAGAGTAACTGATATATATATATATATATATTCAAAATAACAACTGGCGTATGTCTGTCTAGTCGCCGTAGCGATACATTAATCCGAGTGTTATCAAAAGGGATTACATCACAAAAGGAAATCTCCAGCCGGGTCTCTAAGCATGCTGCTTGCCCTTCTCCTCCACTCTCGGTTCTCCTGACCCTGATGCTATGTTAAGAGCTGAGGTCCAATGCACTGGACCCCAGGTAACGGCGAATTCAGATGTACCGCTCCCAGCGCATGCATATGTTCAGTTATCTTTTAACACCAATATGCACTCAATAATCATACCATCTATACGCATACAATACACATAACGCATATACGCATACCATAAACATCAGAGTTAGTGTTACAGTACGCGAACGTACATTCGTTGACGATTACGATACGTCTGTTAGTTAGGAACGTGATTACAGATATCCTATAAGGATAATAGCGTATTCATTAATGATCAATCATCATAACGGACATTTTAGTCCCAAATTACCATTTTACCCCTGACCTCACTAATCGGCGAAAATTTGCCAGAACTTCGTTACTTTGACTCTAATCTTCCAAAATTTAGCCATATCTCTTTCTTCATCATATTTTTGAAATAAGTACTATTTTTAATCATAAAACATGATATCAACAATATATTGGAAGACTAAAGATCAAAACAACATAAGCTATGAACTTAACCTAGAACTTCAAGAACTATCGAACTAAACTAAGAATCGAAGAACTTACCCTTGAAGAACTTCCTCTTCCTTCTAGCTCTCACTTCTCTCTAACTTCTCTCTAGAATTGCTTTGTGAATTGGTGAGTTTTGAAAAGGAATGAAGGGCCTATTTATAGCCAAAGTTCAAGGACCCAAATGGTATAACAATTTCTCCCTTACTCATTCTTGGCCATTGGATTAGGAACCACTTTTTGAAGTGTAATCTCCTCCATCCAAGCTCCATGGCCGACCTCCCCCTCCCCATTTTCAACAAAATGATGTCACCTAGGTGATGTCACCCCTAATCTTTATGGATTCATCCGATAAAATCCCCTGTTCGGTGTTCTAATCGCGTAATCTTAACTAATCTCAAAAATTCCTCTACGTAACCTTGGAGGTCTATTCTTTCTCTTGAGAAATATTTAGGTTAATAAAAATTATGGTCCCATTAAGGGAATTTCCTAGCCTGTTAACCATTTTAGGACAAACTCCGTTGGTTACGGAAATGACATCGGAGATAACCAACTCCGGGATAAAATTACACTTGTTCATAATATATAGTGATCTTAGAAACCTAGTTCATGGTTTTCAAAATAGGATTTAATTCCTATCGGTTCTCATTTATCCTTGGCCTTTTCAACAAATATCACCTTTTTAATCCAAAATATCATGATATTTTCATAAAACCCACAACCCTTTTCACACACATGTTTTCTCTCCTTTTTCTTGTAAATTTCGGTTCCCTCCCCCTACATTGACTTGTCAACTTTGATTCAATTTGTATTATTAATTATCCTATATTAATTAGCTAGGAATTTCCCATTGGTTCTTAGCTAATTACATGGATTAAGGCTTAACTTGTTTGAACCCCTAGATTAGCTTTAGAAGATTCAATCTTGGCCCTTAATTGACCATTGATATTTAATTAGGGTTTTAATATAATTAACCTTGGATATTACCTTTGTTCATGCCTAAACAATTAGCCATTAATTATTTATTTAACCACTTACTAATTGTTGATAATTTTCTTAATTAGGATTTGTTACGGACCTGGATAAGGCCCAATCACGATAGGGCCCAACCACAGGCAGGCGTATCAGATCCGCCATAACAGCAATCCAAGGATATCTCAACTACCCCGGAAATATAGGAGCATATCCGTAGGGAGATAGGCAGTTCAGATTATAAGCCAGATATATCGCGAATGCTGCCCCAGGTACCTTCATAAATACCCGGTCAACAGCCTAAGGTACACACGCTCTAAACCTAGACTATTTTACATACTGCCACACTGAGCACACACCCCACTCCTTCGGCCAAGTGCCAGGTTGTGTTCAGTGATCCTCTCTCCGTCTGTGTGCTACCACATTGGCACCCAGGCTGAGACCCTAGATCCAATATCAAATCACCAGCCCATACACGCGGCTGGACATCTGTGTTCTACACCAGAACAGTGGCGCCGACCGTGGGGATCTGATAAACTTCAATTCCCGTGACCAGTGAGGGTTAATACGCGCAGTACTAGCCAGAAGTAGCCGGAGATGGTTCGAACAACCGGAGAGCAGTGTCAACCACCCCGGCAACCACAGCACACCGAGCATTCGACTAACCCTCTCGGTGGTAATGAGCAGGACGACGAAGACCGGCTATCGCAGCGGGGACATTGCCGCGAGCCACAGAAATCCAACCCAGGTGTAAATCAGGAGACCCCGTTCCAAAATCCGGACTTCCTTGCACTCCATAACGGACAGCTCGCCATGATCAAACGCATCGAGAATATGGACAAACGTTATACTCTTCAATTTCAACGCATGGACGAGCGGGACCGAAGAAGGGAATCTAGAAACACCAGCTATGATCGGGATGACAAAACATGGGAACCCGACCAAGAAGGTCATAGTTTCCATCGGCAGAGGACAATAGACAATACCAGAAGGGCGGCCTCTTCCACCAAAGAATCAAGAAGGGGGAAGTCGTCCCGGATCGAAGGGTCGTCCCGGCCTCCCCACATGATTCTCGGCAAGGAAGATACACCGAGACCAAAGCCGACAGCCCCTTTTCACCCGAGATCCTCAGGGCACGGTTCCAGGAAAGCTGAACCTCACCGAGTTCAGCAAGTACGACGGTTCGCAGGACCCAACGACTCATTTGGACGATTTTCAGATGATCATGATATGTAGAGGCCTCGGAGAACCCATCATAAGTAGGGTTTTCGCTACAACCCTAAAGGGATCAGCCCTAAAATGGTTACAAACCCTGCCTCCAGGGTCGATAACTAAATTTGATGACTTGGCAAAGGCCTTCGAGTTGCAATTCGCAACTAGTAAGAAACAGCCGAAGTCTCAGTATACCTTGTCCAAAATCAGGCAGCGGCCCGGCGAATTACTCCAAAGCTATTTGGATCGCTTCAACCATGCGGCCCTACAAGTCCAGGGGTTAAAGGAGGAAGTGCACGTTCACCTCTTGGCCGATGGCCCGCCAAGCAAATGCTCGAAGGGACCGGACAAGAGCACCACGCCAAGGGATACGAGGCCCGTCAGGGTCGCAAACAAGATCGCCGTGGAAAAGGACCAGATAGTAAGCAATCTAAGCCAAAGACGGACTCGAAGAGTAAATATGACTATTATACCCCTCTTAATATGCCCCGGTCCCAGCTATGGAGGGAAGTAGCATCGACCGAGATGCGGAAGGTCGAAAAACCTCATCCCATCAGGAAACGGTCCAATACGGACCAGTCCCATTATTGTTCCTTTCACGATTGTAAGGGGCATACCACGGATCAATGCTATGAACTTCGGGATGCCATCGAAATTCGTCCGAGAAGGAAAGTTGCTTCAATACGTGATTAAAACGCAGGGCGCACAAAGGAAAAGCGGAAGCGGGATGACCGTCGAACGGCCGGACCCCGAGAGAAAAAGAGAGGGCAAGAGGCGAAGCCGGCATCGAGGGCAGATTTCCGAGGCCGAGTTCGATTGCAACGTTATCAGTGGAGCTTTCGGAGGGAGGAGATACGGCGAGCCAACGGAGGAAATATCTAAAGGAAGTCTTTTCAATAAGGGACCGACCTAAGTTTAAAGAAGAATCATACATGACTGACAAAATCGAACGACCTCAGCTCATGTTCACAAAAGAAGACATGGCCGACGTACTCCCCGGCCACCAAGATGGCCTCGTAATTACTGGAACCCTGGTCAACTACCGAGTCAAGAGGATATTTATAGACTCAGGGAGCTCGGCAGATATCATCATTTGGGATGCCTTCAAGAGAATGAACCTCGATCAGGAGGACCTGAAGCCATGCCAAACCACTCTCGTGGGGTTTAATGGCGAATTATCCCCTCCAAAGGGATATATAGATCTCCGACTCACTCTTGGAATGAAGGAAGGTTTCAAAGCCGAGAGAGTAAGATTTATTGTGGCTGACTTCCCATCCCCTTACAACATCATCCTGGGAAGACCAACGATCCACAATTGGGACATGCTGGTATCTACGAAGCATCAGAAGATAAAAATGATAGGCAATAACAGCCAAGTCGTTACCGTCAAGGGCGATCAGAAAGAGTCCAAGCAGTGTTACGTCGAGACAATAAACGTAAATGCAAAATCCGAACCAACGGATCCAGAACACAAAAAGATACAAGAACCGATTAATATGATCGAATTGGACCTACGAGAAGAAAAGGGGAAGCCTCGGCCAGAACCAGAAGGAGAGGTAGAAGACCTCGTACTCGGAAACAATCCAGACTATAGTACGAAAATAGGCAGGGCTTTGACCCCCGACCTGCGATTGAGGATAGAAGAGTTTTTGGCCCACAATCGAGACGTTTTTGCATGGAGCGCGGCCGAGGTACCCGGTATAGACCCCAATTTCGGTTTCGTCAGGGAAGTACAATATACCACGTGGCTTTCCAACGTGGTTATGGTTTTAAAGCCAAGTGGCAAGTGGAAAGTATGCACCGACTATACCGACCTGAACAAAGCATGTCCTAAAGACGCCTATCCGATGCCAAACATTGATCAGCTCGTAGATAACTCATCCGGCTATCAACTTCTGTCGTTTATGGACGCGTATTCCGGCTACAACCAGATCGCCATGCACACGGATGACCAAGAAGCCACTTCCTTCATTACAGAGAAGGGAAATTACTGCTATAATGTCATGCCGTTCGGCCTAAAAAATGCCTGGGCAACCTACCAGAGGATGATGAATAAGGTTTTCGAGAACCAGATCGGCCATAACATCGAGGTCTACATCGACGACATGATCGCCAAATCGTATGATCCCAATGATCACATCCGAGATCTAGAGCAAACATTTAGCAAGTTAAGGGCGCATCGATTCGGGCTGAACCCGGCAAAATGTGCATTCGGAGTACCGGCAGGAAAATTCCTCGGTTTCTTGCTCACCAGCCGAGGAATCGAGGCGAACCCGGATAAGTGTAAGGCCGTATTAGACATGCAAGCCCCCAGAAACAAGAAAGAAGTCCAGCAATTGACGGGCCGGTTGGCCGCGCTAACTAGATTTTTGCCCAAATCAGCAGAAGCGCCTTGCCTTTCTTCAAGTTGCTTAAAAAGGACACCTCAGGAAATTGGACCCCGGAGTGTGACGCCGCATTTTCAAAGATTAAGCAATGCCTGGCCACTCCGCCGGTCCTATCGAAACCACAGCCCGGCGAAACCCTCTTCCTCTACTTATCGGTTGGGGAGGAAGCAGTAAGCTCGGTTCTTGTCCGGGAAGGAAAGAATGGCCAAGAACCAATATACTTCGTGAGCAAAGCTTTGCAAAGCTCGGAGCTAAGATATCAGAAGTTGGAGAAATTGGCTTTCACCATAATAATGACGGCGCGCAGACTGCGCCCGTACTTCCAAGCTCACAAGGTAACGGTTCGAACCAGCCAACCCATTCGACAGGTACTCCATAAGCCGGACCTGGCAGGCCGAATGATTAGTTGGGCCATTGAGTTATCCGAGTTCGACATCACATATGAAGCACGACATGCTATTAAGTCACAAGCTCTGGCGGATTTCCTCCGAGAACTAACTCCAACTAATAACGACCCCGGCAACATCGACCTCTAGAAGGTATACGTCGACGGTTCGTCCAACTCGAAGGGAAGCGGAGCCGGAATCATCATAGAGAGCCCCGAAGGAGTCACGATCGAACACTCCCTACAACTGAATTTCCCGACGTCAAACAATCAGGCCGAGTATGAGGCGCTCCTGGCCTGGACTCCAGCAGGTCAAGGAGCTCGGCGCCCAAAGAGTCTCGGTCTTCACTGACTCGCAACTCGTCGCCGCCCAGATAGACGGGACATACCAGCTAAAGGGCTCTAATGGCTAAGTACCTTAGCAAAGTCAAGAAAATCCATGCTGAATTCAAAGTAGTGAACGGGAGGCCGCGGTATACACAATGGTAGACGATCAACTTTACCGAAAAGGCTTGCATACCCCGATGTTAAGGTGCCTGGGTGCTCACGAAAGTAGATATGTCCTCGCCGAGATCCATGGAGGAATCAACGGACAACACATGGGTGCGAAAGCATTAGCAAGAAAGGCACTTAGGGCAGGTACTACTGGCCGACCATACAGGCGGACGCGAACGAATTTGTGAAGGCATGTGATAGTTGCCAAAAACACGCCAAAATCATTTGGTCCCCTCCATCAGACATGGAATATATCTCGGCCCCATGGCCCTTCTTTAAATGGGGAATGGATTTACTCGGACCATTTAAGCCGGCCCCCGGACAACTTCGATGGCTAATCGTGGCGGTGGACTACTTTACCAAGTGGATTGAAGCCGAGCCGCTCGCCACCATCACTTCGGCTAGGGTCCGCGCTTCATCCAACAGTATTTTTTCCCGCTTCGAATCCCGCCGAGGTAGTGACGGACAACGGCACCCGCTTCACCGACAAGAATTTCCAGACATGATGGTGGACCTCGGCATCACGCATCACTTTGCATCGGCCGAACACCCCCAATCAAACGGGCAAAGGAGGCGGCAAACAAGGTAATCCTGGACGGACTTCGGAAAAAGATGCAAGAGGCCGGCACCTGTTGGGTCGAACAACTTTATAATGTCTTGTGGGGAATTCGCACGACTATCCAATCGGCTACCCAAGAGACACCCTTCCGCATGACATACGGATGCGAAGCCATGATCCCAGCCGAAGTTGGTCGCCCATCATGGAGAAGGCGTAGAACCCTGGAAGAAGGAGAACAATCGAATTCCAGGGCGTTGGCCACTGAGATGGAGCTGGTAGATGAAGTCAGGACCACGGCCCATTGCCGAGACATAGCAGCCAAGCAACTGATGGCGGCGAAACACAACAAAAAGGTCAAACCCAGGGCATTCGACCGGGGCGACCTGGTCCTAAGAAGGGCCGACATCGGTAACAAGAACGCCCAGGACGGCAAGCTGGCCGCAAATTGGGAAGGACCATACCGAGTAAAGGAGAAGTTAGAAAAAGGAGCATATGTTCTCGAAACACTGACAAGAAAACCCATCAAGAGGACATGGAATGGCGACAAACCGAGGGCCTATTATAGTTAAGGCCCGCCACGCCGAGATGTCGCAACGGACACCTCGTGTCCAAGTTAAGTTTTGATTTTGTTATTTCAAGCTTATTTTGGTTTCGATCCATTTCTCTTTCGCAAATTTTCCTTTCATTGTCAGCTTTGTGAAGCTAATCATCTCTTGAATAAATAAATGGTTTATTGACCAAATGTTCAATTTTAAGAGGACTAAAATGATTCGCTAAATAAGCGATGCACACCGAGGTCTATACACCCGGTAAATATTTTGATGCATCGAAATTGACACCTAAGTAAGAAGGTGAATAGTCATATCGGACCACGATCAGTCCACATGGTCAAAGTGTGTCCCGACGACGACCACGGATGAGCATGTGACCATTCACCCTTACCCCGGTTAAAAATCACGGATAACGACTCCGAACCTCGTAGCGCGGTATATTTAGACACCCTACTCATGCACCCGGTTTCGACACCGAAGAGTACTATGCGGACTCTAACTATTTAAAGACCCTGGCCCGGTCTACAACTTGACTACATGCAAAACTTGCATAAAGTTGAAAATAAACAACGAAATACTATTTGAATCTCCATTCATAAGGTTAATCGTTCAAAGTACAAACAAGATCTACATTGCAGATTACTACAAAACTGGCCTCCTAAGCCGAAAATAAATAAAGAAAAAAAAAATTGGCAAATCTTCAAGGGGCCGCCTCGTCCTCAGGCGCCCCACTACCAGCAGGCTCGGCTCCAGAAGCAGCCCCTTCCCCAGCACGCTCTCCACCGTCAACCTCGGAACACACTCCACCGTCGACCTCGGCATCTGACGAGGGTTCTTCTTCAGGAGACGGAGGTAGAGGAATGAGAACATCGGCCTGAAAACGAGAGTGACATCCATAGCCGGCGAGGTTCGAGTCGCCCACGGATTCAGATATTCAATTTGAGCCAGGGCCATCTTGAAGCAGTCCGACGCGGTCCTCCTCACCGCATCCACCGCCTTCTCGTGAGCGATCTTCTCCTCTCCCAGGTCTTTCCGAGTCTGCTCCAACTGCGTGCACAGCTCGCCGCGCACCCTGGTGAGCCGCTTTACCGCATCCATAGATTGAGAATGCAAGGATTTCATCTCCGCCAGACTAGAGTTGGCTTCGGCCAGACGAGAATTGGCATCGACCAGATTAGAATTGGCATCGGCCAGGCGGCCTGGGTCCGCATCGGATCGGCGTTGGCCCGCGTCAATGCACAGTGGGTCGCCAGAAGATCTTCGCCGGATTTTTCAGCGGCATCTTGGGAACTTTTAAGTTCCACCTTAAGGCTGTCCCTTTCAGCCTCGGCTCTCTCCTTATCCGCCTCGAGCCCCTTATCTTTCTCCTCAGCCGACTCCAATCCCAGTTTCAGAGCTCGGGACTCACCGGAAGCTCGAACATAATAATTATGGAGGTGCAGATAGGCCTGAGACAAACCAAGGGCCTGGCAAAGACTATCGGAAACGTGCTGCACTTTATGAACGTCCTCGTTTGAAAGAGGCTAAAGGCTTAAGAACCAACGCGGCGGAAAGAAGGCCATACCGATCTCTTCAGAGACGTCCCCGTCCCAAGCTTGGCCCCGTTTGAAGGCTCCAGGGCGAGCAGTGGCGGCCGATTGAGACAAAGGAGAAGCCGAGTCAGAGGCAGCCCCCTTTTTCCCCTTATCAGGGGATGGAAGAGGATCGGTAGGGGTAGAGGCCCCGGTAGCAGCAGAGGCTGGAGCAGACGGAGACACTACACCGGTGTCGGCCTCCTTGGATGGAGGGGAGGAAGGTACTACTTCGGGTTGGACGAACGAAGAGGGAGTAGCCGAAGGAGTAGCGGCGGTAGCCCCAATCCTGGCCCGCTTCGCCGAGGAAGGCGTCGGGACCGTAGACGCCGCAGGAGCTTTCTTCTTGGCAGGCTCGACGGCGGACCGTTTCTTGGGAGCTCTCTCTCTCGGTTTGCCGGCCGGCGGCAAGGTATACGCAAGGTAGTCCGGATTCAGCTCCATAGCAACTTGACCTGTTACAGAGACAATAAAACGTCAGAAGCTAATTAGATAACAAAAGGCAAGTAGAACGACAGAATTCATATCAATAAAGCCATACTGGAGCCCGAGCCGGACTCCACACCGGCCTTCTTGATATAGAAGGCCGCCCTTTTGACACCGTGTTCGGCAACGTAAGACGCCAGCAGAGCGGCATACTCCCTCTCCTCCTCAGAGAGGTCCTTGGCTGAGAATTGGTATGTGGAAGAGGAGAAGTTATGATGTTCGGAGGTCCAGTAAAGAGGGAAGCGCCACTCAACGCCGGGACCTTCAGCGGCTTTTAGAAACCAGGGCACTTCCCCGGGGATTGCAACAACTTTAAAGAAAGCATTTTTGAAATGCTTGAAGGAGTCGGAGAAAGAGTTCATAAGTTTCTGGTCCGCCTCGACACGAAGAGAAGTCAACCCTTTCAAAGAGGGCGGTTCCTTACCCGACCGAGGGGTGAAAGGAGAGAAAAATGAAGGAAGAGGGCGGCGGTACACGGAATGACGGGATCCATCGTACCGCAGAGATATGCGAACGCCGCCAGATAACCCCACCCGTTTGGGTGAAGCTGAGAAGGAGCCAGATGAAGGTAGTGGAGAACGGACATTTGGAACCCGGTAAACGGAAAGCGAATACCGAGCCGGGTCATATAATCCCGATAGAAAAGAAAGAAGTTAGGAGACCCTGGTTCCCGAGCGCGCGATCGGCTCATCCTCTTCGGGGCAAGACAACATCCGATGACCCGGAGACCCCACTTTCGCCACATCCGCGTCGGTCATCAGCGAACGTATGGTTAACATTTCACTCGTCACCCAGGGATACCTGGATCGCAGGGCCGGTGAAGGACTACCGGAGTCTGCCTCCGGATCGGAAACTGAAAGACGAGGAGAAGACGTAGACTCCATTTACCTACAACAAAAGGAAATAAAACTAAAGTCAGAACTAGGCAGAATACCTGATGAAGACAGATCGGAGAAAGGAGGACCCTTGGAGTTGGACACGGGCTCAGCTGACGAGTTATGCCGACATGAGCCCAAGACGACTTCGGCCATACGGTCTTGCCCACTCGCAATAAGGGAGGAGCTCTCGACAACACAATCCCAACAGGGACCGTGATAACCAGCTGGTAATGACCCCAACTCGGACGGACGATGCACTTGGTAGGCGTTTATGGGCTCGACTAGAAGAGGCTCGGACACGCCGAACTATGAGAATCTAGCCTGGCAGGGCCAGGTTCCGACTGACTGGGCCCAGGAACCACAGGCTGGGGCCTCCCAGAGCTCCGTGCACCCGACCGACCACGGAGGGCCAAAGACAGTTTTTCCTCCTCGGTTAAAGAGGTCCCTAGCAGCCAATAACTAAAAAGGGATAACGCTCACGAAGGGCCTCATCGTCGTTAGGACCTAAAGGCTGACGTGAAGACGAACTTCCCCTATCCATCAAAAGTCCAAACCTATACAACCAACACAAGGATAAGAAGGAGGGGGAAAAACTAGACCAAAACAAGGAAAACAGAAACTCAAGAAGACAAGACCTATGGGTTCGATAGCTCAACTCACCCGCACTCCACTCAGGAAA
This sequence comes from Acacia pycnantha, assembly GCA_025563575.1. Classification (NCBI taxonomy): domain Eukaryota; kingdom Viridiplantae; phylum Streptophyta; class Magnoliopsida; order Fabales; family Fabaceae; genus Acacia; species Acacia pycnantha. The sequence continues at coordinate 266,447 of JAMWYP010000195.1, read as the reverse complement.
CCCAAGTCCAAAAACGCACCAGCGAAGAGAAGAAAAAGGAGGAGGGAGAATTTAAATACTGAAATGGCATAAAAAACTCAGAAGGCAAGATGAATACCTGAAGCTTGCACAGTGAGGATCGACAGAGAATCCTGAGTAAATGAGAAGCCTTGACTAACCAGAAAATCCTGGGATACAAGAAGGAACCAACACTCTCCGGTGACAGGAAAACCTTGCACAGAAGAAGTTTCGCGTAAGAGTGGAATGAGCAAATGGAAAAAGTGGTAAAATGAACTATGCCAGTAGTTTATATCGAGAGAAAAGAAGGGGGGAAATTCAAAACGAAAGAAGCCCAACCGACGAGGGTAGTCACGACCTTTCACCCCAAAAGTTGAGGGGACGTGCAACGTACCGCCGAGCATTAAATGCGCACGAAATACGGGCGGCGGACACGTTAATCAAGGCGCCTCCCCAATCGCAAAGCCAGGTGGCGCAGGTAATCATGGCAAGATCAGAGTAGGCTTCCCAAGAGTCACGCCGTGGTCGCAACAACGGCCTCGGGCCGTCAGATTTCGAGCCTTGACTCCGGCATATCACTGCGGCCAAAATCGGTCCTCACCACGGTAGGGCCAGAGATTATCACCTCGGATCCTTACGTCGTCGGTCATCACCACGGCATTCTTAGGACCGTAGGCTATTACCTCGGTCCCCTAAGGCTATCATTAACCACCCCGGATCATTGGATCAAGCAACAACACCATCCATTCGGGAGGGGAACCAGAGATTAAACGTCCGCTATAAACATCGGATGAAGGCAAAGCCTCGGATGGCGTGAGCCAGGATATCGTACACCCCGGCAATCCGAAACATCACACTACCGGGCTGGGGGGCAACTGTTACGGACCTGGATAAGGCCCAATCACGATAGGGCCCAACCACAGGCAGGCATATCAGATCCGCCATAACAACAATCCAAGGATATCTCAACTACCCCGAAAATATAGGAGTATATCCGTAGGGAGATAGGAAGTTCAGATTATAAGCCAGATATATCGCGAATGCCGGCCTAGGTACCTTCTATAAATACCCGGTCAACAGCCTAAGGTACACACGCTCTAAACCTAGACTATTTTACATACTGCCACACTGAGCACACACCCCACTCCTTCGGCCAAGTGCCAGGTTGTGTTCAGTGATCCTCTCTCCGTCTGTGTGCTACCACATTGGCACCCAGGCTGAGACCCTAGATCCAATATCAAATCACCAGCCCATACACGCGGCTGGACATCTGTGTTCTACACCAGAACAGGATTAATCATCTTCTCACAACTATTTTATTCACATTGATAATTTATGTCCCATGCATTATATTAAAAATCATGGGGCAACTTATGTTCCCCAAAATAATATTTAATTTTGCCTCATTATTTTCCAAGGAAAATAATCCCATAAATTACCTAAATTAGAGACAACATACTTTCTAATTTTTAATAAATATTTAATTGCTTCTTAGGATTTATCATAATATTCTCAGGGTATTTCATGACCCACAAGTTCAGTTAGAGATTTTTGACACTTTTATTCCTTTTAATTTCAAGGGAAATTACCCTAAAATCATAAGATAAATCCCACAAGTTTTGAGACCATATATTCACCTATTTCCAATAGATATTATTTACTAAATTATGATACTTATCATAAGTAAGACTTTTAGGGTATTACAGTGATTGTACTGTTATTAATTAATCATACATCTATTATGAGCTTTTGTATTGATTATTGCTGTAATGTCAAGAATATCTGTCATACATATATTGTTTATATAAGCATGAGGTTAACCGTTACCTGAGGTCCAATGGGCATTGGACCTCAGCTCTTACTATAGCTTCAGGGTCCGGAGAACCGAGAACAGAAGATAAGAATAAGCAGAGTAAACAGTATACATGAAGACCCGATCGAAGATATTTAAGATATGTACCAATAAATGTACCGTTCTTTATGAACAGACAGCTACGCCACATTTAATGTTGTATCAGTTACTCAATTCTTTACTTGCTCCGATACTCTACTCTGATGAAAAAAATTATTCCGTTTTTGAAAATTGGGATGTTTCAATAATAAATACGCTTTATATAACAATCATTATTGTTACTAGTACTACAACAAAATATTCAGTTCCTCGTGTGCGAAGTGCGAACAGTTCGCCCAAGACATTGATTTTATGAATTAATATCACATTTATCTTTCAATAACTAATTGTTCTGGTATTGGCAAAAAAGACCTAATTGTTTTAGAGCACGACAAGAAAGTGTACTCTCTTTCACACACAAAATATTAGCGAATGGAAAATAAATAAAATGTAGAATAAAAAGAAAAATAAATTACCTCGGTTCAAAATCAAGCACGCCAAATCCCCACATGCGTGCCGCTTGATTGAGAGCTCTTCTCCACCTTAACACTTCATCTTTAGTGGGTGAGATTTTTTGCATAAGACCTAGAAATGCCTGTCCAAAACCAGATTTTTGATTCTGAACTTCAGATGGATTAACACCATAAAATATGGGAAGAATATCTGATCATGTGATCTGTGAAACTCCATGATTTTGGTGAGTTCCTGGAGGCAACTTTTGGAACTAGCATAGTGTTTAGAGAATATGACGATTGAAATTTTACAACCTTTAATTGAGTTATCATCTTTCAGAACAGAAATTCCAACCTTCCTTAGAGATGAACAGAGATGGGAAGAAAACGATTCGTGTGTCTTCACCTCTTGCTTTCCTTAGAAAAGAATTGATACGGACATGGAGAGATTTTATAGTGCCTTCATCTCTACTTAAACTCAAGAACACTTCATATTTATTGCCTATACTTTACACAAGTACATAAAAGAATATGTAGAGGTTAATATATATTATGAATGACCATAATTTCATTGGCTCTCATACCCTAAAAAATAATACATGTCAGCTATTTTTTGAAAATTGGGGGAAAATCCCCCTATTGAAATTAAATTTTTTATTGGTGAGAAGGAATTGATAAATTTATATACACAAAAAATCGATATTCTGCTCATTCTCACCAATAAAATCTTCAGTGGAGATTTTTTTTCCCAATTTTTCTGTTTTTTTCTTAATTTTTCATTACTCTCTCTCCCCCTCCCCAGAACTCTCTGCTCGAGAAGCAATTGTGCAATTCATTGATATTAAGACGCAGTCAAGAAGCATTTGTCTCTCGTGCAAAATCAAATTCTTAGCCCCTTTACCCAAATCCCCTTTTTTTTTCTCCTTTTATGAGCAAATCGTCTATGCCCCTGAAAAGAAGTAATCTCATATGTCTCGTAGACCTATAACGGAGTAACAATGAGGAGGGCCAAGGAGCAGGTTTTTTTGATGCGTGTGTGTTGGTAGTTTTACTTTTTAATATTTTTAAGAATGAAAATTAATTTTTGCAATCTAAAAAAAATGATAAGATAATAAATTATTTATATTATTTACCATTTAAAAAATTCAAAAAAATTTCAATTAGTGACAAAATCTAAGTTTATAGTTGGAGGCAGCAAGAAGCTGAGTAGTTTCTTCAAAATCAGTTTTGAATCCGGGTGGAATAAGAATAGGAGTAAATAAGACTCGAGGGGCTTCCAATACAGTGAATCATATTTAAAAGCCACAAATTCTAGAAATTTCAAACAAAGACTTGAGGTTCTTGGTAGGAATTAATTTCTCTTGTGCTGGTCAGAGTGTCCCTCTTTGATTCTCTTTTTTTACTACCCATGTTTTATTTTTTGAGTATGGGATACAAAATATATTCCCATTAAGGATTAAAATGAAAAAGAAAAAAAGAAAGAGAAAGGATTAATGGTTACCCTGCAGGCTCAAAGGCTCATTCACTAGATCCATGGAATCTTCAAATATATTAAGCTGTCGGAAGGATAATCAATGGTTTGTTTCTGAAGAAAAAGAAGAATCTGTTAAAAGTGTATCAACTAGTATCCTCTTCATCTATCATACCGAAAGTTAAAAAGGTATACAAGGAGCGGAAAGTTACCTTTGAATCTCTGGGTTGGTGAAAGAGAGACGTGGAGGGAGAGAGACATTGATGAAGCTTTTGATGCTTGTGCAGCAGGGTAAAATGGAGAAAGAATTAAATGAAACAAAAGGAATCCAATAGGGAGGAGAGGAGTGGAGCCTTCACGAATATACGGTATTGTGCCCACAAGAAGGTCACGTGTTTCCCTACTTCTCGCTAGTCAAGTGCGAGTCACGTGGGTCAAGAATTTTGTTGCTTTTGTTTGGCCTTTTCCTTTGTCAGACATCACTTCCGAAGTACACGTTCTACTTCTGAGCAAGAAAAAAAAAAAAAGTACACGTTCTCCGGGGGCTGCAAATTTTATTTTATTTTTTATGGGTTTTTTTCATGTAAGACAATGCTAATCCAAACATCAAAAAATCAGCATTTTTTCCCACAGGCTTTTCCCCCACTCCACTGGAATTTGAGGACGTTTAAACGCCTTGTCAATCAGGCACGTGGTAGTTTTTTTTTTTTTTTTGCCCGAAGACACGTGGTAGTTAAAAACTCATTTTATTATTGCAATTTTATATTTTTACGATATTTTTTTCATTAAAACGATTTTACTAATTTTTCAAACGCTTTTATGTTTTTACGATTTTTTTACGTTACGATTTTACATTTTACGATTTTTCATTCTCCTTTCATTTTCAGGTAAAATCTACGTTTTCACTACCATGATCAGGCACTATTAATTTAAGTTAGAGAAAATTTCAAATAAATACCATTTGAATTTGTAAAAACCCCCGAAGTCTCTTGAATTTGTAAAATGACTGAGAGGTACCAAGGACCTATGAGGGATATGTAAATTCGGGTGAAATTACTCTTTTGCCCTTACTTTTAAAAAAATAAAAAATACCCTCACCAGAGGGTTGCCGCCGGCTGGGTGCCGGCGGGCGGCCACCGGTGGGGGGTAGGGGGTTATTTTTTTGGAGGGGGTAGAGCCGGGAAATCGAACCGGGCCCATTGGCCGGCCTGGTTAAGCCCTGGCCCTGTAGGGCCTGCCCTGCAGAGCCTCGGACTGGCCCGTTAGGCCCGTTTAACTATAGCTTTCTTTTAAAAAAAAATATTTAGACTTCCACTTAATAAATGTGTTTCTTTGTAATTACTTATATTTTTTTAGTTTAAACTATAACCCTTTTTATGTTTATTATTATTCTGTATTAAAACACATAATTAGTTATTATAAATTTTAAAGACGGGATGTTTTCATATTAAATAAACACATACTTTGGTATTACAATGTTATATAAGTAATAAATTATAAATATATTTTGTGTAAAATAAGTATAATTATTTTTACCTGTCAGTAAAATCATGCATGAACCGAAGAAATCTGCAGACACACAAAATTACGAGAGGGAAAGACGTTTTGTCGTGGGCATAAAGCAATTCCTTTGTTTAATATTTTTTGAAAAAAAGGAAAAACATATTCTTTGTGTTTATTTGTTTTTTATTACGAATTAATGAATGTGTTTATTTATTGAATGATTTATATTGTTTAAATATTAATGTGATAACATTTATTTGATAGATTAGAACTTTAATGGTTGCAATTTACTAATTATATTTCTTTGAAAAAAAAAAATTGAAGGAAAAATAGTTAAAATTTGGAATAGCAATTTTCAGGCCTTGATACTATCAGGCTGGGCTTTGAAAAACAAATGTTTTCCTTACCCCAGACCCTCTAGGGCCGGCCCTGTTATGCCTTGGCCCTTTTGGGCCAAGCCCTGTCGAGCCGGGCCGACCCTGATTCCCAACTCTAGGAGTGGGGGGTTTAAACAAAATAATCATTGAAAGTGTGGGGGTGGGGTTTGAAACCCCCCCCAACCACCTCCCATATAGAGGCCAATGGCTACTTTGTTAAATAAATACATTAATAAATATATATATTCTTCTTAACATTTTTTCAATGGTATTTACAAATCTTATAACGTAATTTACAAATCTCATATACCCTGTTTAGCTCATCTAGCCAAACCACTGCGTTCAAGCTGGATCGCTCGAATTTTTTGGTTTGGAAATCTATAGTCCTCCCTCTTATGAGGGCAACTGTCTTGAAGGCCATATTGATGGCTCAGTTCCAGCTCCGCCTAAGACAACTTCGAATGCTACAGGGCTTATCCCGAATCCAGCTTACAAAGACTGGTTCTCTGTCGATCGTCTCCTAGTTGGGTGGCTGCGCAACACCATGACCCAGGACGTGGGCGCACAGCTTCTTCACTGTGGACGGCGAGGGATCTCTGGAATGGTGCAAAGGATCTAACATGTGCGTCAACCAAGGCACGTGTCATGGTGATTAAGAACGAGTTACACAACACTGAAAAAATTCACTGAAAATGGAGGAGTATTTGACCAAGATGAAGAGTATCTCCGATGATTTATATTGAATGCAGTACAGTATTCTAGAATACACAGAGAATCTTTACAATTGCCAATCATAACAGACCCTATAATCTAGTGACACCTGTACACCAAATCTACACACAAATGATACGGAGAATAATGCAGTTACAGGAATATGCTAATACGCATTGCTAATTATATTCTAACAGACTTTGAGACCAAGCTTAAAGTCCATTATGTATTTTCTTTTGCAATATTTTTTTGTGATGTAGGTTGAGCTTTGTGATGATGATGAGTTTCTTGTAATCGCATGTGATGGGATATGGTATGCTACTTGGTTGCTGAAATGTCTTCTAGAAAGTCCGTTGACAATATTTAATTCTTCTTGTTTGGCCATGGACAGTATCTAACTCATCTTCATAGCAATATGCCTATAATAGGTACGTACATATTTTTACAACTATTTTCACCACTTGTAACTTTTTCCATTTTTGTAAGCCACCTAAAACTATAAACTCACAATCAACATAGTTTTATGACTGCAACAGTTAATTAAAATGTCATTTCTCATATCATCTTTCCCCATGAACTTTCTGAAATTTTTCACTGATTTGATGTCCTGTTTGGTTATGGAAAATTTCTTCTTAGTACAGTATGCTGGCAATTTTACCTTTCTGCTTCTAAGATGCTAAAGAAATCAAAATGGCTCCTCTAATTTTCTGTTTGGATGATGAAATAGTTCTTATAATCATAACCTAGCCAGCTCTTAGTCTAGTATAGTCGTATACCCCATCCTCTCCTATGACCCTTAGGCTTGGTTTGGTTTGGAGGGAGGGGAGGGAAAATGGAGGGAAAAATTTAAAAGGGAGGAAAACTCTTGTGGGCCCCACTACAAATAACTTTTCTCCTCTTTTCCCTCCATTTTCCCTCCCCTCCCCTCCCCCAAACCAAACCAAGCCTTACTGTTAGTCGTGATTTTTGGGTAGGGATTGCATGTCAAGCCAACTGTTTCTGGATTTTATACATTCACAGCTGAAGATGGTAAGGTTTTTCTCTGGTCTCATTGGCATGTTTTTCTGGATTATGAAACCTAGTAAGATAGTAACAGTGATTTCAAGTATCCTACTTACATTGCTTTACCTGAACAATCATGCCAATTCTTGATTAGATATTTCTTTTTGTAGTGGACATTTCATCCTTTCATTTTGAAGAGCAAAATGATATATAAAGTTCTAATATGGTGCAGGGTTCTAGCATTCTTACTTGTAAATGATTTGTTACTTCCCTCCTCTTTTTTTATGCATAACAGAACAAAAATGTGAAACTCTTAACAAGTGATTGGTCTGTGCAAAAATGTGTTTGCTGCTGTAGCTGATAATCTTGGCTGAATCTGTGGCACTTCAAATACTTTCAGCATTCCTGCATTAAAGGGGACACATCTTACAATCCATCTGTTTCTATACATCTACAAGCAAATAGCATAACTTTTACATGATTGTTTCTTGACTTTTTTTAATGGCAGATTACTTGACCAATGAGCAAGCTTGACAACAAAACAGAGCTAGCTTATATTGCATCAGTTGTAAAGACACGAATATAGTTGAAGAACAAAATGATGAGCTTGCTTGACCAAAAAGAAAGCAGCCCAAAAGAAGACATAAGCTGCTGTACAAAAGAGTTAGACAAAATAAGCTGGAATGGAGACTTCATGTTAGAGAATCTAAGCCAATCACTGAACATGTATTTGTAGCATAATGTTAATTGATGTATAGTAAGAATCTTGTAATTGTCAATTGTCTTAAGATGAGCAATGCTATATGTATAAAAAAAAATGATTGAATTTTTTCTACTATTATCATTATTCTTTATGGTTACTATCATTATATGTTTGACTAAAATTCAGTGTTTCAAGCGATGTAATGTTGCAATCAAGTGTTGACCCTTTGCCTTCGAACACCAAAGACAATTTTACTACCATATTCTCTCCAAAATTCCTATGATTCATCAATATTATCAAATTCAAAATTAAATCTAGAAGTCAAATTTATATCCATGGTGGAAGCCCTTGCAAAATTGAAAATATATGTACTGTTCGGTGTAGAACACGATTGTCTATCCCTGAAGGGCTAGGATGTTGGTGTAGATGGGGACTTGACCTAGTAGTGATTCCTAGGGCCTACGTACCCTGAAGAGGGATCAAAGTCCACGTAGTTCGAGCATTGATGGAGGCGTTTAGCCTAAAGGGGTCTGTATGCTCTGTGACGGCTGTATGTGTATAGCCGGAGCCTAGACCGTTGTAGATGATCTGTAGAAGATGAAGATAGGAGATCGGGGAGAATCCAGTGATGCGTGCCTTTTAGAGTAACCCGCTATATGTAGAGGTTACCTTAGGGTTAGATCTTCCGCATCGTGTGTAGAAGATGGGAGATCGTGTGTAGAAGATGGGAGATCGTGTGTCCATGAATCTCGGTAACCTCCCCATTGAATAGGTCTTGCCGTTTAGATCTGCATGGGTCGGTTGAGATAATGGGCCTTGACTAGGTCCATAACAGATGCCCCCAAGCTCGGTAGTTCAGGTGTCTGAGCCGAGGTTAATTGTTTGGTTGACTGTGAAATACAGACTTGGCCGAGATATGTTCAGCTCATCCGGGTTGTCTGCGAAGACGTAAGATCCCTTGCTCGTGTGCGCAAATCGCTTAGTTTGCTAATTTCAAACAAAATCCCGGTTATTGACAACAGTATAATAATTGCCCCCCAGCCTGGTAGTCCAGGTCTCTGGGCTGCCGGGGTGGATCTGTTGTTAAATCTGGATATCGTATCGGAGCTGCTACCACTCGTTTGATTTTGATAGTGTCTATCCGAGTTTCAAAGAACTTTGGAGTTACTTGTCTTCTGATTGAATTGCCCCGGACATGTAGTCCGGTTAATTTGCTTTGAAACTTCGTAGACTTGATCATTAACGAAAGTTTGTTCATTTCCCGATCAATTCGGATATTTATGTAGTGTTTCATCCGTGTCCACGATGAACTGATATAGTGAACTCATATTTGTTTTTAGAGTACTATTGAGTGACCGGGCCAAGGTCATAGATGTGATATGCAGAATCTGCGAAAGTGCGAAAGTGCATCCGGTATTGAAACCGTAAAGTGGTGAGGGGTCAGTATTCTAACTGCCTCGTATAATTCCGGGTTCGTTGACCGGGTCATCCTAGGATAAAGGGAAGTTGTCACCTGTCCGGGGCTGGGTTTTATTCTTCAGTTGGTATTTGAATTACGACCGGGTTCGGTGACCCTATATTCTCTCTTCCGTTCATGTCTCTGTCGTTAAAGCAATTTAAGGAGATTGAATCAATGCTTTCGATTGAGAGTTTCTTTACACGGAGCCGAGATTTTTACCGTATTAAGTGTAAACACGGCAACTGTAATTTACTCGGATCCGGGATTTTAACCAGATTCGGTGTAACCGGGTATGCCTTCAAATTTACCCGGAGCCGGGATTTTAACCAGATTCGGTGTAACCGGGGTCCGTCTTCAGAACTTTGACAGATCCAGGATTTTAACCAGATTTGGTGACCGGGGTATGCCTTCAAATTTACTCGGAGCCGGGATTTTAACCAGATTCGGTGTAACCGGGGTCCGTCTTCGAATTTACCATTGTTTCTTGTAAAACTTTATGTGGAACTTATCATGACTTTACCGGATCCCAAAGGAGGCACGTTTTAGCCATTACATAATAATGAACTTTGTTGTCCTTGTTGACATTCAAAAGCATGTTGGCCCAATAGATTTTTGATCGTTTGTGCAAACCACAAAATAGAATTTATGCTCTGATTGTTGAAACGGAGTTGGTATTGTACAAATGTTATGCATTGCATGATTAATGCAATCTACTTGTCATGGAAATTAATTTTCCTAACACAACATGGATGAAGCTCCAAAAGTGCAGAGTGAACTTCGCATAGAAGAATCGGAGCCTGCCTCATCTTTCTACTGATGTTGTGACTCAACAGATATATCAAGAAAAATATCATATACACAGCATGGGTGAAACCAGGTTTAATGGCGATGAGACCCATTTTTAAATGAATATGAGCCAAAGAAGTTGTCACTCCAAATTCAAGAATCCCGTTGATTGAAGAAGGAGAGAGGAATACTGACGATATCTTTGCACTACCTCCTGAGAATAGAGGAATTGGTCAATGGAATACTCTATTTTGTTGGTTCCCGATTGAAGCTAGGATGAAGTATAAGATCAGACCCCATGTAGATGCATCGGCTACCATAAGTGGTGGTTTAATTAGAGGATAAACAAAAGCTCATGACATTCACCAAAGTCAGTTCTGTTGTACTGAGCTTGCATGTTCTTCACAGAAAGAAAGCCTCTAAGACTTCCGATTAAAGTCTCACTTGAGAATGATTGATCACGAGCAAGAGTAGATAGTCGTACTTCCAAGTGCCAATTAATTATGCAATCAGATATAAAAGATTTGTACCTTTCATCAGACATAAAAGGTTCTCCTGAGCAGACGGATCCTCCAGGAGCGATAGAACATCTTTTAAACCTAGAATGAACTAGCTGTTGGTTTGAGACATTGGGCTGCGAATGACGACACTCTATCTACAAGTTTGCTGTTTCGCAAGAAGCAGAGTGGCGGTGTCTTCGCTATTCTTCTTCTTCTCCCATCTCGTCCATTTCCATCGCTTAAGTTGAGATAGGATCAGTTATTTGATTTGGACTACCTCGCACTCATCCTCAATGATTTCCTGTTCACAGTGAATACTTGATCCCACATATTTTATGGGCAGACAGGTTGGTTTTGAGAGATGGGTCTGAGTTCTCAGGTAAACATGTGGGGAGACGTCTTTTGTGACTGTGAAGCTTTTTGGATCACTCGTCCTACATGGCCCCAACGAATACGAGACTCTTGGAACTAAACTGGAATTCAACGACTTCGTGAATTTCGACAAGCTGTTTTCTGCCCTTCTGTCCGACATGAACACCAGCCTTTCCTTTTCTTCTAAGTTTTCATCAGATCCGGGGAAGCATTCAGTTCAGAAGTATCGGCCATTTGTATGCCGATGTCTTCTTGCATTTCCTTTAGCATAAGCAAGAAAGCTTGTACGCTTATAAGCATTCGTTGATATTATACACCCTGCTTTTCTTGCCTTCCTCGGACTGATAGGAAATTGGAGATCTCAGAATTACACGTCATAGGAAATATTTCGGACTTCAAATGACTATCTCGGACTGATAGGAAGTCGGAAATCATAGAATCATGTCCCAGAAAATATCCCAGACTTAAAGTGACTCAACAAGCTCGGATGGAATACAAGGAAACATCTCAAAATTCCGACATTTGAATCTCGGTTCTGATATCCCTGAATCTCGGCACATCATCACCTCGTCAACTCGGCACTTCATGAAGTCGGGACACAAGATGGGTTGGGTGGTTGCAATTCATAATAGAACATGTTGTCACCGTTTTTCCAGCCGAATTGCAACCGAATGGGGGAATACAGATTGCAGGAGGAATCGTTGCATGTATTCAGAGTCAAACGGCGCTGTCGGTGGGTTGAAGCAACTGGAGATTTCGACCCCTTTCTCCTTCATCAGCATGATTTTGATCTTCTCGCCATCATCCCAATGCCAGGTAACCGGCTAAATTCGTTTGTACTTCTTTTTCGGAGTTCTCTGCAACCTTCCCAGAATTCTAATTCGGTCTTCATGAGTTCCACAACTACTGGACCATACTCCGCTTTTGTGCACCGAGAACAGCTTCTTCACTGGAAAGTATTTGCCTTAAGTTGTCTGAAGTGGATTCTTCAATTTGTTGTCCACGAATGCCCACTAGGTACCACTGTATCAGTGCATAATCGCCTTGGGCGTGCTTATTTGTTCACCAAGTCCATGAATAGCGGCTATTTCCCTCAAGGATCAGGTACCTGATACGTGCGCTTTGATTCCTGTGTGTGGAAACTCGTGCTTATGCGACTCTGGATAAATTGTTCTGCACAGGTGGTGTAACTTTCTCGGTGAAAAACTTTCGGGAAGACAATCGTATGCAACTGGTGGTGGACTTGACGATTTATATGGGTCTGCCTGGCACAATTAGTTATACGTATGCTAAGATATTTAGAAACGTGCTGTGAGTAGATTTAGCTGCAGATTCTTCCTTGCTTTGATCACATGGGATATGAAGAATTATAGGGATAAATCTTCCCATTCGAACTGTAATTGTTGTATTCACTGTTGTTCCAGTGGTTCTGGGAAGAGGATTTGCAATGAAGATTTGCCATGACTCTGACAAATAAGGGAATCCTACGATTAGGTACCTGGCTTCATTGCTACGTCGGATTGAGCGATCTCGGACGCCGGCTTCAGTTATTTGACATACACTGTTAGGTACCTCGGCACTGGATCTCGACACTGCTTAAATCTTTGACATGCATAGTGGATCCTAGGACAAGGCCAAGCAGCCATAAAAATCCAAGTTTATGAGAATCCTCTAGACCGAGGTAATCCTGCCAATTCCGGACAGCATCAAAAACTCAATGGATTCGGAGGAAGAAAGGATTGCACTTCGATAGGATCAGAAATTTGTCTCTTGAAATTGCCATAATCTCCATGTTTATAAGAATTGATTGGATTATTTCTAATCAGAAAACTATTATCACGCCATAGAAGCCCGTGCTCGCCTTCTGATGCATATTTGAAATTGCGAGAATTTTCATACTGATTGCTAATGTACTTTTTATTCAAATTGGCACAGAGGTTTTGTTCAGCAGCACTAGCCCTTTTTCTTACAGGTGAATCAGATACTAACGAATCCAAGTAGAAGGGTGTAGAGAAATCACTTTTAAGTGAAGCGATAGAAGGATCTGACCTGGTTGGATACGATCGTGGGAGATAGTGCATGCGACAATGGGATTTCCAGTGCTGCAACCTGACTCTTCCTCGCTTTTTGGAGTTTGACGAAAACCTACTAGCGATGATAAAATCTGACTGCTGCTTTTTGTATTGACCATCGGTGGTCACGGGAATCAAAGTTTATCGATCCCCACGGTCGGCGCCACTGTTCAAAGTCCACGTAGTTCGAGCATTGATGGAGGCGTTTAGCCTAAAGGGGTCTGTATGCTCTGTGACGGCTGTATGTGTATAGCCGGAGCCTAGACCGTTGTAGATGATCTGTAGAAGATGAAGATAGGAGATCGGGGAGAATCCAGTGATGCGTGCCTTTTAGAGTAACCCACTATATGTAGAGGTTACCTTAGGGTTAGATCTTCCGCATCGTGTGTAGAAGATGGGAGATCGTGTGTCCATGAATCTCGGTAACCTCCCCATTGAATAGGTCTTGCCGTTTAGATCTGCATGGGTCGGTTGAGATAATGGGCCTTGACTAGGTCCATAACAGTACCCAATGTAAATTGTTAAATAAATAACCAAAAAAATAAAAATCATAATACTGGATTTAAAGTGACCGGTTATAATATTACACATACAATAGGAATTGGACTCAGACTGCTTTGGGCATGAAATGTCATTCATAATACTGAGAAAGGCATTGGACTCAGACTGCTTTGGGCATGAAACGCCTGGTTTTATTTAGTTTGGTTTGAATCTAATTTCAAGACACAAAACGGTGTCATTTTTGGGCAAAGGAGAGGCAATGGATTGAAAAGTATAGGAGGGAAGTCCGATGCCATAATTTTATAGAGATTAGAGAAGAAGCCAACCTAAAGAAGAATTACAGATTTAACTTTTGTTACTTATCTTTTGGCTAAAACAAATATACAATTTTCTCTAGTATGGGCATTATTAAATTATGTCTGCTCCTTATGCGTGTGTATGTATGATCTCAGATACCATTGAGTCATGTATGACTTTTGCTATTAGGTCAAAAGAATATACTACTTTTGAACTATAATATAAGTCACTTTAATTAATTTATTATATATTTTTTACGTCTTTAATATACATATTAATAACTCAACGGCGGTCTCGATCGCTGCCACTAGTCAATGGTCTCTAGCATCAGAGCTTTGACAGCTGCAAGAGGTTGGGAATTTTTTATTTAAAAAATATTTAATGATAGTTAAATAATTTCTCAAATTTTATAACATTTCAAATAAATCCTTTGAAATTATTGAAATTCAACATATTTATTTATTTTATTTTTACCAATTTTAATAATATGTCTTTGTCTTTTTTCCTATTTTTTTTATATGTGCCTATATTTATCGTTTACTTTAACGTTTAGACTTTTATGCCCTTGATTCTTACGGAATAAAAGAGTATATGCTTATATTTTATTAGGATAATAAAAGAAAGTAGAAGTTGTCACTGATTCGATGGACACAGCCACACAGGGTATTTTGTGGTTAATTATATTACAACACATTGCGTTTTGCATTTTTGTATATAAAGTGCGTGGGAAAATGGATTCATGAAGGTGAGACTTTGGGCCGTTTGAGATAGCGATGATAGAAGTATCTTTTGTTTTTTATGGACTTTTCTCGATGAGCTTTTTTTTTTAAATGATTTTTTCTGATTTGATTTGTATTTGGGATAGCAGTGGCAAAAATGGCTTCAAGGTCTGAAGTAAGGAAATGTGGCTTCATAAAAAAAGTGCCTTCAAAGTCTGAAACCCATCAAACAGTGATGTCATCTCAAACACTCAATTATCAGGTTTTTCCTCTTGATGGACTTATTTTCCCATCTGATGGACTTATTTTCCCATCAGATACTATCTCAAACACACCCTTTGTGGCTTTTGCTTTTTGGTAGCGGGCATCATTTTCACTTCAACAAATTTAATTTTCAAAGTGCTGAATCATTTTATTAATTATAAAAGTCTTAAATTTTTAAAATGACAAAGTTAAAATCAGTTATTTACCTAAAAGCAAGGTTTTCTTTTTGTTATTTTAATCTTAATCACTTTCGTTCAATCTTCTCATATTTGTCATTGTATGGGATGTTAGTGCTAGTCATTGTTGGGTTCATTTTATTTACATTGTTAAGGAAAATGAAAATAGAATATGAAACCAAAGTTTGTCTCTTTCTGAATAAATAGGAGTATTTCAATGGTTAATATAAGAGTTTGTTGATTGTTTTAGAGTGATTAAAGAAGTTATATAAGTTGCTTAATCATATCATATATTATTCATCATTAGTTTATATATTTATTTATAAGTCAAACAAACTAGTTTGGAAAAATAAACGATAAATATAAATATTTTAATATAACTTATTTTACTTCCTTAATCTCTCCATAAAATTAAAGTCAGCAAACTCCTATATTAAGGACATGAGGTAGTATAAAATTTGTAACAACCAGACTAAACTATTTCATATCAATAAGCTTTACCTGTTTGAGTTGGTGTTGAAAAAGAAAAAAAAAAAAACTATTTACGTAAGTTGAAACAAAACTCATCTCACTAACTTACCTCGTATACCGTAAATCATGTTGAAAAAGAAGTTTCTATCGCTAATCCAAACAGACGCAGTCTTTAAGCCAATACACAATATTTCAAGCCAAATTGTTATGTATTGAGTTTACCATATTTCATATCAGACTACTATATTTTAAGTCTATAGCAATTAAATTTTAGAAGTTCTCTAAGATCAACTTAAATGAACCCCATGTATGCCAACAAAGCCATCACAAGTCTTACAGAATTTCTGATAGTTCCCAAAATGTTTTACATAAATCAAATTCTTAGCCCCTTTACCCAAATCCCCTTTTTTCTCCTTTTATGAGCAAATCGTCTATGCCCCTGAAAAGAAGTAATCTCATGTCTCGTAGACCTATAACGGAGTAACAATGAGGAGGGCCAAGGAGCAGGTTTTTTTGATGCGTGTGTGTTGGTAGTTTTACTTTTTAATATTTTTAAGAATGAAAATTAATTTTGCAATCTAAAAAAAATGATAAGATAATAAATTATTTATATTATTTACCATTTAAAAAATTCAAAAAAATTTCAATTAGTGACAAAATCTAAGTTTATAGTTGGAGGCAGCAAGAAGCTGAGTAGTTTCTTCAAAATCAGTTTTGAATCCGGGTGGAATAAGAATAGGAGTAAATAAGACTCGAGGGGCTTCCAATACAGTGAATCATATTTAAAAGCCACAAATTCTAGAAATTTCAAACAAAGACTTGAGGTTCTTGGTAGGAATTAATTTCTCTTGTGCTGGTCAGAGTGTCCCTCTTTGATTCTCTTTTTTTACTACCCATGTTTTATTTTTTGAGTATGGGATACAAAATATATTCCCATTAAGGATTAAAATGAAAAAAGAAAAAAAGAAAGAGAAAGGATTAATGGTTACCCTGCAGGCTCAAAGGCTCATTCACTAGATCCATGGAATCTTCAAATATATTAAGCTGTCGGAAGGATAATCAATGGTTTGTTTCTGAAGAAAAAGAAGAATCTGTTAAAAGTGTATCAACTAGTATCCTCTTCATCTATCATACCGAAAGTTAAAAAGGTATACAAGGAGCGGAAAGTTACCTTTGAATCTCTGGGTTGGTGAAAGAGAGACGTGGAGGGAGAGAGACATTGATGAAGCTTTTGATGCTTGTGCAGCAGGGTAAAATGGAGAAAGAATTAAATGAAACAAAAGGAATCCAATAGGGAGGAGAGGAGTGGAGCCTTCACGAATATACGGTATTGTGCCCACAAGAAGGTCACGTGTTTCCCTACTTCTCGCTAGTCAAGTGCGAGTCACGTGGGTCAAGAATTTTGTTGCTTTTGTTTGGCCTTTTCCTTTGTCAGACATCACTTCCGAAGTACACGTTCTACTTCTGAGCAAGAAAAAAAAAAAAAGTACACGTTCTCCGGGGGCTGCAAATTTTATTTTATTTTTTATGGGTTTTTTTCATGTAAGACAATGCTAATCCAAACATCAAAAAATCAGCATTTTTTCCCACAGGCTTTTCCCCCACTCCACTGGAATTTGAGGACGTTTAAACGCCTTGTCAATCAGGCACGTGGTAGTTTTTTTTTTTTTTTTGCCCGAAGACACGTGGTAGTTAAAAACTCATTTTATTATTGCAATTTTATATTTTTACGATATTTTTTTCATTAAAACGATTTTACTAATTTTTCAAACGCTTTTATGTTTTTACGATTTTTTACGTTACGATTTTACATTTTACGATTTTTCATTCTCCTTTCATTTTCAGGTAAAATCTACGTTTTCACTACCATGATCAGGCACTATTAATTTAAGTTAGAGAAAATTTCAAATAAATACCATTTGAATTTGTAAAAACCCCCGAAGTCTCTTGAATTTGTAAAATGACTGAGAGGTACCAAGGACCTATGAGGGATATGTAAATTCGGGTGAAATTACTCTTTTGCCCTTACTTTTAAAAAAAAAAATAAAAATACCCTCACTGCAGGGTTGCCGCCGCCAGGTGGCGGCGGCGCCACCGGTGGGGGTAGGGGTTATTTTTTTGGAGGGGGTAGAGCGGAAATCGAACCGGCCCATTGGCCGGCCGGTTAAGCCCCGGCCCCGTAGGGCCCGCCCGCAGAGCCTCTGACCGCCCGTTAGGCCCGTTTAACTATAGCTTTCTTTTAAAAAAAAATATTTAGACTTCCACTTAATAAATGTGTTTCTTTGTAATTACTTATATTTTTTTAGTTTAAACTATAACCCTTTTTATGTTTATTATTATTCTGTATTAAAACACATAATTAGTTATTATAAATTTTAAAGACGGGATGTTTTCATATTAAATAAACACATACTTTGGTATTACAATGTTATATAAGTAATAAATTATAAATATATTTTGTGTAAAATAAGTATAATTATTTTTACCGTCAAGAAAATCATGCATGAACCGAAGAAATCTGCAGACACACAAAATTACGAGAGGGAAAGACGTTTTGTCGTGGGCATAAAGCAATTCCTTTGTTTAATATTTTTTGAAAAAAAGGAAAAACATATTCTTTGTGTTTATTTGTTTTTTATTACGAATTAATGAATGTGTTTATTTATTGAATGATTTATATTGTTTAAATATTAATGTGATAACATTTATTTGATAGATTAGAACTTTAATGGTTGCAATTTACTAATTATATTTCTTTGAAAAAAAAAAATTGAAGGAAAAATAGTTAAAATTTGGAATAGCAATTTTCGGCCTTGATACTATCAAATGGGCTTTGAAAACAAATGTTTTCCTTCCCCAGACCCTCTAGGGCCGGCTCCTGTTATGCCTTGGCCCTTTTGGGCCAAGCCCTGTCGAGCCGGGCCGACCCTGATTCCCAACTCTAGGAGTGGGGGGTTTAAACAAAATAATCATTGAAAGTGTGGGGGTGGGGTTTGAAACCTCCCCCAACCACCTCCCATATAGAGGCCAATGGCTACTTTGTTAAATAAATACATTAATAAATATATATATTCTTCTTAACATTTTTTCAATGGTATTTACAAATCTTATAACGTAATTTACAAATCTCATATACCCTGTTTAGCTCATCTAGCCAAACCACTGCGTTCAAGCTGGATCGCTCGAATTTTTTGGTTTGGAAATCTATAGTCCTCCCTCTTATGAGGGCAACTGTCTTGAAGGCCATATTGATGGCTCAGTTCCAGCTCCGCCTAAGACAACTTCGAATGCTACAGGGCTTATCCCGAATCCAGCTTACAAAGACTGGTTCTCTGTCGATCGTCTCCTAGTTGGGTGGCTGCGCAACACCATGACCCAGGACGTGGGCGCACAGCTTCTTCACTGTGGACGGCGAGGGATCTCTGGAATGGTGCAAAGGATCTAACATGTGCGTCAACCAAGGCACGTGTCATGGTGATTAAGAACGAGTTACACAACACTGAAAAAATTCACTGAAAATGGAGGAGTATTTGACCAAGATGAAGAGTATCTCCGATGATTTATATTGAATGCAGTACAGTATTCTAGAATACACAGAGAATCTTTACAATTGCCAATCATAACAGACCCTATAATCTAGTGACACCTGTACACCAAATCTACACACAAATGATACGGAGAATAATGCAGTTACAGGAATATGCTAATACGCATTGCTAATTATATTCTAACAGACTTTGAGACCAAGCTTAAAGTCCATTATGTATTTTCTTTTGCAATATTTTTTGTGATGTAGGTTGAGCTTTGTGATGATGATGAGTTTCTTGTAATCGCATGTGATGGGATATGGTATGCTACTTGGTTGCTGAAATGTCTTCTAGAAAGTCCGTTGACAATATTTAATTCTTCTTGTTTGGCCATGGACAGTATCTAACTCATCTTCATAGCAATATGCCTATAATAGGTACGTACATATTTTTACAACTATTTTCACCACTTGTAACTTTTTCCATTTTTGTAAGCCACCTAAAACTATAAACTCACAATCAACATAGTTTTATGACTGCAACAGTTAATTAAAATGTCATTTCTCATATCATCTTTCCCCATGAACTTTCTGAAATTTTTCACTGATTTGATGTCCTGTTTGGTTATGGAAAATTTCTTCTTAGTACAGTATGCTGGCAATTTTACCTTTCTGCTTCTAAGATGCTAAAGAAATCAAAATGGCTCCTCTAATTTTCTGTTTGGATGATGAAATAGTTCTTATAATCATAACCTAGCCAGCTCTTAGTCTAGTATAGTCGTATACCCCATCCTCTCCTATGACCCTTAGGCTTGGTTTGGTTTGGAGGGAGGGGAGGGAAAATGGAGGGAAAAATTTAAAAGGGAGGAAAACTCTTGTGGGCCCCACTACAAATAACTTTTCTCCTCTTTTCCCTCCATTTTCCTCCCTCCCTCCCCCAAACCAAACCAAGCCTTACTGTTAGTCGTGATTTTTGGGTAGGGATTGCATGTCAAGCCAACTGTTTCTGGATTTTATACATTCACAGCTGAAGATGGTAAGGTTTTTCTCTGGTCTCATTGGCATGTTTTTCTGGATTATGAAACCTAGTAAGATAGTAACAGTGATTTCAAGTATCCTACTTACATTGCTTTACCTGAACAATCATGCCAATTCTTGATTAGATATTTCTTTTTGTAGTGGACATTTCATCCTTTCATTTTGAAGAGCAAAATGATATATAAAGTTCTAATATGGTGCAGGGTTCTAGCATTCTTACTTGTAAATGATTTGTTACTTCCCTCCTCTTTTTTTATGCATAACAGAACAAAAATGTGAAACTCTTAACAAGTGATTGGTCTGTGCAAAAATGTGTTTGCTGCTGTAGCTGATAATCTTGGCTGAATCTGTGGCACTTCAAATACTTTCAGCATTCCTGCATTAAAGGGGACACATCTTACAATCCATCTGTTTCTATACATCTACAAGCAAATAGCATAACTTTTACATGATTGTTTCTTGACTTTTTTAATGGCAGATTACTTGACCAATGAGCAAGCTTGACAACAAAACAGAGCTAGCTTATATTGCATCAGTTGTAAAGACACGAATATAGTTGAAGAACAAAATGATGAGCTTGCTTGACCAAAAAGAAAGCAGCCCAAAAGAAGACATAAGCTGCTGTACAAAAGAGTTAGACAAAATAAGCTGGAATGGAGACTTCATGTTAGAGAATCTAAGCCAATCACTGAACATGTATTTGTAGCATAATGTTAATTGATGTATAGTAAGAATCTTGTAATTGTCAATTGTCTTAAGATGAGCAATGCTATATGTATAAAAAAATGATTGAATTTTTTCTACTATTATCATTATTCTTTATGGTTACTATCATTATATGTTTGACTAAAATTCAGTGTTTCAAGCGATGTAATGTTGCAATCAAGTGTTGACCCTTTGCCTTCGAACACCAAAGACAATTTTACTACCATATTCTCTCCAAAATTCCTATGATTCATCAATATTATCAAATTCAAAATTAAATCTAGAAGTCAAATTTATATCCATGGTGGAAGCCCTTGCAAAATTGAAAAATATATGTACCTGTTCTGGTGTAGAACACAGATTGTCTATCCCTGAAGGGCTAGGATGTTGGTGTAGATGGGGACTTGACCTAGTAGTGATTCCTAGGGCCTACGTACCCTGAAGAGGGATCAAAGTCCACGTAGTTCGAGCATTGATGGAGGCGTTTAGCCTAAAGGGGTCTGTATGCTCTCTTAGGGTTAGATCTTCCGCATCGTGTGTAGAAGATGGGAGATCGTGTGTAGAAGATGGGAGATCGTGTGTCCATGAATCTCGGTAACCTCCCCATTGAATAGGTCTTGCCGTTTAGATCTGCATGGGTCGGTTGAGATAATGGGCCTTGACTAGGTCCATAACAGATGCCCCCAAGCTCGGTAGTTCAGGTGTCTGAGCTGCCGAGGTTAATTGTTTGGTTGATCGTGAAATACGACTTGGCCGAGATATGTTCACTCATCCGGGTTGTCTGCGAAGACGTAAGATCCCTTGCTCGTGTGCGCAAATCGCTTAGTTTGCTAATTTCAAACAAAATCCCGGTTATTGACAACAAGATAATAATTGCCCCCACTGGTAGTCCGTGTCTCGGGTCCGGGTGGATCCGTTGTTAAATCTGGATATCGTATCGGAGCCGCTACCACTCGTTTGATTTTGATAGTGTCTATCCGAGTTTCAAAGAACTTTGGAGTTACTTGTCTTCGATTGAATTGCCCCCGGACATGTAGTCCGGGTTAATTTGCTTTGAAACTTCGTAGACTTGATCATTAACGAAAGTTTGTTCATTTCCCGATCAATTCGGATATTTAGGTAGTGTTTCATCCGTGTCCACGATGAACTGATATAGTGAACTCATATTTGTTTTTAGAGTACTATTGAGTGACCGGGCCAAGGTCATAGATGTGATATGCAGAATCTGTGAAAGTGCGAAAGTGCATCCGGTATTGAAACCGTAAAGTGGTGAGGGGTCAGTATTCTAACTGCCTCGTATAATTCCGAGTTCGTTGACCGGGTCATCCTAGGATAAAGGGAAGTTGTCACCTGTCCGGGTTCGGTTTTTCACCGAAGCGTCCGAGCATTTTGACCTGATTAGGGTCGGCATGACAGTTCCACTTGATATCCTGGAGTAAGTTAGGAAGCGTCCGGGCTGCGATAGCTCTATGGAGACAACTCCCTCAGGCTGAAAAGCTGGGTTTTATTCTTCAGTTGGTATTTGAATTACGACCGGGTTCGGTGACCCTATATTCTCTCTTCCGTTCATGTCTCTGTCGTTAAAGCAATTTAAGGAGATTGAATCAATGCTTTCGATTGAGAGTTTCTTTACACGGAGCCGAGATTTTTACCGTATTAAGTGTAAACACGGCAACTGTAATTTACTCGGATCCGGGATTTTAACCAGATTCGGTGTAACCGGGGTATGCCTTCAAATTTACCCGGAGCTGGGATTTTAACCAGATTCAGTGTAACCGAGGTCCGTCTTCAGAACTTTGACAGAGCCAGGATTTTAACCAGATTTGGTGACCGGGGTATGCCTTCAAATTTACTCGGAGCCGGGATTTTAACCAGATTCGGTGTAACCGGGGTCCGTCTTCGAATTTACCATTGTTTCTTGTAAAACTTTATGTGGAACTTATCATGACTTTACCGGATCCCAAAGGAGGCACGTTTTAGCCATTACATAATAATGAACTTTGTTGTCCTTGTTGACATTCAAAAGCATGTTGGCCCAATAGATTTTTGATCGTTTGTGCAAACCACAAAATAGAATTTATGCTCTGATTGTTGAAACGGAGTTGGTATTGTACAAATGTTATGCATTGCATGATTAATGCAATCTACTTGTCATGGAAATTAATTTTCCTAACACAACATGGATGAAGCTCCAAAAGTGCAGAGTGAACTTCGCATAGAAGAATCGGAGCTCCGCCTCATCTTTCTACCGATGTTGTGACTCAACAGATATATCAAGAAAAATATCATATACACACAGCATGGGTGAAACCAGGTTTAGTGGCGATGAGACCCATTTTTAAATGAATATGAGCCAAAGAAGTTGTCACTCCAAATTCAAGAATCCCGTTGATTGAAGAAGGAGAGAGGAATACTGACGATATCTTTGCACTACCTCCTGAGAATAGAGGAATTGGTCAATGGAATACTCTATTTTGTTGGTTCCCGATTGAAGCTAGGATGAAGTATAAGATCAGACCCCATGTAGATGCATCGGCTACCATAAGTGGTGGTTTAATTAGAGGATAAACAAAAGCTCATGACATTCACCAAAGTCAGTTCTGTTGTACTGAGCTTGCATGTTCTTCACAGAAAGAAAGCCTCTAAGACTTCCGATTAAAGTCTCACTTGAGAATGATTGATCACGAGCAAGAGTAGATAGTCGTACTTCCAAGTGCCAATTAATTATGCAATCAGATATAAAAGATTTGTACCTTTCATCGACATAAAAGGTTCTCCGAGCAGACGGATCCTCCAGAGCGATAGAACATCTTTTAAACCTAGAATGAACTAGCCGTTGGTTTGAGACATTGGGCTGCGAATGACGACACTCTATCTACAAGTTTGCTGTTTCGCAAGAAGCAGAGTGGCGGTGTCTTCGCTATTCTTCTTCTTCTCCCATCTCGTCCATTTCCATCGCTTAAGTTGAGATAGGATCAGTTATTTGATTTGGACTACCTCGCACTCATCCTCAATGATTTCCTGTTCACAGTGAATACTTGATCCCATATATTTTATGGGCAGACAGGTTGGTTTTGAGAGATGGGTCTGAGTTCTCAGGTAAACATGTGGGGAGACGTCTTTTGTGACTGTGAAGCTTTTTGGATCACTTGTCCTACATGGCCCCAACGAATACGAGACTTGTGGAACTAAACTGGAATTCAACGACTTCGTGGATTTCGACAAGCTGTTTTCTGCCCTTCTGTCCGACATGAACACCAGCCTTTCCTTTTCTTCTAAGTTTTCATCAGATCCGGGGAAGCATTCAGTTCAGAAGTATCGGCCATTTGTATGCCGATGTCTTCTTGCATTTCCTTTAGCATAAGCAAGAAAGCTTGTACGCTTATAAGCATTCGTTGATATTATACACCCTGCTTTTCTTGCCTTCCTCGGACTGATAGGAAATTGGAGATCTCAGAATTACACGTCATGGGAAATATTTCGGACTTCAAATGACTATCTCGGACTGATAGGAAGTCGGAAATCATAGAATCATGTCCCAGAAAATATCCCGGACTTAAAGTGACTCAACAAGCTCGGATGGAATACAAGGAAACATCTCAAAATTCCGACATTTGAATCTCTGGTTCTGATATCCCTGAATCTCGGCACATCATCACCTCGTCAACTCGGCACTTCATGAAGTCGGGACACAAGATGGGTTGGGTGGTTGCAATTCATAATAGAACATGTTGTCACCGTTTTTCCAGCCGAATTGCAACCGAATGGGGGAATACAGATTGCAGGAGGAATCGTTGCATGTATTCAGAGTCAAACGGCGCTGTCGGTGGGTTGAAGCAACTGGAGATTTCGACCCCTTTCTCCTTCATCAGCATGATTTTGATCTTCTCGCCATCATCCCAATGCCAGGTAACCGGCTAAATTCGTTTGTACTTCTTTTTCGGAGTTCTCTGCAACCTTCCCAGAATTCTAATTCGGTCTTCATGAGTTCCACAACTACTGGACCATACTCCGCTTTTGTGCACCGAGAACAGCTTCTTCACTGGAAAGTATTTGCCTTAAGTTGTCCAAGTGGATTCTTCAATTTGTTGTCCACGAATGCCCACTAGGTACCACCGTATCGCTGCATAATCGCCTTGGGCGTGCTTATTTGTTCACCAAGTCCATGAATAGCGGCTATTTCCTCAAGGATCGTGCACGATACGTGCGCTTTGATTCCCGTGTGTGGAAACTCGTGCTTATGCGACTGGATAAATTGTTCTCGCACAGTGGTGTAACTTTCTCGGAAAAAACTTTCGGGAAGACAATCGTATGCAACTGGTGGTGGACTTGACGATTTATATGGGTCTGCCTGGCACAATTAGTTATACGTATGCTAAGATATTTAGAAACGTGCTGTGAGTAGATTTAGCTGCAGATTCTTCCTTGCTTTGATCACATGGGATATGAAGAATTATAGGGATAAATCTTCCCATTCGAACTGTAATTGTTGTATTCACCGTTGTTCCAAAGGGTTCGGGAAGAGGATTTGCAATGAAGATTTGCCATGACTCTGACAAATAAGGGAATCCTACGATTAGGTACCGGCTTCATTGCTACGTCGGATTGAGCGATCTCTGACGCCGCTTCGCTTATTTGACATACACTGTTAGGTACCTCGGACCGGATCTCGACACTGCTTAAATCTTTGACATGCATAGTGGATCCTAGGACAAGGCCAAGCAGCCATAAAAATCCAAGTTTATGAGAATCCTCTAGACCGAGGTAATCCCGCCAATTCCTGACAAAGATCAAAAACTCAATGGATTCGGAGGAAGAAAGGATTGCACTTCGATAGGATCAGAAATTTGTCTCTTGAAATTGCCATAATCTCCATGTTTATAAGAATTGATTGGATTATTTCTAATCGTAAAACTATTATCATGCCATAGAAGCCCGTGCTCGCCTTCTGATGCATATTTGAAATTGCGAGAATTTTCATACTGATTGCTAATGTACTTTTTATTCAAATTGGCACAGAGGTTTTGTTCAGCAGCACTAGCCCTTTTTCTTACAGGTGAATCAGATACTAACGAATCCAAGTAGAAGGGTGTAGAGAGAAATCTCTTTTAAGTGAAGCGATAGAAGGATCTGACCTGGTTGGATACGATCGTGGGAGATAGTGCATGCGACAATGGGATTTCCAGTGCTGCAACCTGACTCTTCCTCGCTTTTTGGAGTTTGACGAAAACCTACTAGCGATGATAAAATCTGACTGCTGCTTTTTGTATTGACCATCGGTGGTCACGGGAATCAAAGTTTATCGATCCCCACGGTCGGCGCCACTGTTCTGGTGTAGAACACAGATTGTCTAGCCCTGAGGGGCTAGGATGTTGGTGTAGATGGGGACTTGACCTAGGAGTGATTCCTAGGGCCTACGTACCCTGAAGAGGGATCAAAGTCCACGTAGTTCGAGCATTGATGGAGGCGTTTAGCCTAAAGGGGTCTGTATGCTCTGTGACGGCTGTATGTGTATAGCCGGAGCCTAGACCGTTGTAGATGATCTGTAGAAGATGAAGATAGGAGATCGGGGAGAATCCAGTGATGCGTGCCTTTTAGAGTAACCCACTATATGTAGAGGTTACCTTAGGGTTAGATCTTCCGCATCGTGTGTAGAAGATGGGAGATCGTGTGTCCATGAATCTCGGTAACCTCCCCATTGAATAGGTCTTGCCGTTTAGATCTGCATGGGTCGGTTGAGATAATGGGCCTTGACTAGGTCCATAACAAGTACCCAATGTAAATTGTTAAATAAATAACCAAAAAAATAAAAATCATAATACTGGATTTAAAGTGACCGGTTATAATATTACACATACAATAGGAATTGGACTCAGACTGCTTTGGGCATGAAATGTCATTCATAATACTGAGAAAGGCATTGGACTCAGATTGCTTTGGGCATGAAACGCCTGGTTTTATTTAGTTTGGTTTGAATCTAATTTCAAGACACAAAACGGTGTCATTTTTGGGCAAAGGAGAGGCAATGGATTGAAAAGTATAGGAGGGAAGTCCGATGCCATAATTTTATAGAGATTAGAGAAGAAGCCAACCTAAAGAAGAATTACAGATTTAACTTTTGTTACTTATCTTTTGGCTAAAACAAATATACAATTTTCTCTAGTATGGGCATTATTAAATTATGTCTGCTCCTTATGCGTGTGTATGTATGATCTCAGATACCATTGAGTCATGTATGACTTTTGCTATTAGGTCAAAAGAATATACTACTTTTGAACTATAATATAAGTCACTTTAATTAATTTATTATATATTTTTTACGTCTTTAATATACATATTAATAACTCAACGGCGGTCTCGATCGCTGCCACTAGTCAATGGTCTCTAGCATCAGAGCTTTGACAGCCTGCAAGAGGTTGGGAATTTTTTATTTAAAAAATATTTAATGATAGTTAAATAATTTCTCAAATTTTATAACATTTCAAATAAATCCTTTGAAATTATTGAAATTCAACATATTTATTTATTTTATTTTTACCAATTTTAATAATATGTCTTTGTCTTTTTTCCTATTTTTTTTATATGTGCCTATATTTATCGTTTACTTTAACGTTTAGACTTTTATGCCCTTGATTCTTACGGAATAAAAAGAGTATATGCTTATATTTTATTAGGATAATAAAAGAAAGTAGAAGTTGTCACTGATTCGATGGACACAGCCACACAGGGTATTTTGTGGTTAATTATATTACAACACATTGCGTTTTGCATTTTTGTATATAAAGTGCGTGGGAAAATGGATTCATGAAGGTGAGACTTTGGGCCGTTTGAGATAAATATGATAAAGATCTTTTGTTTTTATGGACTTTTCTCGATGAGCTTTTTTTTAAATGATTTTTTCGATTTGATTTGTATTTGGGATAAGAAATGGCAAAAATGGCTTCAAGGTCTGAAGTAAGGAAATGTGGCTTCATAAAAAAAGTGCCTTCAAAGTCTGAAACCCATCAAACAGTGATGTCATCTCAAACACTCAATTATCAGGTTTTTCCTCTTGATGGACTTATTTTCCCATCTGATGGACTTATTTTCCCATCAGATACTATCTCAAACACACCCTTTGTGGCTTTTGCTTTTTGGTAGCGGGCATCATTTTCACTTCAACAAATTTAATTTTCAAAGTGCTGAATCATTTTATTAATTATAAAAGTCTTAAATTTTTAAAATGACAAAGTTAAAATCAGTTATTTACCTAAAAGCAAGGTTTTCTTTTGTTATTTTAATCTTAATCACTTTCGTTCAATCTTCTCATATTTGTCATTGTATGGGATGTTAGTGCTAGTCATTGTTGGGTTCATTTTATTTACATTGTTAAGGAAAATGAAAATAGAATATGAAACCAAAGTTTGTCTCTTTCTGAATAAATAGGAGTATTTCAATGGTTAATATAAGAGTTTGTTGATTGTTTTAGAGTGATTAAAGAAGTTATATAAGTTGCTTAATCATATCATATATTATTCATCATTAGTTTATATATTTATTTATAAGTCAAACAAACTAGTTTGGAAAAATAAACGATAAATATAAATATTTTAATATAACTTATTTTACTTCCTTAATCTCTCCATAAAATTAAAGTCAGCAAACTCCTATATTAAGGACATGAGGTAGTATAAAATTTGTAACAACCAGACTAAACTATTTCATATCAATAAGCTTTACCTGTTTGAGTTGGTGTTGAAAAAGACAAAAAAAAAAAAACTATTTACGTAAGTTGAAACAAAACTCATCTCACTAACTTACCTCGTATACCGTAAATCATGTTGAAAAAGAAGTTTCTATCGCTAATCCAAACAGACGCAGTCTTTAAGCCAATACACAATATTTCAAGCCAAATTGTTATGTATTGAGTTTACCATATTTCATATCAGACTACTATATTTTAAGTCTATAGCAATTAAATTTTAGAAGTTCTCTAAGATCAACTTAAATGAACCCCATGTATGCCAACAAAGCCATCACAAGTCTTACAGAATTTCTGATAGTTCCCAAAATGTTTTACATAAATAAGTTGTTCGTCCATGTTTGGTACCCCTATAAAAAAGTACTTTTAATTTTTTTGAGACAGAATTTCAGTCATATATTTACCTCATGGTATAAAGTCATTTTAAACAAGCTAATCCAAACAAAAATGAAACAAACAGAATCTCTTTAATCACAAGTCTTTATTGTCAGAAAGGACTGATACTTGGTAAACTATGAGAAATCAATAAAGATTCAAAAATAAAAAACCTAATTGAAAATTTGATGAAACTTTAGGAATTAACTGAATAAGTGCTATTAAGTCATATTTGAGTATTGATTCAATTAGTGACTGCTTGCCAAATGTGAATTTTTCCTATTTTCAAAGTTCAATTTCAGTAATGCTCTTATGGCATATATAATAGCATGAAAGATTTTATATGAGAGAGAGATCTCAAATTTGATCATATTTATGTCTAAACTGTTTTTTATATGAGAGAGATCAAAAATTTGATCATACTTATAAAATCTAAACTGTTTGCCCATCTAATACCCAAAAAAAAAAGGATAATTTCTCAAATTTATTTAAGAGAAACAAGTTTGTTATACTCCATTCAGTCACTATTTAATTAAATAGTCATTTGCATTGGGACGTGGAAAAATGGAGGTTCAAGCTCTAAGGCTAGTTCCATTAAGACAAACATGTATACCAGGGAAGACCACAGCATAACAAGCATTCATCTGGCATATAAATAAAAGGTGCACACAAGTACAAATATAAAAAATTACAAATTGAAAATTGAAAATTTTGCTTCTAAAAAATTAAGCCTTTTCCTTGCTCTATCAACATCAGATTTCTCATTAAAAAAAGAAAGAAAAAAGGCCATCACCCCATACATCTCTGCCTTCCCACAAACTTGATGAAATCACATGGCTTCAGTCACCAATAACTGATAGTGATCGGGAACAACAAGACAGTGAAGGATTTATAACTTGTGTTAATGGCAGTAAAAGACTCAATAAAAATTCTTGGCCGGTAAACAAACAAAACAATGAGTGAAGCTCAATTTTGGTCCTCCACGGAGAACCTTAATGTCAATTGACTCTTTGAAAGATATTATTATATCACTTCAATACTCAATACTTGGATTTGGTTCTAACTTCATCAACTTATTACTAAATCCTGTTTGGTCAAGCCGATCTCAAAACGTGGTTCCACAATGGCGCCACACTCAGATTACTCTTCATCCAAGCCATCCCTTTTTAAAGATTTTAGATCAACATAACGTGATAAACCAATATATAATAACTAACTAAAACACAATGAATCAAGGTTGATCTTTTAGGTTTCAACAACTTTTGGTTCACTACCATAGTCAAATACTTCACAAAGTTGAACATCTTTTAGGAAAACATGAAATTCAATGAAAACATCTGAATCATCAACAGCTGTTAAAGCATTTAGCACTTGAGGGACTAAGCAGAGAAAATAATCACACACTTATACAACAAATAAACAACCCATTCAGCAAAGCATGAATAATAACTTTACCTTCCAACAACACAATCATACTTTATTTGAGCAGTTTTATTCAACATAGTTCAGGAGACCATGTGTTTGATCAATAACCCCAAGTGTGCCATTCAGCGGCAGGATGAGAAGAATGTTGAAGAAAACTTTGTCATAATTTTATTATCATGAACCAGAGTGTTGAGACCCTACTTAAATATTCACTGAAAAAGCAGAAAAAAGAACAGTAGCAGAAATAAATGAGGGAAAATTCTTAGGCTTTGATATTAATACTGAAGGAACTGAATCAGAAATACATATAGCTTCACTGATTCTAGCTAAACTTCTATTCCCCTTCTTTTCTTAAAAGATATCCCAACAGCAACTAGTTCATCAACAGAGGAATAAATACTAACAAGCGGAAATAGCACATCACAGGATCCTTCTCCTAGCGTTTGAGAGGCCAAAAACTCTTCCCCACAAACTCTATCTCCAAAATAAGTCCTGAAAGCTTCCCAGAAAAACCACAAAGATAGCACCTCCTAAAAAGTACTTTCACACTCCCTACATATTCATCATCCTAAGTTCCTCATATTCTGAAGCCTTGGAATAATTTCTTGGACCAGCATATTCTTCTCTTACTATCCTCATTCTTCTCTCAAATGTTTTCTTAACACCAGTAGTCTTATCACTAGAGTAAATTTGAGCATTGTTTCCTTCATGTTCAAATAATTATAGGAGTGCACATAAATTTTGGTCCTCCAAAAATACACATTGTCTCATTTGATATCTCACAGTTGTAACATATTATATTAGTCCTCCAATTAATATCTTCTTTTTCATTCTTACAATAAGCTCATTAGCAAATAGTAAACAAAGATGGTTCATGTGGCCTAATGTGAAGTTGATATGGCAATCAAGTTTTCACTTGACACTTGGGATACGCCAAGGAACTTGAAATGGTGCTTGGTGTACTCTGCAATTCAATGTCAAGTAAACACTTAAAATCACATCAGCTACACATTAAGTTGCACCACCATCTCTGTTTATTATCTATTAAGTTTTAAAGTCCATAAGGATCATTAACACAAGTAATGGATCCTTTATTGTAATTTTTGAATTATTAAATATGAAATATATCCAACAGTAATGAGTGCAATTTGGTTACAGAACTGCAGTAATCCAATTTGCACATAAGAAGCAATGGAGAAGAAAAATACTAAGAAAGAAAAGTTTTATAGGGATTAAATAGATCATATTTATAAAGTAGTATCGTGATGACTTGAAAAGCATCCATCGAAGAGTCTACAGACTTTTTCAATATATAATTACACTATAACCACTGATCAAAATCACTTACCTTTCCAGAGCATACACTATAACCACTGATCAAAATCACTTACCTTTCAGTGTTTTGATAGTTGCCTTTTGCAATAGAATCCTCCCAGATCTTCCATAATGGTTTCCATGAGGTCAGGGAACCATTTAATTATGAGAACTATTTAGTATTATATATACACAAGAAACCTATGTATGTAAATTAGTTTTACTTGCTTAGTTGGCTTTTTAAGCCATAACTAAAAAAAAAAAAAAACCTAGTTTATCAAAAAAATTACCAAAATACTTCCAGTTTGTAGCAATATGGCATATATTTTTTGTGATATTGTATTATCATAACTTTTTATTTTATTTTCTTGGCATTATATGACTTGAAAAGTTTCAATGCTTTGTTTATTGGTATTAGCTTCAAAGATGCTAATCTTATTCCCCTGTGAAATTAAATGATTTTGTTACAGTTATTGAAGAAGCTGAAAATTCTCAATCTTGAAACAAAATGCATGCACATCTTGTCTGAAGTTCATATTCACAGCCAAAAAGGAAATCTCAGTGCTCAATTCTAAATAAGATTTTATGAATTGAAAGGATATATCTCCAAAAGAAAAATAGAAGAACAGTAAACTACTTCTTTGGCAGTGACAGTGACAGTGACAGTGACAGATTCATGAACTTTGTCTTTGTGCACATGATTATTACTTTCATTCTTGTACCAATATGCTGTCCTAAAATCAAACGCCATCAAATGCTTTACGTTTATACCCAGTTTGGCACACAAACTTGAGGGATTAGGAATGAAAATGGGGAGTGTGCTCATTCTGCTTGCAGGGAGTGTACAATGGCGTTCTCTGCATCCAAAACACAGTGCTTTCTCCATTTCTAATATCATAACCAATATGACATACTACTTCTGGCCACAACTTTACATTACAGAATCATTAAGCCAAGTCAACGAAACATTAGTTTATTTCATTTCACAATTAGTATATATATACCAAAAAAAGAATCATAATTCTAAGCCTTTTACTCTCAATTTTGAATAACATCTCTTCAATGTATTTGGTTATTTTTATATTTTTTATGCAAAAGAGGGAGGGAAGGAAAAAGAGTGATATCACCCCACATTATATGTGAAAGAGAGCCACAAATAGGACAACGCAGTCAAATATGCACATCCTTTCATATATATCAATTTCAATTATGAAACGAAATATATTGACTTCACCAAAAGTGTTGTGGCAATGCACCAAAAAATGGAAGAAAGTTCCGGAATTTCAAATCTTCATCACCTTTTTAGGTCTAAGAGATTGATGTTCCTCCTCCTCCTCCTTCTCCAATTTGTGTTTGGTGCCAGTTAGACTTGTAGCGGCGGATATTGAAGTTTCCATCTTTTCATCAAATGAATCAGTATATATCAAGTAGACTGCTGTTTTCTTCACAATGAATCCATTCCCAAAAATTGCTTTCACCTCCACTTGGTCATCAGATTCTAGATTTGATATTATTTCCCTCTTCTCTGCCTCTTCCAAAGATTTTAGTTTGTCTTCTGTGTAGAGCAAAGTGGTTCCTCTTGTATAATTTACTATCGTCAAGCAAATTATACAAGGTTTGAATGACCCGTTATCAGAATCACCTACGGGGATATATATGCAACAAATAGTCATCCCTTTTAAATGATCATGACCATTAACGGGAGGCACTTTGAATTTTACAGAAGCGCCTTCACCCATGAATCTTTGCCAATAGGGATAATTGTCACCAGGCAGAATACAAGCATCATCGCTATACTTGGTAAGACGCAATCCCTGCACAATAATATAAACACAATCTCTAATTTAATTATACAATATGCAATGTGAAATATTTTTTTAAAATAGGAAACCAATTAGAGAGAGAGAGAGAACCTGTAAAACCCTCTCTGAAAGCATATGAAAGACTTGAGAATTCTTTCCAATTTGAATTAAAAGATTTTTCAAGCAATTTTCAAGCCTTGAGATGTCCACACAATTTGGAGTGGTCTCCAAGGAAGAAGGAATCTTCCATCCATCTTCCAACAAAAGACTTCGTTGCTTTGGAATAAGAGGCAGAGGATTATTTGCTAGGGACATCCAAGATTGGTAGAGAGAAGGAATCACATAATGTGATAATCCTTCATAACCACTTACAGATAGATATGAAATGCTTTTTAATCTCACTAAAGAAAAGGGCACTTGTTTTACTGTAGGAGCCATTAGAGTTGTTAACGATTCCATTTGCTCTATATCCTCCTCTAGCTTTTCAATATTGATACAACCAGAAAGAATGAGAGTTTGTAAGCATTTTAATCTATAAATGCTTCTTGGGAGATCACTAATGCCAATACAATCCTCCAAATCTAGTAGAAGAAGCTTATCAAGAAGTCCAATAGAATGATGTATTGTGGACAAAAGTCGACAATCTTTGAGGATCAACTTTTCCAAATTTGGTAGATTTGAAAAATTAGGAGTTTGCACCAAGCAATGAGAGTGACTGAGATTCAGGATTTTTAACCTCTTCAATAACTACAACAAAAACATGTATTTTCAAAAGGAAATTAGATGAACATCTTGAAAAAATAAAAAATGAAATGCGTGAAAACGATTATAAGTAAAAGGTAACACAATTCAATATGATGATGTAATGTCTAGATCTATACCAAGACGTATAAAACAAATGTATATTACTGAAAACTAGCAACTTTAATCTTCAGTAGTAAAAAGAAAAGATTCATTCAGAAGCTATAAAGATCCATCAAGAAGATTGTAAAATATAAAAGCCAATGAAAAATAGAGTAATATATTTGCTCGTCCAAAATCCCTCTTTTATTCCATATCCATAAAATTCGGAGCTAATACCAACAAATTAACAAAGCTTTTTAGTCATATCCTGGAAAGAAAGTCACAAATAAAAATGATGATTATACTATATCATAAAAACTATTCACGGTAATGCTACAAATTTGAAGTATTTTAATTTGGTATTTTTTTTTTTCAGAGAAACTGGCTTTTGGTCATATATATATATAGCAGTTTGGCATTTTTTTATAGTTATTGCTTTAAAAGCACACAGTATTAATTTTCATACCTTGGGTTCCTTCCACACTTGTTTGAGGCTGCTATATTTTAAGTCAATAGCAACTAATTTCTTTTGATAAAAGTTGTTAGGAATGCGTTTCCTAGAAAAGCCATGCCAACAAAGCCATCTGAGATCTCTACTAATGCATTCATAGTCTCCTTCAAGTTGCACATTGTCAAGATGAAGTAATCTGAGTCTCTTCATCATCTTAAATGCTTCTGTCTGAAAATCCTTTCTTTTATCTGGTGACAACTTAAATGACAATCCTTCTATAGTCTCTGTTCCCTATAAAAATAAAAGCATGTATGTTCACCAAAAACCAAATTAAAATAGAAAAATATATGTCATGCTAAGCTTATAGAGCATGTGACTACAAAATAATTTTTATGATGCATACAGTAAATCAAATGGTTTTTATACATATGACCAATTTAGTGATGCTCATTTGCACTTCTTGCAATAGATGTTAACAGGAAACAGAAAATATTAAATACAAAAGTTCCTACCATGTGGTTTAATAATACAGCAAGTGTGTCCTTATGAAACCATAGCCTACTTCTCTTCCCAAGCTCATTTTGAGATTGTACACGAATAATTTCTCTTCCCATATCTCGCAACAAATCATGCATACCAAGCTTGTTCTTCTCATCAATTATTACAAGGCTTCGCTCCACAAGAGTTTTTATTCCAACGTCAGCATAAAAATCACAGCCATTTAATATCTGTGTCACATCATTTTTATCCATCCCAATAAAGAAGCAAGATATATCCAGGAATATTTCTTTCTCCAAATCATCTAAACCATCAAAGCTTATTTGTAGCTTCTTCTGTATCTCCTTGTTGGGAATTTTTTTAAGTTTCTTCAATATCCTCTTCCATTCCTCCACTTTTCTATCAAATAAATAGGAGCCGAGAACTTCAAGAGCTAATGGAAGTCTTCCAGAGTATTTGACTATATCTGTTGAAAGTGTGGTGAAATCTTCTTTAGGACTCTCTTGTTTAAATGCATGCCAACTAAAAAGCTTAAGAGATTCTCCTTCATCCAAATTCTTCATTATATAAACTTGACAGCCCATTTTACGGAGGAGACGTTCATCTCTAGTTGTGATTATTATTGTGCTTCCTGCTTTAAACCAACTACGACTTCCAACTAAAGCATTCAGTTGGTCCAACTCATCCACATCATCAAGCACAACCAATGCCTTTTTATGCCGAAGTCTATCTTTCAATGTGTTTATTCCTGATTCAGTGCTATTTATCTTCATTTTTGTTGTCTTGCATATTTCAGAAAGAAGTTGGTTCATTAAACACACTTGGCCCTCTTTTTGATCCCAAACTTCTCTAATATTTGGAAGGTAACTTCTACTCTCAAATGTGCGACCAATTGCATTATAGATGGCTTTGGCAATAGTTGTTTTGCCTATGCCCCCCATTCCCCATATCCCTACCATAACAACACCTTTATGTTGATGTCGACGGTATTGGATCATTTCGATCAGTTCTTGAACACGATCATCCACTCCTACCGGGTGGTCAACGACAAACAAGTCTTTCTTGTCCAATATATTACAAACATGCTCAACAATATCTTCCACGTTTTTACTCTCATCCCTACAAATCATATAAAATCATAAAACGAAATGCGCATTAGATATATAAACAGATACAACTACAAATAAAGGAGGTGAAAGCTACATGTATTTGAAGAAGGGGAGATATTATGAATAAACTATAGATCAAAGCAATATGACCTAGCATTAAGAAGAGAAAATATATCAAAATACTCATTATTTAACTACAAAATGAACATTTAATTCACTGTGAGCACATTAATTTATATCACATTTACATGAATTAGAATGAGGAGCCAACCGGGGGATCAGAGAGAAGTAGGCAGGAATATGAAAAAAAAAAAAAAGGCAATTTAAACTTTGTGATATCATTCAATAATAAGGCATACAAACAAAAGGTCTATCATAAAATTGTCGAAATCCATTTTGCATTGGAATTGTGATTGGCTTGTTAGGATTCATTTTGCAATAAGAAGTTAATTTACACAGACTTAACTAGTTGCGATATAAATAATTCAGAAGTTAAGAATACAAAAATAACTAGGAACTAAGCACAATAAATTAAATGACAACACATGTATCACATGCTTAGTTGATTTTCATAATAAGCCGTGCATGATTATGAGAGGAATATTCTAGCCTTAATCTTAGGTTTCATAAAATATGAAAGGAAATTGTGAGCAAAACAATACGTATGCTATATTAGACATGAAAATTTTACAATAAGTAACTTTCAGACTTGAACGAGGTAGGAAACAAGCAAGAAGTGATAAGTCAGTATTCCAAATAATGCAACCAGTGATATATATTCCAAATAATATGCCAATGTGCAAAGGAATAAAAACACATGAGGTGTCTCAATGAGAAGCAGATAAAGAGTTAAAAGTTATTACCTGGAACCAAGTACAACGATCCCTGCAATGCTCCCAGCCTCAGCAAGGTTTTTCCTCCAATTGGAAATAAGATCTTCTGGCAGTGAAATTCTACGTATGAGATCTTTAAATGCTTCTCCAAAACTAGAAGTTTGATTACGAATTTCTGATGGATCCACATCGTAAAACACAGGAAGAACCACCTGTTGATTTGATTTGTGAAACTCCATAATTAATGACAACTCCTCCAAACACCATTTAGATCTAGCGTATTCCTTAGAGAAGACAAGTATTGCAATTTTTGAACTTCCGATTGCTTGCATTAGGTTTTTTTTAATATAATCTCCTCTGGGAAGCTCAACATCATCTTTGAAAACAACAATGCCTGCATTACATAGAGCCGAATAGAGATGTGATGTAAAAGTTGCTCGAGTGTCTTCGCCTCTGAAACTCAAGAACACTTCATACATATGACCTGAATATTATATTTCACAAATACACAATATTAATAAATTAAATTCCAATTTAAATTAATATGATAAAAATATTACTATGATATAAACAGTTTTATAATTTAAGATTATATAATGTCAGAAATACTATGTATAATAACCTACCTCGATTTCGAAGCTTGTTTTGTGAATTTTCACGTATTATTTTCCTTGCCATGTCCTGCAACAGATCATGTGTTCTAAGTTTGTTGTTCTTGTCAACGGAGACAAGGTTTCGATCCATTAGGACTTTTATCCCAGTGCGAGCATTACATCCACTTCCATCCAACTTTTGTATCACATCATTCATGTCCTCCCCAATATAAATTGCAACTATATTTATAAATAATTCTTTTTTGCGAAAATGTAAAGAGTCATAGCTAAGCCTCAATATATTGTATATTCTCTGATCGGAATTTGAACTATCTAGCTTGCTTGATGCCGAATTCCATTTCATCAGTGACTGCCCAAACATACAACAGCCAAGGACTTTAATAGATAGTGGCAGTCCCTCAGTATAATCAACCATTCTTCTACTAAGATCAATGAAGTTTTCTTTAGGACTTGCTTGTTTGAATGCTTCTCGACTGAAAAGTTCAAGAGACGCAGGGGCACTCAAAACTTTCATGTTATATAGAAGGTTCACTGGAAAGGCTTTTAGTAGATGTAAATCTCTACTTGTAATGATTATTCTGCTACCTTCACCAAACCATTCACGATCTCCTCTTAAAGTATCTAGTTGCTCCAA
This sequence comes from Acacia pycnantha, assembly GCA_025563575.1. Taxonomy (NCBI): domain Eukaryota; kingdom Viridiplantae; phylum Streptophyta; class Magnoliopsida; order Fabales; family Fabaceae; genus Acacia; species Acacia pycnantha. The sequence goes on along the minus strand of JAMWYP010000195.1, from coordinate 227,815 downwards.
GCGATTCACACCATCAACCACAACAAGTACCTTCTTGAGGCCTCCTGATTTAGGGCATTTCCTCTCCCAAGCTTCCCCGTCATCATTTGAAAGAAAATACGTACTCTCAAAGTCGTAATGAATGTGATCAAAAATGAGTCTGGCAATAGTTGTTTTGCCAATACCCGCCATTCCCCATATCCCTATGGAGACCACATCTTTTGATTCATGGTTACGAAGCATCGTAATCACTTCTTGCACTTGAGAACTCACTCCAACTATGCCATATGTGGCTAAGGGGCCTTTCTTGCTCAATATATAATGAACAATCTTGACAATATTCTGAATATACTCACTTTCATTGCTGCGAATTATACAGAAATAAGAGCAAAAAAGGGAGCAATGATTAATTAACCATGACTACAAATAAAAGTAGAATAGTTAAATGAATCAAGAGCAACACATACATTCCCATCAATAAATTGAATGATATAAGTCAGTTCACAAAATCATAACTCCATGTTAATGGTGTTACATAAATTAAGCTTCCACTACGTAGCTTGAATAAAAAGGGAACTATGCGTGTCCTTTATCCAAAAATTGTTATCAATCAAAGTTTCAACGATGACAAACACGGAACAAATAAGATGCTTAGTTGATTGCTATAAGTTTTGATTTGAAAACATTTATAGGAAAAAAATTATATGACTTGGGTGAATAGATTTTTATAGCCTAAATTGAACACACTTTGTCACATTAATTATTATTATTTAACTACAAAACATTCAGGTTCCTCTTGTGTGCGAACAGTCCACCCAAAACATCAATTTTATAAATCAATATCAGACTTAACTTTTAATAACTAATTGTTATAGATTGCATTACTAAAAAAAATAAAAAATTCTAGAATGCAACAATAACTTGTCTCTCCCTCACATGCAAAGTAATGGCAAAATTTAAACAAACGAAATAAATAAATAAATTACTTGAACACCATATGATCACCAACATCAAACCCATAAATGCCTCCAGCTTCACTAAGAGTTGTCCTCCACCTTGACACTTCATCTTCAGAGGGTGAAATTCTTTGTATAAGATATTGAAATGCTTCTCTAAAACTAGAAGTTTGATTACGAATTTCCGATGGATCCACATCATAAAACACAGGAAGAACCACCTGCTGATTTGATTTATGAAACTCCATAATTAATGACAATTCCTCCAAAAACCATTTAGATCTTGCGTATTCCTTAGAGAAGATGAGTATTGCAATTTTTGAACTTCCGATTGCTTGAATTAGTTCAGTTTTGATATAATTTTCTCTGGGAAGCTCAACATCATCTGTCTTCACCTCTGTAACTCAGGAACACTTCATACGTATGACCTAAATATTATATTTAATAAATACACAATATCAATAAATTAAATTCCTATTTAAATTAATATAATAAAAATATTACTATGATATAAAAGTTTTTTTAATTTAAGATTGTATAATGTCAGAAATATTATGGATAATAACCTACCTCGATTTTGAAGCTTGTTTTGTGAAATTTCACGTATTATTTTCCTTGCCATGTCCTGCAACAGATCATGTGTTCTAAGTTTGTTGTTCTTGTCAACGGTGACAAGGCTTCGATCCATTAGGACTTTTATCCCCGTGCGAGCATTACATCCACTTCCATCCAACTTTTGTATCACAACATTCATGTCCTCCCCAATATAAATTACAACTAGACTTATAAATATTTCTTGTTTGAGAAAATCTAAAGAGTCATAGCTAAGCCTCAATATATTGTATATTCTCTGATCGGAATTTGAACTATCTAGCTTGCTTGATGCCGAATTCCATTTCATCAGTGACTGCCCAAACATACAACAGCCAAGGACTTTAATAGATAGTGGCAGTCCCTCAGTATAATCAACCATTCTTCTACTAAGATCAATGAAGTTTTCTTTAGGACTTGCTTGTTTGAATGCTTCTCGACTGAAAAGTTCAAGAGACGCATGGGCACTCAAAACTTTCATGTTATATAGAAGGTTCACTGGAAAGGCCTGAAGTAGATGTAAATCTCTACTTGTAATGATTATTCTGCTACCTTCACCAAACCATTCACGATCTCCTCTTAAAGTATCTAGTTGCTCCAAGCGATTCACACCATCCACCACAACAAGTACCTTCTTGAGGCCTCCTGATTTAGGGCATTTCCTCTCCCAAGCTTCCCCGTCATCATTTGAAATAAAATATGTCCTCTCAAAGTCGTAACAAATGTGGTAAAAAATGTGTCTGGCAATAGTTGTTTTGCCAATACCCGCCACTCCCCATATCCCTAGGGAGACTACATCTTTTGATTTATGGTTACGAAGCATTGTAATCACTTCTTGCACTTGAGAACTCACTCCAACTATGCCATATGTGGCTAAGGGGCCTTTCTTGTTCAATATATAATGAACAATCTTGACAATATTCTGAATATACTCACTTTCATTGCTGCGAATTATACAGAAAGAACAGCAAAAAGGGAGCAATGATTAATTAACCATGACTACAAATAAAAGTAGAATAGTTAAACGAATCAAGAGCAACACATACATTCCCATCAATAAATTGAATGATATAAGTCAGTTCACAAAATCATAACTCCATGTTAATCGTGTTACATAAATTAAGCTTCCACTACGTAGCTTGAATAAAAAGGGAACTATGGGTGTCCTTTATCCAAAAGTTGTTATCAATCAGAGTTTCAACGATGACAAACACGGAACAAATAAGATGCTTAGTTGATTGCTATAAGTTTTGATTTGAAAACATTTATAGGAAAAAAATTTATATGACTTGGGTGAATAGATTTTTATAGCCTAAATTGAACACACTTTGTCACATTAATTATTATTATTTAACTACAAAACATTGAGGTTCCTCTTGTGTGCGAACAGTCCACCCAAAACATCAATTTTATAAATCAATATCAGACTTAACTTTTAATAACTAATTGTTATAGATTGCATTACTAAAAAAAATAAAAAATTCTAGAATGCAACAATAACTTGTCTCTCCCTCACATGCAAAGTAATGGCAAAACTTGAACAAACGAAATAAATAAATAAATTACTTGAACTCCATATGATCACCAACATCAAACCCATAAATGCCTCCAGCTTCACTAAGAGCTGTCCTCCACCTTGACACTTCATCTTCAGAGGGTGAAATTCTACGTATGAGATCTTTAAATGCTTCTCCAAAACTAGAAGTTTGATTACGAATTTCTGATGGTTCCACGTCGTAAAACACAGGAAGAACCACCTGCTTATTTGATTTATGAAACTCCATAATTAATGACAATTCCTCCAAAAACCATTTAGATCTTGCGTATTCCTTAGAGAAGATGAGTATTGCAATTTTTGAACTTCCGATTGCTTGAATTAGTTCAGTTTTGATATAATTTTCTCTGGGAAGCTCAAAAACATCAATGCCTGCATTACATAGATCCGAATAGAGATGTGATGTAAAAGTTGGCCAAGTGTCTTCACCTCTGTAACTCAGGAACACTTCATACGTATGACCTAAATATTATATTTAATAAATACACAATATCAATAAATTAAATTCCTATTTAAATTAATATAATAAAAATATTACTATGATATAAAAGTTTTTTTAATTTAAGATTATATAATGTCAGAAATATTATGGATGATAACCTACCTTGATTTTGAAGCTTGTTTTGTGAAATTTCACGTATTATTTTCCTTGCCATGTCCTGCAACAGATCATGTGTTCTAAGTTTGTTGTTCTTGTCAACGGTGACAAGGCTTCGATCCATTAGGACTTTTATCCCCGTGCGAGCATTACATCCACTTCCATCCAACTTTTGTATCACATCATTCATGTCCTCCCCAATATAAATTACAACTAGAGTTATAAATATTTCTTGTTCGCGAAAATTTAAGGAGTCATAGCTAAGCCTCAATATATTGTACATTCTCTGATCGGAATTTGAACTATCTAGCTTGCTTGATGCCGAATTCCATTTCATCAGTGACTGCCCAAACATACAACAGCCAAGGACTTTAATAGATAGTGGCAGTCCCTCAGTATAATCAACCATTCTTCTACTAAGATCAATGGATTTTTCTTCAGGAATTGCTTGTTTGAATGCTTCTCGACTGAAAAGTTCAAGAGACGCATGGGCACTCAAAACTTTCATGTTATATAGAAGGTTCACTGGAAAGGCCTGAAGTAGATGTAAATCTCTACTTGTAATGATTATTCTGCTACCTTCACCAAACCATTCACGATCTCCTTTTAAAGTATCTAGTTGCTCCAAGCGATTCACACCATCAACCACAACAAGTACCTTCTTGAGGCCTCCTGATTTAGGGCATTTCCTCTCCCAAGCTTCCCCGTCATCATTTGAAAGAAAATACGTACTCTCAAAGTCGTTACGAATGTGGTAAAAATGAGTCTGGCAATAGTTGTTTTGCCAATACCCGCCACTCCCCATATCCCTATGGAGACCACATCTTTTGATTCATGGTTACGAAGCATTGTAATCACTTCTTGCACTTGAGAACTCACTCCAACTATGCCATATGTGGCTAAGGGGCCTTTCTTGTTCAATATATAATGAACAATCTTGACAATATTCTGAATATACTCACTTTCATTGCTGCGAATTATACAGAAAGAACAGCAAAAAGGGAGCAATGATTAATTAACCATGACTACAAATAAAAGTAGAATAGTTAAACGAATCAAGAGCAACACATACATTCCCATCAATAAAATGAATGATATAAGTCAGTTCAAAAAATCATAACTCCATGTTAATCGTGTTACATAAATTAAGCTTCCACTACGTAGCTTGAATAAAAAGGGAACTATGGGTGTCCTTTATCCAAAAGTTGTTATCAATCAGAGTTTCAACGATGACAAACACGGAACGAAAACGACGCTTAGTTGATTGCTATAAGTTTTGATTTGAAAACATTTATAGGAAAAAATTTATATGACTTGGGTGAATAGATTTTTATAGCCTAAATTGGACACACTTTGTCACATTAATTATTATTATTTAACTACAAAACATTCAGGTTCCTCTTGTGTGCGAACAGTCCACCCAAAACATCAATTTTATAAATCAATATCAGACTTAACTTTTAATAACTAATTGTTATAGATTGCATTGCTAAAAAAAATAAAAATTTCTAGAATGCAACAATAACTTGTCTCTCCCTCACATGCAAAGTAATGGCAAAACTTGAACAAACGAAATAAATAAATAAATTACTTGAACTCCATATGATCACCAACATCAAACCCATAAATGCCTCCAGCTTCACTAAGAGCTGTCCTCCACCTTGACACTTCATCTTCAGAGGGTGAAGTTCTACGTATGAGATCTTTAAATGCTTCTCCAAAACTAGAAGTTTGATTACGAATTTCTGATGGTTCCACGTCGTAAAACACAGGAAGAACCACCTGCTTATTTGATTTATGAAACTCCATAATTAATGACAATTCCTCCAAACACCATTTAGATCTTGCGTATTCCTTAGAGAAGATGAGTATTGCAATTTTTGAACTTCCGATTGCTTGAATTAGTTCAGTTTTGATATAATTTTCTCTGGGAAGCTCAACATCATCTTTGAAAACATCAATGCCTGCATTACATAGATCCGAATAGAGATGTGATGTAAAAGTTGGCCAAGTGTCTTCACCTCTGTAACTCAGGAACACTTCATACGTATGACCTAAATATTATATTTAATAAATACACAATATCAATAAATTAAATTCCTATTTAAATTAATATAATAAAAATATGATATAAAAGTTTTTAATTTAAGATTATATAATGTCAGAAATATTATGGATGATAACCTACCTCGATTTTGAAGCTTGTCTTGTGAAATTTCACGTATTATTTTCCTTGCCATGTCCTGCAACAGATCATGTGTTCTAAGTTTGCTGTTATTGTCAACGGTGACAAGGCTTCGATCCATCAGGACTTTTATCCCCGTGCGAGCATTACATCCACTTCCATCCAACTTTTGTATCACATCATTCATGTCCTCCCCAATATAAATTACAACTAGAGTTATAAATATTTCTTGTTCGCGAAAATTTAAGGAGTCATAGCTAAGCCTCAATATATTGTACATTCTCTGATCGGAATTTGAAATAGCTAGCTTCCATGATGTCGACTTCCATTCCATCAGTGACTGCCCAAACATACAACAACCAAGGACTTTAATAGATAGTGGCACTCCCGCAGTACAATCAACCATTGTTCTACTAAGATCAATGGATTTTTCTTCAGGAATTGCTTGTTTGAATGCTTCTCGACTGAAAAGTTCAAGACACGCATGGTCACTCAAAACTTTCATGTTATATAGAAGGTCCGCTGGAGAGGCTTGAAGTAGATGTACATCTCTACCTGTAATCATTATTCTGCTCCCTTCACCAAACCATTCACGATCTCCACTTAAAGTGCCTAGTTGCTCCAAGCGATTCACACCATCCACCACAACAAGTACCTTCTTGAGGCCTCCTGATTTAGGGCATTTCCTCTCCCAAGGTTCCCCGTCATCATTTGAAATAAAATATGTCCTCTCAAAGTCGTAACAAATGTGGTAAAAAATGTGTCTGGCAATAGTTGTTTTGCCAATACCCGCCACTCCCCATATCCCTAGGGAGACTACATCTTTTGATTTATGGTTATGAAGCATTGTGATCACTTCTGCCACTTGAGAACTCACTCCAACTATGCCATATGTGGCTAATGATGGGCCTTTCATGTTCAATATATAATGAACACTCTTAACAATATTCTGAGTATACTCACTTTCATTGTTGTGAATTATAAAGAAAGAATAGCAAAAAAGGGAGCATTGATTAATTAACCATGATTACAAATAAAAGCAGAATAGTTAAACGTATCAAGAGCAACACATATACTTTCATCAATAAATTAAATGAATTTTAACATCTTGACATGAAATTAAAATAATATAAGTCAGTTCACGAAATCATAGATCCATGTTAATCGTGTTACATAAATTAAGCTTCCACTCTATAGCTTGAATAAAAAGGGAACTATGCATGTCCTTTATCCTAAAGTTGTTATCTATCAAAGTTTCAACGATGACAAACACGGAACAAATAAGATGCTTAGTTGATTGCTATAAGTTTTGACTTGAAAACATTTATAGGAAAAAACATATATGACTTGGGTGTATAGATTTTTATACCCTAAAATAAACACACTTTATAACATTAATTATTATTATTTAACTACAAAATATTCAATTTCTTCTTGTGAGCGAACAGTCCACCCAAAATATCAATTGTATGAATCAATATCACACTTAACTTTTAATAACTAATTGTTATAGGTTGCATTGCTAAAAGAAATTGTTTTAGATTGCAACAATAAGTATTCTCTCCCTCACAAGCATAATAATAGGAAAACTGAAAAAAAAAAATGTAATGCAAAACAAAAATAAATAAATTACCTGGACTCGATATGATCAGGAACATCAAACCCATAAATGCCTCCAGCTTCACTAAGAACTGTCCTCCACCTTGACACTTCATCTTCAGAGGGTGAAATTCTCTGTATAAGATATTGAAATGTTTCTCCAAAACTAAATTCTTGATTACGAACATCATACTTATCCACACCATAGAAGATGGGAAGAAGTGCATGATCACGAGATTTACGAAACTTCATGATTTTTGTAAGTTCCTCAAGGCACCTTCTAGAACTAGCATAGTGGTTAGTGAAGATGATGATTGAAATTTCAAAACCTTCAATATTGCTTTGTGATATCTCATCTTTGAGAATGGAAATTCCATCTTTCCTGAGAGATGAATAGAGATCCAAGGCGAAAGATTTTGGAGTGTCTTTATCTCTAGTATAACTCAAGAACACTTGGTATTTACAGCCTACACTTAAAATATTACACAAGCACATAAAAGGATATGTATGGATGACCATAACAATTTTAAATATATTCAAGAATCAAAAGATAATTAAGTCATTGGCTCTCATACGCTAAAAAATAATACATGTCATTTTTTTTCCTTTCTTATTTCTTTCATTACTTTCTCTTTCTTTCTTCTCCCACCGAACTCTGCTGGAGGAGCAACTGTGCAGTTAATTGAAAGACACATCCAAATAGCATTCTGTCTCCAAGTGCAAAATCAAATTTCTAGTCCCTATTAGCCAAATCATGTGTTTTTTCCTTTTCTAGGCAAATCATCTGTGCAAATAGTCCGTTTTTTCGTTGATCATAAATGTAAAACCTAGTTTGGGAGCATATTTTGATAACAAATGTAAGACATTTTTTCATTTTATCTCTATAATATTCATTATTTTTTCAAACTAATTTGCCTAGCTTATAAACATATATATATTCTAACACCACACATAAGTATTTTAGAGACAATATGTCACATATGTTATAGTTAAGTCATTTATTTAACTTCCTAAATTTACGTAAATTGAATAAATGTATCTTAAATTAAATTAAGGTTTAGAGAAGTATATGTGTGTGTGTGTGTGTGTTGGCCCTTACATAAATGACGTATCAAGTTTTTTTTTTTTTTTTGTGCCGAGTGGTAGACTTTCTTAAAATAATAATAACATTTATTTATTTATTGGTAGTTTAAGAAAGATTCAAAAGATTCTCAATTTAATGACAAAATCTAATTTTGGCCTTGAGTTGGAGGTAGCAGGAAGTTTCGATTCTGGCTTCAAAATCGATTTTGAATCACACATAAACAAGACTGGAGGGACTATTAATACTATGGAGTGTGTGTGTGTATTTTTGGCCAAACACACTAAGAATTATATTAAAAGGACATAAATTCTAGAAATTTCAAATAAATTAAAGACACAGGTTAATTCTTGGTGGGAATAATTTCTTTTGCGTAGATCAAAATGTCCCTCTTTAATTGTTTTAATACACATCTTTTTTTTTTTTCTTTTTTGAGTATGGCACATAAAATATCGGAAAATCATTTTCAGGGTCCTTTTGGACTGACAATCCCAAAAAAGGCCCCAAGATTCTGATAATCCCAAAAAAGGTCCTAAGGCCTTTTCTGAGATTTTCAGAATCTTATGTGAGTTGTCAATGGGGCTGATATAGTTGTTAACTGCAGATCGATATAGTTGTCAAAGCAATGATATAAGTTGTTAGCAAAGTGTTGTTAACTTGAGTGATTTAGTTGTTAAAACCTACCCATTAACAACTATATCAGCCCCTGTTGACAACTCACCAAACATTCTGAAAATCCCAGAAAAGGCCTTAGGGCCTTTTCTGGGATTATCAGAATCTTGAGGCCTATTTTGGGATTGTCAGTACAAAAAGGGCCCTGAAATAGATTTTCCTAAAATATCTTCGCTGATTCAGCAGATCAGATCCATGGGATGTTCTGTGCCTACGGGGTTAGGACGTCTATCGGATGGGCTAGTGGAGATATGCTTACCTTCAATGCCCAACTTAATTTTTTCTAATAGGAAGATACATGTGCCTATAAAAAAAAATCTAATTTTGCAGTTGGTACAGGAGGTAGCAAGAAGGTTCGATTGTGGCTAAATTGGTTTTGAATGCCAGGTAGGAACAAGAGTAGGAGAAAATAAGACTTGAGGGGCTATGAATTATATATATAAAGGCCAGATATTAAGTCTATAAAATTCAAATGAAAACAAAATGTCTTGTGGTTATAGTATATATCAGCGGCTAGTGTGTAGCTAACTTTGGTAAACCTCCGCCTCTTGAATACTTGGCTAAGGAGGAGGGTGATTTCTTTTTTAATACACGTCTTTGTTTTCTGAGTATGGCATATAAAATATATATATCTTCCCATTGAAAGATGAAAGGATTAATTGTATACCCTGCTGGCTCAGAGGCTGATTCTCCAGATCCATGGTATATTCCGTGACTATTGGCTTCAAAGATATTGGATTGTTGGAACGATCGGTCGTTTCTTCCTGAAGAAGAAGAAGAATCCGTTAAAACTGCAGCAACTAGCATCATTATCATCAATCAAACCAAACATATAAAAAAGGGTGGAGATGGAAGAGGAAAGTTACCTGTGATGCTGCGTTGGTGAAGCAGATGAAGAATCAATCAGAGAAGAGAAGAGAGAGAGAGAGAGAGAGAGAGAGAGAGAGAGATTGATTTAGGAGGGTGTTGCAGCTTCAGGAGGAGAGTGGAAGGAGGAAGATATGGAGCGCTAGCTTACAAGTGACTGGCGAAACTTGTTTTTGAGTGATTTTGGCTGGTCTTTAAGCGCTTGGATAGTTTTTTTTTTTTTTTCAATTACGCTTTTAGAAAAAAAAAAAGTTTACATCATAAGTCAAATTTCTTTTTTAAACTCTTTTTATCACGGAGAGAGAAAATTTATGAAAGAAAGATGTTAGATCTATTTTTTAAGTGAAATACAATTCTGGTCCTTATTACACTGCTAAAAAAATAATTTAATGATATTAATTAATGTCCATTTTTATAAAATAGAAGTTAAAAAGAGGCATGACATTTTTAAAATTTTGACTTAATTTTTAACAATGGTTTCTAAATAAACAGTTGTTGAAAGTTACTGTTTTTAAAGCTAGTCATGAAAAGTTATTTTAATGATTGTTTTTTTAAACAATCGTTGAAAGTTAAGTAAAAATAAAATAAAAATTACGTTAAAATGACTGTCTTTTAAAAGCACAGTTGTCAAAAACAACGTCTATAAAAAAATGGTTAACATGGCTATTTTTAAGGTGTTAAATAAAAATAATATTAAAAAGTTTCATAATTTATCAATTTTACTCTTTCATAAGGCATTAATCACCTATGAGATTTTTTTGGATATTATTATTTTTTTAATTAGGACCTTTTATCAAGAATTATTGACTTTTGCGTTGGTTCTTTGCTTTTCACAGAACTGCTCAGTCACAGGTTTAAAAGCATGTGGCCTAGAATGAACAATGGTACTTTGTCACCAAAATATGTCTCCTTTTTCTTGACATGGTGCCTGCAAAAGCACATGCTCATTGACGCTGAAAGAGGAAAGAAATTTCACGCTTCATTTTAGGGGTTCTCCTAGTTGCAAAGTTAGTTTTATCACTTGGAGTTTCAAGGAAATTGCGCAGATAGCAGCAAGCCTCTTGAAAAAGCAATCAACACCAAAATCTACTATTCAAATCTAATATCAACTATTCTTTGACTTAAAAAATCTAATCAACACTATTTAAATATAATTTTTTTGCTTTTATAAAAATTTATTTTAATTTATGCAAAATTGATACAAAAGTAATATCGATCAGTTTTTCAGAAATAATTTTTATTAAGACATTTTCCATGCACAATTTTACTCTTCGATTATTATTTTGTAGATTTGGTGCTTTTGGGTTAAAGAGTATATTAAATGGGGTAAAAGTTGAAAACTTATTAAATTTTAAGGAACAAACACACAATTAATAAGATTTAAGGGTTTTTCATAATTCATTCTAATAAAACATGTTATAATAGACTAGTAAATAAAACCAATAACTGGTAGGCAGAGACGGATTTTAAGATAAATATTTGGATGGTAAAATGTATACTTATTAAGTAATTAAAAAGTTTATGAACAATTTTTTGAGGGGGCCATGGCCTTGGGATAAATATTTGTCTATAAAAATACAATAAATTTTACATTATATTAAATTTTTTAAAAAATTCTAAACAGATATATTTTTTTTTTTAGGTAACTAAGCTCTGTCATTGATGGTAGGGAATGTGTGAATAGAGAAAAAGAGATGATGAACCCACACGAAAATGAGAGCCCCACACCAGTTGTATTCTTCCTGACTTTCACCTCTTGTCACTGCAAGGAATTGAATCTGAGTCCATCAATAATTGACAATAAGACCAAAGGCCTTGTAGCTTAGTGATATAAGTTCTCCTTAACTCGTGGAGGCCGTGGCTCAATCTCGCTCCTTATAATTCGCGCCATTAAATCTTACGCTTTGAATTCAAAAATAATTGACAATAAGGTTTAAAATTGGGTTCCTTATGGGAGCAACTGAAACAAAGGGTTCCCTTTAGCAAAATGGGAAATCAACAGGGAAAATTCAGTCCCTTTAGACTTGTAAAGCTTTATTTCCAACAAAGTCATTTGCCATCTACCAAAGACGGCCGGTAAAAATACTTTTTCTCTCTCATTCTCCCTCTTTTTATATAAATGTTCCATGTACCAATTAGCAAATGTAAAATAAGCTCACCACAACAAGTTTTTAGTGGAAGTCACAAGTGACCTTATTTCTATAAGGAGCTAGGAAAAGACACGTTCAAATTTCAAAAAACACACTTATTGAGAGAGTCAAAAACCCTCAGTCATCCTATTGTTTTATGTTCATGAGAATTCTGTGGAAAATAGAAGTATCCAACAGATGATCTAACCGTCTAGAATGAAGATCCGTGTGTTTAGAAACTCTATAAACTTTCAAATCAATCCAACAAGAAGTCGCCTTTTGATTGTCACCTAGATCAAAACTACTTGGCTGAGAAATTGCTGAAAATATTTTCTTTTACAAAGAGCTATCAAGAAATTTCCTTTTTTCCCAACACAAAATATGACAGCTTTCACAGCCCTTAGGATTATCTTTTTCTTTTTTTCTTTTTTTCTCTTTTCATAAAATATAAAACACAAAAATAAGAAGAATAATTAGAACTTGGGCTCCAAATAGGAGTGATTTCCTATGGTCCAGCAAGGACAGAAATTTCCTTTCGTAAAACTTCTTTTAATTTGAATAGGAGGCAGTGTTTATTTAGTTAAAGAAACTTTTAGAGTTTTAATCCTTCACAACTGAGTAGAGGCAAATCTTGGTTTCACTTTATTTTCATCTTCCTTGATAATATAGGAAGCACATAAGGTGCTTGTCCCTTTTGTGTTTCTTATGTGCTTGTCCTTTAATAAGAGGGACAAGCACATTTTATTTTATTTTATTTTTATATATATTTTATTTATTTAGATTAAAATTATATGTTGCATTCTGAAAAAAAATTTCACTCAGTATCTCAAATTAATTAATTTAGGTTCTGCACACATAAATATTTGTCCCGTAACACCAATATCCCTAAACTAATTAATTTGAGATACTGAGTGTAAAAAAAAAATTCAGAAAGCAACATATAATTTTAATCTAAATAAAAAAACATTTAAAAAAATAAAATAAAATGTGATTAGAGGACAAGCCCTAATTTAAACCTGATAATATAAGTGTCAGTTTGAGATAGAGGTGACATATTTTATATATATATATGAATATGAATATGAATCTTGTTGTATATATTTACGTTCTTTGCTTTTTCACTGAGCTCCTCAGTAATGGGTTCAAAAGTTGTGGCCTAGAATGAACTATGATACGATCCGTTGAATATATCACAATTTGGCCGGCCTTGTCACCAAAAGATGTCTCCTCTTGTTCTTGTCATCGTGCTTGCAAAAGCACATGCTCATTGACGCGGAAAGAGGAGAGAAATTTCACGCTTCATTTTGTTTCATTTCACTCTCCTCTCCACAAGCACTAATAAAAGCCTCGTGTCCTCCGATTCATGTTCTCCAATTCGAAAATAAAAACAAGAGAAAAGAAAGTGTACTACAATAAAGAGTACTACAAAAATGACAATTTAATAATGAGTTAATGAAAGAATTGACCAACGAACTTTTAATTTTTTTTAGGTTATCTTTTTTTTTTTTAATTTTTTTTCTAACAAGTTCCATATTCATATGATCAATCGATCATTTAATTAACAAATATATCATCAATTTGTTTGATTTATATTATTAAGTATCAACGTTGATATCTATTAAGCTCTTTTTATAAAAATAAAAATAAAACACATTTCACTTTTGTTACGTAATAGAACACATATGTTCTAGCCTCAATGGTCAGGTATGATTGATATTGGATCGGATATAACACCCACTAGTATCTATGGAGGAGATAGCGGCGGCTGCTAATGGATCACCGTGCTATACTGGGGTTGGCTATTCGCCTAAGGGTGGTGTGTGTGCACAGTGGGACCGAATGGTAAAGAATGTATTGTTCAATGTGGAGAACATACCTGGGAGGCAACCTCCTATATATAGAGATTACCTAGGGTTTCGTTCTCCTTACCCTGAGTCCTTCCACTGTCATCGTGCCTCTTCCACGTCCTGATCGTGCGCCCTCCATATCTTGCATGATGGCCGGATTCTCGGCACGCTTAAAGAGGAATGGCAAGTTACCTGTTTCATGGGAGGTTTCCCGCCGAGGGCACTCCTATTGGGCCTTCGTCTCGCTGTGCCCATTATTTGAGTCCATAACGGTTGCCCCCAAGCTCGGGAGTTCGGGTTTCGAGTGCCGAGATTCTTCTATCTCGGGCTCTTCCTTCTCTGTATATCTCGGTATTGACTAAGTTTCAAGAACTAGCTTCCGACTTGCCTTTTACCGGGTTCTCAAGAACTAGTTCCGACTTGCCTTTTACCGTAACGCCCACCATCTTTGTAACAAACACGCCATTACTTTTCGTGACTTAAATGTAACACCCCAAATATTACACCCAAAATCTTGGCCGAAACACTTGAAATATCTCTAACAAGGATGATCAACATCCAAATCATTAAAATACATAACTAATTCAATTTTAAATTCATTTTAGAGTCAACTAAATTCCCAAAATATTTACAGTGTCAAAATAAGTTTCTAAAATATTTCAGAGTTGATAAAACGCGGAAGTCTTATGGTCACAACAAATATAAATGACATAACATAAACTCTAGGAGTATACAAGAGCCTCTAAGACTCACTCCATATGTGCATTCCCTTGCTTCCTAATAATCTCCTGAAAAAAATAAATACAATAACCATAAGATCCAAGGATCTCAGTAACCATTGGTTATTCAGAAATATACATGCAAACCAAAATCGAGAACATACGGTTCAAAATCAAGTTTAACTCACAATAATTTATTAATATTATAACATAAAACCTTTCACAAATTAGTTCTCGATTTGGTTAATAAAATCACTTCCCAAAAAGGGTTCCAAAACTATGGAACATCATTTCATTTTTTTCTTCAAACATCTTTCACAAGAAATATCATATAATATACCATACAAATGTGCAGTATGCAATATGCAATATGCAATATGCCCCCTTATATCGCCGTCCATCCTTAACCGCTGACTGGAGCCATAGGCTAACACATAGTCCAATAGAAACTCATCCATTTAACTGGTGTCACATGTCCCACACTCCAATGCAATCCCGACCAAAGGAAGACATGGAAGAAGGGGCCCTGACAAGTACCATACACTGTGCACCGAGTGATGGCATAAAGAAATCTCATCATAAAAATTCCTCCTTACTCCAACCCGTCACAAATGTACCGCCATTCATATGCATCAATGACAAACCATCATAATAAAATAAATAATATTCCAATCATGACACATAAGCATGCTTAAAACGTTTCCAAAGTACATAACCATGAGTTCTAATAAACAACAAGCATGCTTGAAAAGTTTCTCATCTCATCGATATAATTTAAGTTAAATATATAATTCCAAATCAAGCCCTCCATGGGCACAATAAATACCAAGACAGTTTAATATATACATATATATACAGTTGACAAGTATATAAAAGAATAACCAGGGTTACCTCTACTCCGGGTTTACAAGTAATCACAGAAGAGTTACTTCAAATCTCTCAATGAGAGTCTACAAAATTACAACCATAAATATCTATTAATATACTAATTAAAACTATTTTAAAGCCACTCAAAAACTTATGTAAAATTTTAAAGCTACCCTCTGAAAATCTAACTGAGCTATATTTAGACCAAGATATTTCCTATTAAAATTTATATCCAATTAAAAACAGAATCTATCTTGTTTATATATAGAAATACTTGAACATGAGAACCTAATACATTAAATTATTTATTTGTTGCTAGTAAAAGGCGTTGTCATAAAAGTATAAGAAGAAATTTTGACAACTGTAGCTAAAAAGATAATAGGCACAATGGATAGAAAAGTTAGATAAGTACGTGTATGTGAAAGAGAGGAGGTATATGATGAGTATAATGCTGAAAAGATAAGACCTCATAGGTAAAGAAAAGGACAGAGGATGTGAAAAGGTATATGCATCAATGATATATATATATATAGACACAGCACATTGATCGTTGAAAAGGGATGTGGGTATTTCTTTCTTTCTTTTTTTCTTTTCTTTTTTTTTTTTTGTCAACATTGATGGAAAAAGAATGAATAATTAAATAATGTAAAATACACAATAAATGATGAGAGGACCATTTGTAGATCTGGAGAAAAATAATATACCCACATACCCACGTTTTCAAAAACTCTCACAGGATAGAAACACATACGTATAACTATATATATGTACATACTCACGCGCAGGAATGGTTAAGCTAGGAAGTACAGATATGTATTTATATAAACTGACACACACCCACCAACAGTAAAAAAAAAAAAAAAAGGTAAAGGAGAAGGGAATGAGTATGAAAATGGAACATAATCGAGAGAAAATGAGTTGGTTGACAAGAAAGATTGTATGGTTGAGTAAAATGTTGAGTTTGTGTTTGTATAGGTACTGACCCCACCATCAATAAAATCAATGAAAAAGAAAAATGAAGAGAAAGAAAAGTAGAAGGAACAGTGGTGGCAATGATAATAAAGAAGGGAGGAAAAAGACGAACAACAAAATATGACAAAATAATATATTACTTACCCATCAGCTACAATAGTGATGAAGAAGAGGATTGGTTAAGAATGAATTGAATACAGTTAAATACCTACGACAAGACGCACTACAGTAATGAAGGATAGAGAAAATCTGTAAAAAAAAACTCTATTGATACGACCGTATGACAGAAATAGCAGGGAGCAAAACTGCTCTCAAATACCTTGCCTGGTTGAGCACTGCGGCGCCAGAGTATGAGAAGTGTGAGAAGAAAAGAGAGGGTTTTATAAGAGTAGGGTTAGGGTTTGACTCTCTTATTATAATAATATTATTTTAAAAGATATAATATATAATTATTTTCTTTCTTATCTTTTTTTTTTTCAGGTATAGATTAGATTTTTTTCATGATGATATTTCTTCTACATATTTTTCTTTTCCTTATTATTCTTATCAATCTCATTTATCATTGTTAATTAATTAACTTTAATTAAAAAAAATGATAATATATTTATTTATTTATTATTTCTTTTAACTCTTAATTTTATATTTCTACATCTTCTCTAAACTCATATTACTTAATAAATCGTATCTTAATAGCACTTAATTATTATTAGAAAAATTGGGATGTTACAATTCTCCCCTCCTAAAAGAAATTTTGTCCTCAAAATTCGATTGACAGGTTAAAAGACATACTTAGTTAAACAAACAAGAGTACTCATGCCTCATTTTTTTCCCTCTATCTCCCAAGTGGCATCACCGGAGCCATTCCTCTCCAAACAACCTCGTCGATGGTCTTATTCATTAATTGCTTATCCTTTATACTAATACTTTCTTATCCAATACTTAAGCTAAGACTAATTTACGTTTCCAACTCTCTTCTAGGATATACAACTAAAACCACTTCATAACTTCTTAATATATAAAATCATTGTATAACTCTTGATATTTGTGTTGACCTGAGCAAAAGCTCCACTCCCAATAGTATAGCATAAATAAATAAATAAATTAACTACTTTTGAGTTATAATTTCTCTCAAGCCTTTTAACAAACACCTTATATACAACAATTATCAAATAATTTCATCATGCCTCTACCATCCAAATCTCTTGCCAAATAATTTTAAAATATTAATACTTATACACTCATAAATTACTCGAGTCCTATTTAAAATTAATTTCCACTTGTCCTCAATTTTTTTTTTTATATCGGCATCATTTCTAAACAACACAAACCTCCTACCTCATCAAACTAAATCCATCGAGTCTTATCGTTGTCTAATCCAAGTTGGTTTAAAATTCTTTTGCTAAAATTCACTATGTACTCATAACCTAATCAAAACTCACACACTTTAGTTTCTAACAACAACTCTATTTTGTCCTCAACTAAAACCCCTTTCTTGCCTCTTGGTGTTTGTACATACCACTTTGTTAATATTAACAATCATTCTCCAAAATAAAACTCTCAAAGGTATTTCTTTCCAATTCACATTCACAAATCAATTCCTTTTCTCCATTTAGCGAACCCGAGTCCATTTAAAACTCTTTATTCCTTAACAGAAAACATTCAATTATAGCATTAGTTGGCTACTCTAATAACTAATTGTATTTGACACGGTATAAGGAGGTATTGGGCCTTTTAAAATTACCATTCAAATCTTTCAACACTACTATCAAAATCTTCCTCAACAATTGGCATTCCTATATCCTTAATTTCTAATAGTAAATGTGCTTATGTGATAGTCCAATAAATCTCTCAATTTAAGCCTACAAATCAAACTATCCTAAAAATTCTCATAGGGCAATTGTAGACATAAACACATGCACAACTAATAATTCGTCCCTTCACATTTTCCAAATTTGAATCCAATAAATAAATGTTAATTTACTTTATCATCAAATGTATGGTCACATTCTATGACCACAAAAATTAAGCTTAAAAGTATTGCTTATACTTTTGGCTTTTCCTCCTTATCATAGCTTAATACACATAAAATCTCAAAACGTGATGTCTTTCCTTCATGTCATTTTCCATGATTCTTAATTATTTATTGACATCATGATTCTCAAATACCAACTCTATCACCTGAATTATCAAGTTATAACTATTTCTTTTACTAGTCCTTCTTGGAAATCTCAAATAGTGAGATAAAATTTATCATATGCTTCCATCATTTCTGAGTCTCTTTTCCAATACCCAACATTTATCTAGACTTTAGTGCACATCCTTTCTAAGAAAGATATACCTAGATGTTCTAACTCCACTTCAACTTATCCTTATCTAATAACCCCCTTTTTTACATCTACTTAATATCATTTGTATCCTAAGGAAACTTGGCAAACACAAACATCGGCTATGAATTCCCATGTGCACAAGTTTTCTTGCTTATGTTTAAGAAATTCCTATTCCTTTTTATTAGATCTCAAAACAATAGGATAATAATAACTACTGATTTTCCCCAAATTATTTCCAAGTTACCACACTTCACTTACTAGATTGTGTCGTTCGCTTTACCACTTCTTGTCTGCTTTCACCAACAATACAGTAACAATGTACACTTTTTGATAAGTAATACAACTAACCATATAAAAATTTCCTTTAATCTCTCCACCTTGACCAACTTCCAAATTCTAGCCTAAAGTCCTAGTAATTTCATACGATCTTTGCGAGATCACTTGTAGATGCAACCACAAATTTACATGAAAAGTGAATCTTTGTATAAGCCTTATCATCAAACCTCCTAATAGTATGAACTTCAATAACACTTTAATCATAAAATTTATCTATACTCCATTCATATTTGATGTGGCAAAAACCTTTGGTCGAGGGAAATTTTAAAAGTCTACTTATCTTAGTGATTCTATCATTAGAAAATCTTTACATCAAAATACAATCGGGAAATGTGCCTATATCCTCAACATAAAAAGAACGTTGACTTTGTTTTGGAATAACCATTTTCCTTTTCCTCATTTTTAACTTATACATGTCCTTCTTTATTTCAACTTGACATACTAAATTCTTCTCCTTTATTAGCTCTTTTAAACATTTTATGCAAGTCATTTGGTATTTTAACTCGACTCTCTTATTGAGATTTGGCATTGTACCCCTTCTTTCTAACAAGAAGCAACATCTTGATATAATTTTCTGCTACTAATCAATTGCATGTCTTGGGTCAATCATCCTATAAACTTATTGTCCAATCATTTAATACTCTATCCAAAAACCTCTTTGGTTTAATGTCCAACCAACACTATCATCTTAAGGATTCTTGATTCAATATGTAAATATACTCCTAACAATATGTTAATTAAGTCTCACAACTTCATGATAAATTCCAAAATACATGGAAATATATATATATGCTAATAGAATATGTCAAACCCGATCCCCATAAATTTTTATTATGTAATGAAATCATTGAAAGTAGAAATGATATAATTTGTCAAAAATAATACATTGCACTTCCAGCCCTCATAGAGACAAGTTTTCTTATCAAAATCCTCCCCCCCTTTCTATTTTATCCTAATGAAAATTATTAAAAGAGTTCTATTGTCTTGCATCCCAACTCAACTTTAAGGGGATAATTGATCATATCTACATGCCGCTAGTTGTTGTCACACCCTTCATTGTTTATATATAACAAGTTGGTTTTTTTTTTTTAATCAATCATTTTAAACTTTAAACCATCTCATTGATATTTAATACTATATCACTAACATATATTTCTTCTAAAACTTAATATTATTTGCTTAACATTGACCATTATATCTCTTATCTACTCCTAAATTGTATCTCTTCTTGCCAATTCTCATTACCAATAAGTGATATATATTGGGTTCACTCATTTCTCCCTCCTACGAAAAATACCACAAGAAAACTAGGCAAGCTAAATAAATAACCACACAAACTCTACAACTAAATAAAGGGAAGCGCATGTTATATTAGATATTTATTTTGCCATGACCACTATTTTTTTTTTTAAAGCGGTTAGAAAAACAAAATAGCTTTGGAATGTTCGGCTACGATACCAAAATGTAACACCCCAAATCTTACACCCAAAATCTTGGCAGAAACACTTGAAATATCTCTAACAAGGATGATCAACATCCAAATCATTAAAATACATAACTAATTCAATTTTAAATTCATTTTAGAGTCAACTAAATTCCCAAAATATTTACAGTGTCAAAATAAGTTTCTAAAATATTTCAGAGTTGATAAAACGCGGAAGTCTTATGGTCACAACAAATATAAATGACATAACATAAACTCTAGGAGTATACAAGAGCCTCTAAGACTCACTCCATATGTGCATTCCCTTGCTTCCTAATAATCTCCTGAAAAAAAAAAAAAAATACAATAACCATAAGATCCAAGGATCTCAGTAACCATTGGTTATTCAGAAATATACATGCAAACCAAAATCGAGAACATACGGTTCAAAATCAAGTTTAACTCACAATAATTTATTAATATTATAACATAAAACCTTTCACAAATTAGTTCTCGATTTGGTTAATAAAATCACTTCCCAAAAAGGGTTCCAAAACTATGGAACATCATTTCATTTTTTTTTTCT
Organism: Acacia pycnantha; assembly: GCA_025563575.1. Classification (NCBI taxonomy): domain Eukaryota; kingdom Viridiplantae; phylum Streptophyta; class Magnoliopsida; order Fabales; family Fabaceae; genus Acacia; species Acacia pycnantha. Next base: position 206,526 of record JAMWYP010000195.1, on the reverse strand, counting down.
TCAAACATCTTTCACAAGAAATATCATATAATATACCATACAAATGTGCAGTATGCAATATGCAATATGCAATATGCCCCCTTATATCGCCGTCCATCCTTAACCGCTGACTGGAGCCATAGGCTAACACATAGTCCAATAGAAACTCATCCATTTAACTGGATTGTCTCAAGCTCACCAGTTCTTAAGATACACCCGGCCAAAGGTATAGAGCTTAAGTCTGGACTATGGCTCCCCTCCTTAAACACAACTAAGGAGGTGTCACATGTCCCACAGCTCCAATGCAATCCGGCCAAAGGAAGACATGGAAGAAGGGGCCACGACAAGTACCATACAACTTGCACCGAGTGATGGCATAAAGAAATCTCATCATAAAAATTCCTCCTTACTCCAACCCGTCACAAATGTACCGCCATTCATATGCATCAATGACAAACCATCATAATAAAATAAATAATATTCCAATCATGACACATAAGCATGCTTAAAACGTTTCCAAAGTACATAACCATGAGTTCTAATAAACAACAAGCATGCTTGAAAAGTTTCTCATCTCATCAGATATAATTTAAGTTAAATATATAATTCCAAATCAAGCCCTCCATGGGCACAATAAATACCAAGACAGTTTAATATATACATATATATACAGTTGACAAGTATATAAAAGAATAACCAGGGTTACCTCTACTCCGGGTTTACAAGTAATCACAGAAGAGTTACTTCAAATCTCTCAATGAGAGTCTACAAAATTATAACCATAAATATCTATTAATATACTAATTAAAACTATTTTAAAGCCACTCAAAAACTTATGTAAAATTTTAAAGCTACCCTCGAAAATCTAAGCGAGCTATATTTAGACCAAGATATTTCCTATTAAAATTTATATCCAATTAAAAACAGAATCTATCTTGTTTATATATAGAAATACTTGAACATGAGAACCTAATACATTAAATTATTTATTTGTTGCTAGTAAAAGGCGTTGTCATAAAAGTATAAGAAGAAATTTTGACAAGCTGTAGCTAAAAAGATAATAGGCACAATGGATAGAAAAGTTAGATAAGTACGTGTATGTGAAAGAGAGGAGGTATATGATGAGTATAATCTGAAAAGATAAGACCTCATAGGTAAAGAAAAGGACAGAGGATGTGAAAAGGTATATGCATCAAGGATATATATATATATAGACACGACACATTGATCGTTGAAAAGGGATGTGGGTATTTCTTTCTTTCTTTTTTCTTTTTTTTTTTTGTCAACATTGATGGAAAAAGAATGAATAATTAAATAATGTAAAATACACAATAAATGATGAGAGGACCATATGTAGATCGGAGAAAAATAATATACCCACATACCCACGTTTTCAAAAACACTCACAGGAGAGAAACACATACATATAACTATATATATGTACATACTCACACGCGCAGGAATGGGTAAGCTAGGAAGTACGAGATATGTATTTATATAAACCGACACACACCCACCAACAGTAAAAAAAAAAAAGGTAAAGGAGAAGGGAATGAGTATGAAAATGGAACATAATCGAGAGAAAATGAGTTGGTTGACAAGAAAGATTGTATGGTTGAGTAAAATGTTGAGTTTGTGTTTGTATAGGTACTGACCCCACCATCAATAAAATCAATGAAAAAGAAAAATGAAGAGAAAGAAAAAGTAGAAGGAACAGTGGTGGCAATGATAATAAAGAAGGGAGGAAAAAGACGAACAACAAAATATGACAAAATAATATATTACTTACCCATCAGCTACAATAGTGATGAAGAAGAGGATTGGTTAAGAATGAATTGAATACGATTAAATACCTACGACAAGACGCACTACGGTAATGAAGGATAGAGAAAATCAAAAAAAACTCTATTGATATGACCGTATGACGAAATAGCGGGAGCAAAAGCTGCTCTCAAATACCTTGCACGGTTGAGCAACTGCGGCGCCGGAGTATGAGAAGTGTGAGAAGAAAAGAGAGGGTTTTATAAGAGTAGGGTTAGGGTTTGACTCTCTTATTATAATAATATTATTTTAAAAGATATAATATATAATTATTTTCTTTCTTATCTTTTTTTCGGTATAGATTTTTTTCATGATGATATTTCTTCTACATATTTTTCTTTTCCTTATTATTCTTATCAATCTCATTTATCATTGTTAATTAATTAACTTTAATTAAAAAAAATGATAATATATTTATTTATTTATTATTTCTTTTAACTCTTAATTTTATATTTCTACATCTTCTCTAAACTCATATTACTTAATAAATCGTATCTTAATAGCACTTAATTACTATTAGAAAAATTGGGATGTTACAACTTAATTGGTTCAATCGTTTGCCATTTTCCATACTCGTCGAACCGGGTTGAAATTTACTACCCGAGTGTGTTTATAACACCTGAGATTGTCTTACCTGGACTGCATTGAGTTTTTTTGTTTGGGATTACCTATCCGCCTATTGCCCCCAATCTTTGGTGAAATGGAGACACGTGGCATGTTGTGACTTGATGACCGTTCAACTCACTTATCTGACGTCACACCATCATTTCTTGGCGTTCCTTGGTTTTTGAGCGTAAATAACGTTCACGCTTTTTAACAGCAGTTATCATTTCTTTTCTTGGAACTCTGCACCGCCATTTTTCAGCCAAGCATCATTCAGCATTGCGCGACCCTTGCCATCCGCTCATGCTTTTCAACAGCGGTTATGATTTCTTTCTTGAAACACGCAACGTCATTTCCATTAAAAACTTCACTTACGTGGTGTGACCCTTGCAATTTCGTTGGCCTATAAATTCTTTCATCGCCTCTCATCCTCTTACGCCATTGGTGCGCTTTCCCTTTCCTTCCTTGATAAATATTATTTGAAAGTCTGATGAGCCCCCTAGTGAGAGTTTCAAACTCCATCATCCGGGGGCCAGCTTCCGTGCGGGGATGGAGAACGCGATTTCGAAAGAAGAAAAGTCTTGTTTGGCCTTGTGGCCTTGCCTTGAATGTATTTGCTAGTCTTCAAGCACGTCGCGTGGTGGATGCAGGGATCCCAGGATGTATTTGCCGGTCTTCACGTCTAGTTCAACTTCGTATGGGATTTTGGGAAGAGGTTCGAGCTTTTATCCGAGCATCTTCTAGTCTTGCCGTGACTTCTTCATCCACCATGGGAGTCCCGAGACATGTTTTCCAGTCTTCTGGACTTGTTTAAACTTCTCTAAGGACTCCGGCATATCCAACGAGTACCTTCAACAATATGTAGTCATTGGATAGTTGCTCGACCTTCGTCTCGAGTCTCCCCAACTTTGTGGGAGGTTTCTGGTTGTAATTAGGGTATCCAGAAATAAGGTTTACGAATGTAGCCTTACTTTCTGTACTTTGATCCTTCAACCACCTTTGTAAGCGTGTATGGTAGTTTATTTCCTTGTAAAAGCACTATGTAACCTGATCAGATATCAATATAAAGCTTGCTTTTATTTTTGCTCATGTCTTGATTGATTGAATATATGCGATCTTAATTTTCCTTATTTCTTACGTCAACCGAGTTGAGGCTGTTTTAGTCATCGAGTTTGTCATATACTCCGACATTGCGTATGTACCACAAGTAAAATTAGGAAAATCCGTTCCATTCGCGCCATATAACCCAGGTTATGACCATGATGAAGCTGTACCAGGAGTCGACCGTGTTGGATAAACACTGATTCCTTCGCACCATATCTTCCGGTTATGGCCGTGGTGAACCATACCAAGTTGACCGCGTTGGATAAATCCGGTTGTGACCATTTAGTGTTTGGACTAAATTCTCCTCGCAACAAAATATTTTTATGTATCATCCCAATCAGATTATCCTCGGGAAATGTTAGGAAAATAATATGTACCTTGGCCGAATATGAAAGGACGTATCCCTTCTTGCTAGGCGATACGTTGTAGCGTATCGGGGCGCCTTCCGATAGGCGTTTGGAATCTGCGCGCAATTAATGTTTGCGTCATTTCAGAGAAAACATCATTGCGACTTACGGGATTTGGCCTTAACTTTTCACGCGCGTGGATATAACTGCCCCTGCCGTTCTGAATTCAAAAATTCCTTTCAAACTTTTTGAATTCCAGAACCTATATATTTCCTCTTTCTTCTTTCTGTGGGCACTTTTTACATACCATACACTTTGCCTGCATTCTCTGCAAGAACTTCCGTGATAATCTGCTTCATTTGCCCCATTTTCGGAAGTCGTTCACTTCAGAGTGATCGAGGTAAAAAACACCACGGCCGACAAGGATTTTCCCTCGCTTGGCGTGAGAGATGGGGAAGGGTATTCAATAAGGCTTCCTATGGATGATGACTCTGTTGCCACCGTCAGGCCACGAAAAGCCCACCTCACGAACCCCATTTCTTCTACTTTTACTGAGATGTTTTTGTTCAACTCGGTGTAAGGTTTCCCTTGTCCGAGTTTCAAAGCTGCCTTCTGAACCACCTGCAACTAGCTCCCACGCAACTTCATCCCATTGGCTGGGCCTTTGCCATTGCTTTTGAGAATCTATGCTGGGAATTGGACATCGGCTGCACCGTGTCAGTTTTTATGACCTTCTACTCCCCTGGTAGCCCACCCTTTCCAATGCCGTGGTTTCTCAAGAAGGCCACTTACGGGGAACTCGAGGGCAAGTTTCCTTTGTATTGGACGAACACCCACCATAACTTCAAAACTGTAGACTTTTCTCTGACCAGTCTTACTGAACGCGAGGAAGCGGCCGTGGTGAAGCTTACAAAGCTCTCCAGTACACTTAAGTCTCTGATGGACCCTGCTGACCATATTCCCACCCGTTTAGTTTGACGACGGGCCCCCGAGGGTGTGGGATTAACGCTTTACATGTTTCTATAGTTATGAATGGTCCATTTGCCATTGTTTTCATTGCATAGCATTGACCTTCTTTCTTTGTTTTTTTCTTGTGTGTAGGACCACAAATGGGAAAGCTGAGTTCCTCGGTCTGTTTGGAGAAGTCCTGCAAATTCGAGGGTGTTGAAACTCCTGCTCTTGCGGTGATCCCACTTGTGGGAAGCCGACCTATTGTCCGGAGGTGGCTGCCCTACTAAGGCTCCTCGCAAGCGCTTTGCCCCTAAAGACGGATCAAAGCGCGGAGAGAAGCGGGCGAGGCAATCCAAAGGTAAGCAAGTTGCTGAGGATCCGCGGATTGCTGAGGATCCGTCTGTTATGCCTGCAGCCCCTACATCCCCTGCATCGCCAACTCCCTCAAGCCCATCCATCTTCTCTATACCTCTCAACCATGAGACCATGTCTGGAGGGGTTCTCTGGTCAGATGGGGTGACCCAGGCGCTTAGGGATCTTACTCGTCTGCCTGCTGCCCTTTACTCTCCCTCGCAGCCCACCAAGAAAGAAAAACTTCATCTAGCCGACATGGAGCTACACGCCTTCTAGATTTCCTCCTTGATACGACCTTATCCGCCCTTCGAATCCGAGTGTGCCATGCGGTCAAAATCTACGAATGATAAGACCAAACGACTTTCCGAGCTGGCGGCATTCTTGAAGGAGTGATGAAGGAGAGGACTAATCTTAAGGTGAGCTTGACACCTTGAAAGGTGCTGAGGAAAGTGAGGATGAATTACCTTCTCCATCGGCCACTAAGACGCAATCGCAGCTTTAGATAGCTATATTTGCTTTGTGTTTGCTGAAAGGCTTTTTCTATGAATTCCAAAGCTGTATGTTCCTGGCCGTAGGCCATAACTTTTTCATGTAAGTTGTTGCTTGCGTAGATATATACGCCTTTTCTCTTTTCCAGGATCGTGGCATTGAGTGCGTATTTTAATTTTATCGTCATGAGTCAGAACACCTGCTTGTCTGTTAAATGATTTTTAACAAGCAAAGTGGTTATCATTAACGAGTATGTGCATCGCGATGTTGGAAGACGAGCTTCGTTGCTCAGAATTCAAACATACCGTGCCTCGTATGAGATATTGGAGGATGGGTTGCATTACCCTACCCCTTACGTGCTTAACCGGGACATGACTGTCGAAACCGGGTATAATTTCCCTAGATTCATCATGTTTGACCCCTACGTGCCTGTGGATGCCAGATTTCTCTACCTCGGCTCCTACACATTCACGTTCTACATGATTTTGGAAGACGGTTTCATCCCCTGTCTTCTACATGTTTCATAACTACATGATTTCGAAAGTGGATCTTATTGTCTGAATTCATCATGTTTAAGTGTGACATGATTTCAAAAGGACGGGTTTCATTACCTGCCCTTTATATGTCGGATGGGACATGATTTTGAAATCGGGTTGAATTACCACAGAGTTCCTCACGTCTAAATCTTACATGATTTTGGGCCGGATTTTTAGTATCCTGGCTTCTACATGTTTAATATTTCCATGATTTATGAAGGCATAAAGCGCCATACAAGAACAAGAAAAGAAATAACATGCCGGACTTCCCACAAATAAATTTAGCTATAATAAGCCTTCAACTTGTCGGCATTCCATGTTCGCTTTACGGCTTTCTTTTCAGTAACCCGGTATGGGCCTTCCCAGTTGGGAGCCAGCTTTCCTTCTGCGGCATTTTTGTTGCCAATGTCCGCCCTCCGAAGTACGAGGCTCCCTTTGTCGAAACCCCGAGGTCGGACCCTTTTGTTGTATCGGGTTGATATAAGTTGCTTAGCTACCAGATCCTGACAGTGCGCCGCGATCCGAACTTCATCTGTCAAATCTAACTCAACCGCGATCGCGTTACTGTTCTCTTCTTCATTTTGAAGTGCTGTGACCCTTTGCCAAGATGATTCTCCAATTTCGACCGGGATCATGGCTTCACACCCATAAGTTAGCTTGAAAGGCGTTTCCCCGGTTGATATTGGACACTTGTTCAATATCCCCACAGGACATAAGGCAATTGGTCCACCCAGCTAGACGTAGCATCTTCCATCCGCTTCTTTAATCCATCTACAATGATCTTGTTAGCAGCCTCCGCTTGCCCATTGGATTGCGGGTGTTCCATAGATGCGAAGTGCTGCTGAATATTAAAATCAGCTACCAACTTCTGGAAGCCTTTGTTAATGAACTGCGTTCCGTTGTCTGTAACTATTTCGGCTGGAATGCCGAATCGTGATATGATGCTCTTCTGTAGGAACTTTTGCACCCTACTTGATGTGATCGTAACGACAGGTTCTACCTCAATCCATTTTGTGAAATAATCAACCGCCACAATGAGCCACCGCAATTGTCCGGCCGCCCGTTTGAATGGTCCCAGCAGATCCATTCCCCATTTAAAAAATGGCCATGGCGCTGAGATTACCTGAAGTGCGGCGGGAGGTGCCTTGATGGTGTTAGCATGCTTCTGGCAACTGTCGCATCTTCGGACATGATCCTTAGCATCTGCCGCCATAGTGGGCCAGAAGTAGTCAGCCCTCACTGCCTTCCTAGCCAAAGCTTTAGCTCCCATGTGATAGCCGTTAATCCCTTCATGGATCTCCATAAGGACATAGTGAGCTTCATTTTCTGTGAGGCATTTCATCATAGGAGAATGCAACCCTTTTCGATACAATTGGTCATTAACGAGCGAGTATGAAGCCTCTTGTTCTCATGAGCTTTTTGCTTCCAATGATTCGTCCAGGCAAGATTCATCTTTCAAGATAATCCGCAATGGGCTTCCTCCAATCATCGCTCTCTGAAATGACCATCACACAACTTGGCTCCGGGAAGGTTTTGTTGAACAATAGTACGATGATTTCGGGGTTTTGTGCTTGCCAATTTTGACAAGACATACGCCCTTACATTGTCTCCTCTTGGAATGTATGCAACGGCTACCTCGTCAAACTACGTGATGATCTCCTTCACCTTCCCTGGTATTTGATCATTAGGGGTCCCTTAGCTTGGTAGGTTCCATTGATCGAGAAGCTACTAGGCGAGAATCGTGGAAACATGTACTGCGAGCCCCACTTTCCTTAGTTTGGAGCAAGCGGCTATCAATGCCTCGTACTCCGCCTGGTTGTTTGAAGTTGAAAAATTAAAGCGTAAAGATAATTCCAACGAAATACCTTCGGGGCTTTCAACAATAATCCTGCTCCATTCCCTTTGATGTTTGATGAGCCGTCTACAAACAAATTCCAAACATCTGGTTGTCTCCCCTATAACCGGGGTTAGCTCTATCACAAAATCTGCCAACGCACGGGACTTGATTGCATGCCGAGCCTCATAAGTGATATCAAACTCGATAGCTCAATGGCCCAACTTACCATCCGTCGCTAGGTGCGGTTTGTGGAGGATTTGCCGGGATAGGCTAATTGGTGCGACGACAATAGGATGACTCGAAAGTATGGGCGAAAGCCTTGCTTGCTACAAGTAATGCAAACGCCATCTTTTCTACTTTACGGTAACGTGATTCTGAACCTTGCAAGGCTCTCACTCACAAAATATCTGGGCTCGGGCCTCGCCGTTTCCCTAACCAATACGGCGCTCACGGCTTCATTACCTGCGATAGGTATAATATCAAGCTCTCTCTGTCTCGGGTCTTGTCAACACGGAGGTGCGGATAAGCATTGTTTAATTTTTTCAAAGGTTGTTTCACACTCCGCATTCCATCCGCGAGACGCTTCCTTCTTTAGCAATTTGAAGAAAGGAAGAGAATTTTTCTGCTGATTTCGGCGGAATCGGGTCGGTCATGACCAATCGTCCGGTCATTTGCTTGAACTTCCTTTTTGTTACGCGGGGCCTCCATGTCCTAATACTGCTTGGCATTTGTCGGGGTTCACCTCTATACCTCGTTCGTCGGCATGAACCCAAGGAATTTCCCGCGGTACTCCAAATGCACACTTTGCGGGTTGAGGCGGATTCTATACCTCCCGAGTTTATCAAAAGTACGCCATAAATCCTCAATATGATTGACTTCGCTCAAAGATTTGACGATCATGTCGTCAATGTACACTTCCACGTTCGACAACAATGATCTTCAAAGACCCGGTTCATCATTCTTTGATACGTTGCTCCTGCATTTTCAACCGAAAGGCATCACGTTGTAACGATAACACTACAAAAAAAATGTCACTTTGTGGCGGTTAATTTGTAGCGGTCAAAATAAACCGCTACAAATATGCGAAATTTGTAGCGGTTTATACCGAAACCTACAAATTTGTAACTGTATGACTTCCTTGTTGGTTCGTGAACGACATTTGTAACGTTTATCATAAACTAGCAGCTACAAAATATGGCGCGAAGTTGGCGCCAAATTTGTAGCGGTTATTTTGTAGCGGTTTATTTATATAAACCGTTACAAATGCAAAAAAAGCCTCTACAAATGTGAACCGCTACAAAAGCTGTTTCATCACTTAGTTACAAAGTGTGTAATATTGAAATTTGAATATTTCGAATCCCGCCAAGTTTATTTTTTAAAAAATATGTTCATATTTGGGTTTTGAAACCGCTACAAAACGAAAAAAAAAACCGTTACAAATGTGAACCGTTACAAGAACTGTTACATCAACCGCTACAAAGTGTGTTATTTTGAAATTTGAATATTTCGAATTCCGCCAAGTTTATTTTTTTTAAAAAAAATATGTTCATATTTGTAGCGGTTGTTAGTATAACCGTTACAAAATTTGATATTTTGATTTTTTTTTTTTACAAAAATGCCAATGAATTTTTGTAGAGGTTTTGAAACCGCTACAAAACGCAAAAAAAACCGCTACAAATGTGAACCGCTACAAAAACATTACATCAACCTACAAAAGTGTGTAATATTGAAATTTGAATATTTTGAATCCATAAACGTTCATTCATTTGTAAGCGGTTGTTAGTGTAACCGTTACAAAATTTGAAAATTATATTTTTTTAAATACTAATGAATTTTGTAGCGGTTTTTAACGCTACAAAACATTAAACCGATTACAAAACCGTCACATCAACCAGCTACAAATGTTACGTATATCCTATAAATATCCCCACCACACATCATCTCACACACTCATTCATTTCTTCCGCTCACTTCTCTCTCGTTTTCTCTCATTTCTTCCCTCCTTCTAAAATCTTTGATTTCAATGTTTTATTTTTACTTCTTATAATACGATACTATTTTTTTTCTTGTCCAGAACTTTAAGTATATTTCCTCAATATTCCTTCTATCATCATCAACTTTCTTTATATAATCAAATATCATCTAATGCACAACATAATTTTTTGCTCGAGAGGTGGACAACACAATAAATCCTTATTATCTACATATTCTCAATATTATACCTACATAATATTTATACTTATCTAACTTAAGTTAATCAGTTTTTAAATATTAACTATTATCATTTAATTTGTCACTTAAATAATAAAAATATTCAATATAATATTGTAACAATGGACACAAATTACGATTTTTTTCAATTTTCAATATTTTGTAGCGGTTGTAAAACCTTACACACAACAACATACAAATTTTAATTTAAATTCGGATTAAATATTTGTAGCGGTTTTCCTGTACGTTACAAAATTTGGGCGCCATTTTTTCAATATTTTGTAGCGGTTTATCATAACTTCATACATGAATATAGTAGCGGTTTATATGTATGTAGTATCGGTTTTTTAACGGTTCAAATCGGCTTGCCACGAGCGTTTTGTCGCGGTTCCTCTGCAGCTACAAATGTCGTTTGTCACGTCAAACCGTTACAAATAGGTCATTTTAACCGCTACTAATTGTCGTTTTTTTGTAGTGTAATTTGCCTTCTCGGTGATGAATGCCGTCTTCGCCCGATCCTCCGTGCATTGCGATCGATTATATCCAAAGTATGCATCCATGAACGATAGTAGTCGAAAAACGGAAGAACTATCAACCGGTTGGTAAATATTGGGCATTGGGAAGGAGTCTTTTGGACATACTTTATTTAGATCCTTGTAATCTGTGCAAACCCTCCACTTTTACGTTAGGTTTCTTCACGAGAACAACATTTGATAGCCACGTGGTGTATTGTATTTCCCGAATGAAATCGGCTTCTAATAACTCGCCACATGTGCTTCCAAAGATTTCCGCTTTGTCCTCCCGAGCTTCCTCTTCTTACGGGATCAGGGGGTTGACCCGGTTGAATCGCCAGTTGATGACAACAGAAATCTGGGTCGATCCCGGGTATCTCAGATGGATGCCAAGTGAACACATCTCTATTGTTTCTGAGGAATTCCTCGAGTTCCTCTCGTACCTTGGGATCCAATGCCTTGCCTATTTTAGTGATTTGGCCGGGCTCTGATCCAAGGAGAAAATCTTCTAATTCTCCATTTGGTTCGGTTTTCTTCATCTTTTCCTCCTCGCGTAGGTCCAACTCTACCAGGTTCACCGCTTTTCCTTGAACGTGCTTCGGGCGTGGTAGCAGGGTTGGATCATTCTTGACCATGTTGAAATAACATGGCGAGATTCTTTTGGTCTCCTTCCTGATAACCACCTTGTTCTTCTTGCGATCATCTTGAGCTTTTGATGCTTGGATGACACCAACATATCCCAATTGTGAATCGTTGGATGACCAGGTTATGTTGTATGAAGAGGAAGTCTGCCACTACAAATCGGACTCTTTCGACTTGAAAGCATGCTCGTCACCCAAGGTCGGTTTGAGGTCAACATAACCCTTCGGACGAGTTTCACGCCCATTGAATCCGGTTAAAGTGGTCTTGCACGGTTTCAAAACATCGGAGTCAAGTTCATCCGTTTGAACGCATCCCGAGTATGATGTCCACGGCGCTTTCGTTGTCCACAAAGATTTTCTTTACAAGGCAATTGACCAAGGTTCAGTGATCGCCAACGGGGTCATGGTGCCGGGGCACGTCCTCTAAGTCCTTGTCGGTGAAACATAGCATAGGAGACTTGGGTTTATTTAAGTCCTCCTTAAATTTTGGGGTATCCCTTATTGACGGTACCTCCCAAAGGTATTTCCATCATTGGCTTGTTAAATCTCCTCACGCCACCAAGCCTCGCTAATTACATTGCGGTCATACTTGGCCTCGGGAACTCTTCATCGCCGTCTTCGGGTTTCTTTTTCGCTCCCTTCTTCTCTTTTCGGATGGCGGGCTCTTACTCGGCCTTCACCCCTCTTGTTGCCCTACTTTCCTTGGAGTGCAGGATTACATATTTTTGGAGCTTCCCTTCACGGACAAATTTCTCGACCGCATTCTTGAATCCCAACATTGTTCGGTTGTGTGACCATGTTGATCGTGGAATTCACAAAGCCGAGTTTTATCGGTAGCTCTTCTCACCGGGGGTCTAGGTCTTTCTACCTTCCTCATTTCGGTCGCGCACACTTCCTTCCACAACTTGGCCTAGGAGACCTTCAACGGGGTGTATTTTTCATACTTAGAATCCTGGGTTTTACCACAGGTATCCGACCACGAGGTGTTCTCTTGTATGCTTCTGACTCTCTCTTTCTCGGTGCGGTGGGCTCTTAGCCCTTTCTTTCCGGCATTGCCGCCCTTTCCATATGCTCCAGAGTCTAGATATTCTTTGTGACCTATCATGAAAGTCACCCAAGGTTGTGGGTACGTCGTTTCATAATAGACTTCTTTACTTAGGGATGATACATCAAGCCGGCTATGATGCAATACGGGTGTACGTCCTCCTTCGACCACGGAATGCACGCGATATATTATTGAAGCGATCCGGTACTTGCTCAGGGCTTCTCTGGTCCTTGCTTAACTTGAGCGAGTTGGAACTCGGTTTAGGCTGCTTGCTTCTTTGGTTGTAAAATTTAGCAAAAACACGCTCCGAGCGTCTTCATGTTTGGAATGGACGGATATGGTAAAGAATGAAACCACAAGCTGCGCGGCTCCACTAACGTTCCAGCAAATAAACGAGGTACAACGTCCCCCTTTATCCCCTTGACCATAATCTCCATTTTAAAGTTGTTTAAATGTATCAAGGGGTCTGAGTTCAGTCATATTTCGGTAATTCCCTTGAATTTAAGCCTTTGGGGTACACCGGAGTCATAACTTTGTCGATGGCGACGACTAGGACTCGGTCTTCATCCGCCCTCACTTTGACGATGCTTTATTGAGAGGCGGGGCGGGTCTGTCCTTCTTTAATGATCCGGTCCTTGGGAGGCGTTTTCCTCATGCCCCCTCAAGTTGGCTTGGAAACCATCGGAGTGTTTACCTTTACGGCCTCATGTCCGCACTCTTGGTTGTTTCGTGTGGGATCTTGTGGTGCTTCCTTCTCTTAGTCTCCTTCACGACCTCACGATGACCGATTTCTTTTACGATGTTCATCTCGATTGACCCTTAGAGTCGGCCGTGATCTGGTTTGAACCCTCGCCGTCTGCCCCTGTCTCCGGACTTGCTTTCCTTTTGCTTCGTCTTGTTCCTTTAAACTTTTACGCATCTTTTCGCTCTTCTGTCGCTTGCATTGCATTCGACGCTCCAATTCTTCTCGAATGATCAGGCGTTCTCGTCTTTTGCAACTCATGCTGGTATTCCATGCGAGTCCATCGCCGGATCAACGATCCTATAGTATTATGCGGCAAGCGTATGTTGGGATGTTCCATCGAAACTCGCGGGAAGGATGAGGGATGCCCTCTACTGAATTCCTTGGTGATCCGTGCAATCCCCGACTAGGATGGGGGAATGGGCGGTGTCCTCGGTTTCGATCTCGGTCGGTATTTTCCACGTGATCTCGCTGCAGGTCTCTGAATTCGAGTCTTTGGGACAACTTCCAGGGTTTGAAGGTTCTTTGTGGTTAGTCTATCTAGCGCGCGTGAAATTCGTTGCACATTAGTGCGACTCCTAGTGCTTTTATGATTTTGGGAATCAAGTTTTTGATTTCCTTACGAGTCAGTGCCAATGTTACGTAATAGAACACGGATGTCTAACCTCAATAGGCTAGGTATGATTGATATTGGATCGGATATAGGCGCCAGCTTGGTATCTATGGAGGAGATAGCGGCGGTTGCTAATGGATCCATTTGTGCTACACGGGGTTGGCTATTCGCACGAGGGTGGTGTGTGTGCACGGTGGAATTGAATGGTAAAGAATGTATTGTTCAACGTGGAGAACATGCACGGAGAGCAACCTCATATATAGAGTTACCTAGGTTTTGTTCTCCGACCCCGAGTCCTTACACTATCATCGTGCCTCTTCCACATCTTGATCATGCGCCTCCATATCCTGCATGATTGTTGGATTCTGGCTTATGACAACAAAGAGAATGGCAAGTTACCTGTTTCATGGGAGGTTTCGCCTGAGGCACTCTATTGGGCCTTCGTCTGGCCAGCCCATTATTTGAGCCCATAACAACTTCTTCTTTCTGATATAATAGATTTTTAGATTTTTTTAAATTTTAATAACATTAAATAAATTTTTTAACTCACATAAATTTCTTCTAAAATAAAAATAAATCATATAATGTTTTTGTTTAATATATATAATAAATTATAAAACACCTTGAATTTTATTTAAATCATATAATTATGTTTTTAATGAAAATTTTTGTTTATTTTAGCGAATGAGTAATTTTTGTCCATGGATATTTATACATGTAGTTTTGAATAATGACAATTGAGAAAAAAATTATTTAATTTAATGAAATTTAGAACTTTGTGCTAGGCACTCTTGAGTAAAAGTTTTTGGCCGGCGCCTTGTGAGTGAAATTTCTGTTGGCCAATCGCACCTTGTGATAACGAACTTTATCCTTTTCTAACGGCGTTGTACCGAAGTTACATTTAAAAAGTTTATTGGTATTTTTGGTTCACTTAAAGTTTATTGTGCCTGGCGCTCCCGAGATAAAAGTTTGTTGGTCAATTTGCTCCTTAACCCTACAATAAATACTCCCTCCGGTCCTTATTATAAGGCACCAACTAGCAAGTTTTTTTTGGTCTTTTTATAAGGCACTTGCTTATTCTCAATGAACATTAATTATGTTTTTCATGTCCGCCTTCATAATTAATAAGGGTAAGGGCAGAGTAATAATTAATACTCCTCCCATTCTAATTATAGGAGCAAATTTTGGAGTTGGTTTTGGTCCAAATTATAAGAGCAAGTTTTAAATTTTGTCAATTTTTTCCTATAATACTCATATTTATATTTATTATTAGGAGCATTTATATATATGTGTGTGTACATATATATGTACATCTCGTTTATGTGTGTCAATATATATATGTGTAGATATATATACATATGTGTGTGTGTGAAAAAAAAACACACACACACACACACACACACACGAGATATAGATATATATATATATATATATATCTGTGTGTGTCTATATATATGTGTATGTGTGTGTGTGTGTGTAGACCGACGCTTGGGCCAATCAAGCTGTGTCTATCACACCGCAACAAGTCAACGCAGACTCGATGCCAATAACGTTGAGTACCATACCTCCGATGATGATGTCTCTCGACCCTTCCTCCTCCGACAATGATGGGGAGGATTAGAAATATGTATGTATTTTTTTGTACTATCGCCGCCTCACAAGGCAAAGAAAAAAATAAATAAAATTTTTAGTTCCCAATTGCTTTCCTTGTACTTGTCTTTATCTTAATGTTCTTTTCTTTTTCCGACAAAAGGAAACAAACAAAACATTGTCCTCTTCGTGGTGATCAACATTAAAAATTTGCAGTAATAGAGTTAATGCTACGACCATACAAAACAAAAAAAAAAAAATTGTTTACCTTATTCGAATAAAAACAAACAGATTGACGATTCTTCTCAAGTTTGTACCATCGTTGTCGTTAATTTGACTTACCCTAGTGTGAACATTTTTAGTGTCCTTTTCGTTATCTTCTTTCTTTTTCTCGACAAAAGAAAAAGGACAAAGAAAAGGGACACCGATGATGATCTCCACATCCAGTGGTAAGTAAAAACAAGGACAACGAAGCACAAAGCTTCGAGAAGAACGCCGAAACTCTGTTGTCTTGAACCCTAATGATTTGTCCGAAAACCGAGTCACCAACTCTATTTAAAGGAAAACTATTAGGATTGGACATATAACAAATCCACGGTCCTAAAAGTTAAGACATATTTTAAAATTTTGAAGTTAGGAGCGACAATTAACAAATATACGGCCCTAAAAGTTTCGCAAACAATTAAAATAAACGAAGACTTTTAAGACTCGACAACTAACAAATATACGGTCCTAAAAGTCTAGCCACATTCTTGGTATTTTACGAACACTTTTAGGACCTGATATTAATTAAATATACTATCCTAAAATTCTAGCCATATATGTAAGAGATTTTAGGACCGGATATTTGACATATATACTGGCCCTAAAGGTCTACCCATATTTTTAGAAAACGGAGACTTTTAGGACCGGATATTTGACAAATATACGGTCTTAAAATGGATGAAGACCTTAGGACCGGACTTTTAACAAATATACTGGCCCTAAAAGTCGCGAATACTTTTCGTAGTCTCTTATGGCTCATTTACAACATCCGTACGTACCTCAAATTTCAAGCACTAAATAGCTTTATCCACCATCCCATTCATTCGTAAACCCAAAATGGACACACACAAATTGTTCAAAATAAACAAATTTATTATTGAATTACATTGCGTTATATTGTTCGAAAAAATAAACAAATGTACGTATATTATTGTTGCATACAAATAAGATATTATTTACAAATGAATTAATTAGGACATTAATTATTGTCCCGATGACTTAGATTTTCTAAGATCGCTTATACAGATATTCACAAAACACATCACGTATGTGCTCCACTTCATCATCAGAAAATGGCTTTGCACAGACAAACCTCTGTAACATCAAAGATAGAAACATAAATAATATATTACGTGCATATTTCATATGTAACATTAAGCCATCAAGATCGAATTCAGCCATAACATTTTACCTTTGTAGCGAATTTAGTCTTTCCTTCCGTCACAATATCATATATGTGTTTCATGACGTACGGCCACATAAGTTCGATTCGCGGTTCGCGACGGTCTAAAATAACAATAAATATATATAAGAGCATATATAGCTTATTGACCAAGCTCACAAAGCGCTTATGCCGTTGTCCAAATATGTACTAACCTTTGGTAGAACCATTTAGCTCTTTGAGCTCAAACCCATGCCCTTTTTTACCCGAACTTGGAAGGTCATCATGCCACTATCATCAAAATCACAAATTTATCGCAATGTTCACCGAAAATTCACAACAGAGATTTCGGACAAGGCAATCAAAATGACATTCTTACTTGTTGATGATCTCGCTTCAACGTAGGCGATGGATTGCCGAGAATAGAGCATAAGAAGATAACATATAATGCGCCTCCATGTTCATGACGACCAACCGCAGTGGTGGCCGAAAATTCACAAAGCAAAGAAAGTACTCAAGATATATATATATGTAGCGTAATTGTGAATTGCGCACAAGAATTGTGATATATATGTACCCGAGCCAGTGTGGAAACAAGTACACCTTTCTTGGCACTTCACACAACCTCGTTGATATGTACACCGTATCAATTCCTTGGTTGTTGTACTTGCATACAATGGGCACAAAAATCCAAAATCCTCGATTCCGCCTCGTTGAACCAGCTTTCTCATGCATGCACCTACAAGAATGACATCGATCAGTGAATTAGTATATATGTATGTGTGTCTAAACGTGCATTTAAATTATGTAATCAAGGAAGAAGATACTTACTTCATAAATATTTGAACAATTGCACTAGTAACCCGCCGTCCGTGAAGCATCATGGACTCTACATTGTCATTATCAACGAAAAGCTGTTGAGGAATAGCGAGGCCTACTACTTCATTGACAAGCCACGATTTATCTTTAAACCATCTCGTTGGCTACCAAATCGGATATTTTTTCCTTGACCGTCAAGTTAGTAGTAGGGGATGGAACTTGAGGAGAGGGTGGAACCTGAGGAGGGGATGGAGATTGAGGAGGGGGTGAAGCTTGATGAGGGGATGGAGCTTGACGAGGGGATGGAGCTTGAGGAGGAGTAGAGAGCTCTACAAGCTTCACTGGCCAAGAGATGAAGGTTCCCTTGACATCACTCATAAGCTTCACCATCGCTGGGAGAGGGACACGTGCATCAATGATCACCTCTTCAACTAACACTCGACTTCTTCATCATCCATTTGTTGGTGTTGTACAATTGATCCCAAGTTGTGGATAGTCCCTTTAGCAACCAATAGTCTAAGACTATCACGATCCTCCACATACAGATGACAAGGTTGTTCGACCGTCTAACAATGCAGCTCCTCTAGTGCTCGTCGCCGCATAGATGCACTCAAGGTGTCAAGGGATCCACACCGGTCTCGGGCCGAGAGCTCGTGAGACACTTCATTTTTTGATCCATCTCCTCCTTCATCTGTTTCATCTCAGCTTGAAACATTGCTCTCAACGTAGCTTCTCTAGCCGCAAGCGCCTCGATCCATCTCCTCCTGCAACCATACTTTGTCTCGTAGCGTTTAGATTTACCAAAGTATTACTTTAGGCCTACCCGTCCTCCAATCCCCTTACACACCCCGAGTGATCTGGTTTTCCTGGCCGCAACCGCCGAACATCATTCCTCTCGTCCGACGCAAAAGATGCCTCGCCTCTTTCTTCTTAAGATCTTCCCGTAAGATACGTATAACGAGAAGCTTAGTAATGAAACATGTAGGCGCCGCTTGGCTTTTGCCGAATATGCAACCACAACGACTCGCGACGTATTGGAGATGGCGGCTAGTCAACTACCGCAGTAAGGATTGGATTCAGCCTTCATCTTCCAATCTCTTCCGCTTATCTCGCCATCAAATCTTTTCACCCTTTTCATATCCGTCGCGAGAAGCCCCGTGTGGGCAATCATTCTTTCTCCCGATCTCTTGGTATTTTTCCCTTCTTTTCTCGTGAATCGAAATGAAAAGAACTATCAATTAAGAATTCCATCCATGTCACTAACATAAATTAGAGAACTTCTGCTTGATATGAACGTCAAACATTAGTCAAATTCACTTCATCAAGTTTCAACATTTTACTTAAGGAAGATGTAGCATTGTAGAAGAAATTGGGAGAACCAAAGGAAAGGGAGTTGCAATTACCGCCAACTCACCAATTCATTCATTCATCATAAATGGTTCCTACACATATTAGAATAACTAACTAACTACTTGCATCGAAACCTTACACAGCTTAACATACTAACTAACTAACAAAGAACGTCTAACCATATTACACAGTTTACATATCAGACTTGCATGGAACTAGGACATGCTCCTCTCATGCAGGACAAAGGCAGGAAATGTATACTTCTATTCACACACCAAACCATTTAACTAACAGGATTAGATGTACACAATAACATTCACATATCCGCACAGGTTAATAAGCAAACAAAAGTGCAAACAAAACTAAATATAAACTCACCGAGCTTCAGAGTGGTCCGCACTAAACAAATTGTTGCCAAGTTTGTTCATCAATAAATTTGTACTTGTGCCGTGGTTTATGGCCGTGCTTCACCTCTGTAAAAATATACGTGTTAGCTAGAAAGGTCTTAAACTTCCCGAACCGCTCAAAGACAATAAGACAATGTTGAGTCTTTCAACTTCTCGAGTCGTGACGTGTATGTGTTTGATAGTGTCCCAAATAGGATCCTTGCTGCGTACTAGAGCGCCACAAAACTAGTATATGTGGTTTTATTAGGACCGACAAGTTGCAAATTTTCATCAAACCAATCTCGTGCTTTGTCCTGCATTCCGACTAAGGGATACTTCCATCATTTGTGTGCCGCTTCTACCACGGCACCAGGAGGCTCATTGTGAGATGAAGAGGGTTCGTGCGTCGACCCACACTAGTCAAACCAAGATGTGGAGTTCCGTGAACACGAGTGGAATCGTTTTCACCGTTCATTTTCAAGAAAGTAAGAGAGGAATGCCCGAGCAAACGAGGGAGTAATAGAGGCTAACTGTGACGTGGGGCGAGGAAGAGAGGTAATGCAACAGAAGGGTTTCTCAACGTGAATGGGGTTCTTCAAAGCCGAGAGTGACAAAAGCTTCCGCGCGAAGAAACATATATTTGGCACCTCATTTTTAAGACCACACAAATTAGTATATACGGCCTTAAAGTCTAACTTTTAAGACTCGGTCATTCGTAACTCGGTCTTAACATTAATTAATTTTTTATTTAAACTTTAGTACCTGCCGTGATTTATGTCCAGCCTTAAAGGTCTAACTTTTAAGATCAAGCTATTATATATGTTCGGTCTTAAAACTTTAATACCTTTATATTTCAATTTTCCGTATTAATTTTGGAGTGTAGAAAATATAAGTCTGGTTTGTATGAGATTTCTCCATAAAGTAATTGATATTTCAATTTTTTTAATAACATTTTTAAGACCGGTTGTTATTTTAACAGTCCGGATAAGACCTATGAAAAATGATCCAAGATAAGAAGTTCTTTATATTTACAAATCTGCCACCGGTCATAGATTTAGGAGCTGTCCGTTGTTAGTCCGGTTTAAATGAGGCGGTCTTAAAGCCCTTTATTGTATAAGAAGTTCTTTTTATTTACAAAACTGCCACCGGTCACACCTTTAAGACCGGGGCGTCGATGATCCGCTCTAAATGAGGCGGTCTTAAATCCCTTTTTTGCACTAGTGGCAATAGGCTCTATTGGTAGATCATATTATAACTCGTATCTATAATATAATAGTTAGATAACTAATTTGCAGATATTTAAAAAATTAGTTAAATTGATTATTTGTGATAAATTGGTGTTTGTTTTCCTTAAATATCATATTTAATCCTGTGCAATAGAACTATCGTTTGATAGAAACCCCTTAGTATGTGTAATCAATATGAATAATTTGATATGAAAATGATAAATTTTGGAGATAAAATTGAGTGAGATCTTATATTTAGTATCAAAATGAATCAATTGTCTAGCTCTTATAGTAAGAACATGAGGGAATATATGTTATCCAAATACTTTTCTTCAAATTCAAATTCTCCATGTTTTAACTCTACTTCTTAACGTGCTATATGAAGAAGTGTAGCATCTGTCCAAGATAAAATATGAGTATAATAAAATAATTGTAGCCACAAGCCTTTAATCCTTTGCATCACTCTTCAAGGGTTTGCAAATGGTTATGGGGTATGGAAGAAATATTTTAATGAATATATAAAATAAAGGGTATTTTGGTTTTTTTTTTTTATAAATAAGACCAGAATAACATATCTAATTTATTTTTATATAAAAACAAAGAGAAAGTATATTTTTGTTATGTAATTTTTTTGACTCAATGTTTTTTTATTTAATTGAACCCTTGAAAAATTTAACAAATAAGCCATATACATCGCATGGGGCTAAAAGCAGAAGGAGAAAAGGGGGTAAAAGGAGTGAACTCTCGCACTGGGTTTTTCTAGTTAATTAATAGAACACAGGGCGTTTAAATTTGCCTTTGATATTGTGGGTAAAAGGTGAGTCACAATATATTTATAATTATGTCCTATTAATTAATTTACAGAGTAAAAAAAGTAGTTAAGTTAAATTTTTTTTTATTGATGTCTCCTAAATACTCATACCATTAATGACAACAATTAATTTGCAGCTGAATTGGAATTTCAAGAATAAAACCAGAGATCACTTCTTCAGAAAATGGCAATGGCATGAAGTTTTTAGCACTGTGTATAAATTGTTATGAACCTCGATGCAAAAATTACTTGAAGGACGTGACAATCAAAGCTTCACACATCAGGGACCTATGTCTCTACAACCTCATTGATTATTTGTAATTAATAATATTATTTAAAATATTTCTTACTTTCTGTAATTAATATATACTATTCTGCTGGATTTTGACTCTGTTATTCTAGTATGTGCAGCTTCTTAATATGCACATGAAAGAAGTTGAGATTCACGCAAATCCATTCTCCTAATTTTTATCAAGCATTTTCTTGTCTTTCCCAATTTAAAAGATTTGAAGAGATAGACTACATCATATTTTAATGTGTAGAGAAAAAGGCTCAATAAATAGAAGTATTAAACAACAATTAAATTTTCCTCCCACGAGTTCTCTGCACGGGTATAAAAAAGATTTTCAGACTGGACAAAAGAGGCATCGTAAGACTGCACTCCGCGTCCTGGCCTTGTTCCAAGTGGTATTAAAAGTGTAACTTTTAAGACCGGACTCGAACCGGTCTTAAAGAAACTCTTTTAGACCGGACATTTAAAACATCAGGTCTTAAAAATCGTACTAAATATCTACAAGCTATGAACAATTATGAATAAATTGAATTTGGAAAAAGAATATAACTTACTTACAAATAAGATAATACTATGACTACAATAAGATAACTTACTTACAAATACAATGAGTTATAAATACAAAGACGTAAATCAACATACATGCTCAATATAATATTTACCAAGCCTTCATATGATTCCCACCCAACAACGTAACATCATCTTTTATAACATGCCCCTTTGGATCGGATCCCCACACAAAATAAAATAAAAACAAACTTCATAGTTAATGACATTGTTTAAGAACATAGAAGGAATATAATATATTTAAAACCTTAAAGTTTTCAAAGAATTTTGCATATGAATATTACCTTATGAATTGACTCTTTTATAAAGTGATATCCTCCCATATCTCTTCTTGATGATCATTTCTTATGCCGGGTTCATTGTCCGCTTCATCTTCTTCGCTCATGTCCTAGACCCCTTGAAAAGGAGTACTCTCAGAAGACCATAATTTGAATGACTTTCTTCATCAATATCAATGATTCTTTTTCCTTGAGAGCTATAGACCACATTTTATTTTCTTGATCGGTGATATAGAACACTTGTTTCGCCCGGGTCGCCATAATAAAAGGTTCATCTCCAAAACTTCTACTATTGACATCGACCAATGTAAATCCTAGCCGATCGATCCGAACACCATTATTGACATTAACCCACTTGTATTTGAAAATGGGAAATCTAATTTTGACATAGTCCACCTCCCAAATCTCTTCAATAACCCTATAATATGGCATGACCGCCAATTTAGGCCTCTTGTCTTTCTGACCGGAGAAGTGTATAGATTCAACCTCTAACATAATACCACCGTTTCGACTATGCTTCTATCATTTAGTGACTTCGTGTAAAATGTACAACCATTAATCACATACGAATTCCAACTTATGACATTGATGACTTCCCATTTTTAGTAGATTTGAGACATATTTTAATATATTTGGGAAGTCATCAATGCTAATTAAAGGGATTTATTAGAGATTTTGATAAGATATCAATTTGGTACATTATTTAGGGATTTTATTGCAAATATCTAAATTTTTATAAATAGAAATATTTAGGTTTATATATAAGAATAAATAAATTATAATGATATAAGGTAGATAAAAAAAAAAAAAAAGGTTTAGGTTATTAGTATTATTATTATTATTATTATTATTATTATTATTATTATTATTATTATTACATACTCGTTTCTTTGCTTTTCTTAACAAAAAGTAGCTTAAACTTTAATGGATTGATTGCTTTTTGAAATGTTGGGCATTGAATGGAATAGGTGGGCCCACCAATTAAAACAAACAAAAATACCCAAAAGCTAAAAGAGAGGAGGCACTAACTAATACAAGGAAAATTAATTGAAGGATTGGAAGAGAGGTGGTGATTCCGAGCAAAAAAAAGAGAGGTGGTGGGCTCACAATTGAAGAATTGAAGACCTAAAGGGATTAAAAGAAAAGGAGACGACGTAAAGCGGAGTCGGCTGGGAAAAAGGAAAAAGGAACGAAAAATAGAACCGTAGAGCTGAGCGCACAAATGGGAACGAAGGGAGAAAAGAGAGGAGCAAACCGCAAGACCTTCTCGACCTTCATCATTCTTCTTCTCTCTCGGCGGCGGCGCTATTCTCCACCACGGTCACGCGAGCATCACCATCTCGCACACACAGCGCAAATTAGTAGCTCCAGAGGCAGATTTAGACAGTAACAAAAGAAAAGAATTGATCGACGATTTGATTCCTTGATCTTCTTGTTTTGTTTGTTGTTTGAATCGATTTTGATTTTTGTGTGCCGTTTGGATGATGTTTAAAGCCATGTGTGACTAGTTTGTTTTGCAACCTAGAGTAACTATGAACTTATGAGTAGATTAGACTTTTTTAATTGTTTAGTTATAATTAATATTAATTTTGGTTACTTAGTCTGTTTAGATTTATCTATCGCTGATCGGCCATCATTGAATATGATTTTGAGAATTAGGATTCACATTGACGAAGGGATTTTAATTAGGCTCGAGATTAAGTAATATGGGATTAGATTACGATTTAATTTGCGATTAGGATAGACATATACCCGATGGCCCCATATAATTGTTGAAGAGTGTATCCGATTTTTATTGCCTCGAGGAACTATGTTAGACATAACAAGTTATATTCAAGAGAGGGTTGTAAGTGGACCGACAGACACTTATAACTATTTATACTCGAGATTACCAAAATTGATATTAAGGCTAATTAAATTAGTGAAAACAAGGGTTGTGAAGCTCATAAGGATTAGTGACTCGGGTTGCTTGTTTAATATTTTTAGTAGCTAGTTTATTTTAATTTCTTTCCTCTTAATTAAATTCAATTGTGATTTTCTCAACTTAAACGAAATTGTAAAATTAATGCTTAACCATAGTTTGTGATACCAAGTCCTCATGGGAACTATACTTTTCTCGATCACTTTATTACTTGATACGCCCGTATACTTGCGGAGTTTATAAGCTTTAAAGTTTTACCCTATCGACATCAACCTCGTGACCACGTGTTAACCATTTTATTGTATCGAAACACATTCAGATCTCTCAACCTTTGTTTGAACCAGTTTGCAAAAGTTCTCGTTATGCTCCCTAATCAACCTTTGTTCGATCATTCGATGATTTTCTTTCCTTACAGCTTCTTTATGTGCAAAGCTATGCCGACTTGAACTTAATCAACATTATTCAAGATGTATAAGTGGACTTGTGACAATTCATCAGGATCGACACTCTTTACCGAAGCCCATCGTCTACCCCCTTCAAAGATGCCGACGTTTTGAAGCCCAATATGTCTTACTTTGGCCAAATAATTTTGACGAATTCCATGGCCTCTTCAAACATATTTCGAACAATTGATGCTTCGCCCGTACGCGTTCTTCACATACCCTTTAGGAATTTCATAGATCTTTCAATAGGGTACATCCACCGTAAATGGATAGGGCCGCACAACTTTATCTCCTCACTAGATGAACAATGAGATGAACCATGATGTCAAAAATGTCTGAACAAAAAGCTTCTCAAGGTGGCACAAGATAAGATATCCTTCATTCTCCAAGGCATCTAACTTTTCAATCTCTAACACTTTACTACAAACCGCATTGAAGAAGAAACAAAGTCTAGTCAAAACAACCTGAAGATCATATTCGGCGATGCCTCAAATAGCTACCGGGAGTAGTCATTTTCATCAAGACATGACAATCATGAGACTTTTGGCCTACTAATTTCAAGTCCTTCATCGAGACAAGCCTCTTAAAATTTGAAGAATACCCCGAGGGAACTTTTGTGCCATGTAAACACTCACAAAAGCTTCGTTTCTCATCCTTAGACAAAGTATGAGAAGCCAGGGGACAATAAGTTCTCTTCTCATATGGCCTTGGATGCAAGTCTTCGCGTATTCCCATTGCTTGCAAATCCAATCTTGCCTTCACACCATCCTTCGAACTACCTTGTATGTTGAAAAGCATGCCAACAATATTATCACATACGCTCTTCTCCACATGCATGACATCAATACAAATTGTCTCACATCAAGATTGCGCCTAATAAGGAAGATCAAGAATACATATCTCTTCTTCCATATATTTGTTTCTTTTCTACTCTTTCCATTCTTACCGAAGATGACACCGATATTTTTCACCTTTTCATACACTTGCTCCTCGCTCAATGCCACAGAGCATCTTCATACTCTTGGCCACCAAAAAAGGCTTTCTTTAATCGATGATATGGGTGGCCCCCTCTAAGAAATCTTCTATATCCAAGATAAACCGTCTTTCTTCCATGTTGAAGTTGATGGTAGAGTGTGCCTTCTTCACAAACCGAACATGCTTTATGGCCTTTTACACTATACCTTCTACACATATTAGACTAACTTCATATATATTGTTAGAGGCTTGATTCTTAAGGCCCAATAATAGCTTGCACCGAAACCATTACACGCTTAGCATACTAACCGTTATGGACTCCGCATAAAGCCCACATTCAATATATGGCTCAACAAGGGCAATCCACGTGGCAATGATATGACGTCACATCACTTGGGCTTGAGGCACACAGCCTACGTGTCCAAACCCTAACCCTAAGGTACACTCTATAAATAGGAATTAAACCCTAAAGGTATACATCTACTACCCTCTCGGCTATTTTACATACCGCCACACGAGCACACACACCACCCCGTGGCGCCGACCGTGGGGAACTGTAAATTTCGATTCCTACGACCAAATATGATCAATATCAGAAACAGCCAGTCTGCCTAACTTTTGAGCATTAAATTTGCATCAACCTTCCATTGTTTTTCAAACAATTGATCGGATTTATGATATTTTATGTACGAAGAGTAAATCGCGACGTAGTGAAACCTAGTCTCAAATAAGCTTTTGAATCTAGACATGTCATCATTTTTCCAAGTCATGGCTTCGTCCAAGTCAACGGACCATTCCTCCGACAACATCGTCGATGCAACGCCGTTTCGGGGAAGTTGGATGGGCTCCTCCAATGAATTCAATTCCGACCGTCGATTTGTGTGGAGACAGAGCTCGCGACAAGCCGCATCGTTTAAGCTTCTAGAGTGTAAGGAGATGATGACGAGAGGAAAGAGTTTTTCTTTCACCCGAGAAAATTTCAAGCACATCCGTGACGCTAATGAGGGAAGAAAAGGTCCTACAAGATTTTGAACAGAGGAATGAACCGTAATTAATCCCGCAAATTTAGAAGCTTGAGATGGCGATCCGGAGCAATTTTGATGAGAAATGAGCCCACCGTTTTCGCCACTCTTTTATGTGTAGCCAACGATATCTCGAAATTGCCTTCTGCAACAAAGACTTGTGCAAGCCTCAGGGACCTATGAGACTTTCTATTTGGCTTCTGCAGCATGAACTCATTAATCTCGATCTCAAGCCGCTAGTGGTACAGACTAAACAAGTCCTTCAAGGAAAGACACCTCTTATCAAGCAATGAAAGCGATTGATCACAACCTCCGTTATTTCAAGACTTTTCTTCTTCGATTTTACAAAGACTGTACAACTTAATTTGTGTTAAAATGGCAAAAAGCTTCGAGGGAGATGTTGATTAGTCTCTTTAATTTCTTGGAAACATCCTTTGCCATATGTGGTGTTTGCATTTATCAAGTTGTTTCTACAGATCCACCCGAAAACCCGGTTGTTACCATGTGTGGCCATGTTTCCTGTTATCGCAGTGTATCAAAACTATATAGTGATGAAAATAGCTCGTGCAAACCTTACTCTCCATGAGACATCTGCAAAGTCAATTTTTGCTGAAGCAAACAAGAACTCTGATAAAATCCGAGCTTCATTCAAAATACAGCCCGAGAATTTGCCCAAGCAAAGTCTATGGTTATTGAGAAAGCTCATGAAGCAACAAATTGTGTTGAGCAACATCAAAGGATTCTTGATGCTTTACAATTCAGTATAATCACAGAAGTAAATGTTTCTCATAAGCTGAATAACATGGAAGAAGATAGGGAAGCTTCTCAACTTGTGGCTGAGTTAGTTAATGGACTTGCTTCTACCATAATTGCACTGCAGAAATATTCCTTGGCTCGCAAAGAATCTTACCCTTAAATTACCTTACAACCAAGACAGTTCATGATTGGGTTTCTTCAGAATTCCTTCGCCTGCATCTTCTACGAAACATTAAGAGTAATGCGATCAAGGGAGGAAGATGAGAAATAACCCAGAGGTCCATCTTGACCGAGAAAACCAATCCTTTCCAGCTTTTACATCTATCAGCAACAGGAAAGCCACTCAAGCTGCAGAAGCTCCGGAGAACTACCCAGTGACTCTTATATTCACCAATTTGTCCCCTGATGTCACATGTTAATCCAGAGCTAGAACTTGAAGCTATACTTATGAATGCACCTCCCGTCTCCATTTTCATGATGAGTAAAGAAAGGCTTGAAACTTTTTTTTTATGTGGGCAACTTGTCCACTTTTGTTTGTCCAATGATCATCATATGCCTTAAGATGCGTGGTCATGTGCAATATCCAAGTGTTTGCTAAAGCTATGCTATCTCTCTTTGTTGATTAGGTTGAAGACTTCCTTGTACATTCTTCAGATTCATATCAGATTAAAGCGTTGTTGCTAGGATTACATATGAATCCAAAGCCAATGTCTAGAAAATATATACGTTGACTTCAAATGGCAATGGGGGATATATGAAACATACAGCACAGAATGAGATGAAATCAAACCAATTCTCTCGGGGTCAAAAACCGAAAAGCAAGACTCTACAAGACGCAAAATAGAAATATTTTTCATTTGCGCCTTATCGATTATTCCCTCAACCGTGCCATGCCTGTGCCAAGGGCATACCTCCTTTCAATTACTCAAAAGACGGGGTTGGCGGTAATTATCTTGAGGAAGCAATGACGATTCTAGGTGCAAAGTATCACCTATTATGGTTGTAATCGATTCAAGTGATTAAATTGTAGTTGCGAAGGAGGAAGTGAAACAGAATTTTGTTCAGTGGTTCTAAGTCACGAGCATCCCTAAGCGCGACTTTCTAAAAAGGCGAACCCTGTTACACTTAATACGCTTATAATCTAGGCACCGTGTAAAGTTTTCTAGGAAGCGAAAAGAAGGCGGAGCCAGGTTACACTTAATACGGTTAAAATCCGGGCTTCGTGTAAAGTTTCGTGGGAAGGTGTACTTTTCTCTTTCAAATCTTGCTTCTTTATATGTAATTATTCATTGCATATTTCCTCAAAGTCCGTATATCACATGTGTTTCCTTTGAGCCACCTGCACTCTCGCCATTGGGCGCAAGGGTGCCGTATTTAATTTGCTACTCGCCAAAGGAGAAAAGGAGGAATCCACCTCCAAAAATAAAAGAAGGCGGACTCCTGCTACACCAAATCTTGTTAAAATCCCGGCTCTGTGTAAAATTTGAAGGCGTACCCTGTTACACTTAATACTTACACAATCCGGCTTCGTGTAAAGTCTTTCGGAAACGAGAAGCGGTGACCCTGCTACACTTAATACGCTTAAAACCTCGTCTCTCAGTCTAAAGTACAGTCCGTGTAAAGTACAGTTTAGTCCATGTAAACTCCGGATCACAAACTGCAAATAAATAAAGAAACTCTCAATCAAGAGCATTGATTCAATCTCCTCAAATTGCTTTAACGACAAAGACATGAACGAAAGAACGAATCCAGGGTCACTGAACCCGGTCATAATTCAAATACGAACCGAGGAATAAACCGGCTTTTCGGTGGAGGAGTTGTCTCCGTAGAGTCAGCCGCAGCCGGACGCCTCCTAACTTACTCGGGATATCAAGTTGAACTGCCATGCCGACCCCGATCAGTCAAAATGTTCGGACGCCTTCGGTGAAAAACCAAACCCGGCAAGTGACAACTTCCTTTATCCTAGGATTGACTGTGTCAACGAACCCAAAATTATACGAGGCGCTTTAAGTCGACCCTCACCACTTTACGGTTTTAATACCAAACGCGCTTTCACAGATTCTCGCATATCACATCTATGACCCCGGCCCGTCACTCAATAGTACTCGAAAACAAATGTGAGTTCACTATATCAGTTCATCGTGGACACGGATGAAACACTACATAAATATTCGAATTGATCAGGAAGTGAACAAACTTTCATTAATGATCAGTCGATACACTCCAATCAATCAACCCGAGTCTGTGATCTTGGGGCAAGTTACAAGAAACAAATCCGAAACCCGATCCGTTCCTCTTCAGACAATTCGGATTAGGGCAATTCGGTGTTGCGGAAACAAACCCGAAGACCCGAATGATTGATGTAGAGATCCTAACGATCATAAAATGAAACAAACAAAGTTTCAAAGCAAATTAACCAGACTACATGTCCGGGGGCAATTCAATCGAATACAAGTAAGTCCGGGCTCGTCGAAACTTGGACGTAACTTTATCAAAATCAAACGAGTGGTAGCAACTCGGATACGATATCCGGATTCAACAACGGTTCCACCCCTGGCACCCCGTAGACCAGTACTACAGTCAGGGGCAATTACTATACGCTTGTCAATAACCAGAATAATGCAAACTCGAACAAGCATTCAAAATGACCAAACTAAGTGATTTGTGCACGTAAGTATTTTTCAAATACTTTGATTTGCTTACGTACTATCAAATGCGGGAATATAGACCGGTAATTATCCCGGGAAAATTGCTACGAAAGCAAGCAAGGGATCTTATTTCTTCCCAAACAACCCGGATGTATATCTCGGCACTCGTAGACCCGAACTACCGAGCCTGGGGGTAACTGCATGGACCCGCATAAAGCCCACATTCAATATATGGCCCAACAATGGGCAATCCACGTGGCACGTAGATGACGTCACATCACTGGGCTTGGAGGCACACGTATCCAAACCCTAACCCTAAGATACACTCTATAAACCAGAGTTAAACCCTAAAGGTACACATCTTCTCGCTCTCTCGGCTATTTTACATACCGCCTACACAGCACACACACCATCCCCTTTGGCTAGATGCCTCAAGAATCCTCGAACTACGTGGACTTTGATCCTCTTTGGGTACGTAGCCCCAGGCATCGCTCCTAGGTTAAGTCCTAACCAATATCAACATACTAGCCTCTCAGGGCTAGAAATCTGTGTTCTACACCGTAACACTAACTAACTAAAACAATGTCTAACCACTACCTACTATAACGTAACTAAGACTATAATAATGGATCGACCCTTATGCCATTATTATTTCCCTAATTACCTACTTAGTATTTTACCTTTCACGGTTTACATATCGACTTGCATAGAACTAGGACATGCTCCTTTGATGCGGGACAAAGCGTAAAATATATACTTCTATTCACACACCAAACCATTTAACTACTGTAATTAGATGAACACAATAACATTCACATATTCACACGTGTTAATAAGCGAAACAAAAGGGCAAACAAACTAAATATAAACTCACAAGAGTTTCAAGAATAAGTCCATGATTGAACAAATTGTTGCCAAGTTTGTTCATCAATAAATGTGTACTTGTCCCAAGGATTATGGTCAAAGCCGAACCTCAAGAAAAATATAGTTGTTAGCTAGAAAGGCCTTAAACTTCCTCCACCAATCAAAGACAATAAGACAATGTCTTGCCTTTCAACTTATGACGCTTAGGGATAATGTATGTAAGCCGCTTAGTGTGCCAAATTGAAACTTATTTGGATTATTATATGAAAATTAATTTAAAATGAAAAATGATTGAAAAAACATGAATATTATTATTATTATTATTATTATTATTATTATATATATATATATATTAGTTGCATATATTGTGATAAATGAAAAGAAAAATTTCAATTTAAAATTGGATAAGAAAAGTTAAATTATTATTAAAAATTTAAGAAAAAACATAATATCTTCAATTAATAATATTTAATACATATAAATCTACATCAACATGTTATTGATAGCTAACTGAAAGTAGCTAATTGAAGGTGTGGGGAATTAATGCTGTAAAAAATCAAAAAAGAAGAAAAGTTGAAGACGGAGTTTGAGATATTAAAGGGGCCCACGGCTGTCGTTTCTGTTAATGTTTCAACGATATAGTCCCCACAAGTAGGGCACACGTTTTCCAACTTCCTGCTAGTCAAGTGTGTCTCATGCGGGCCATAAATTTTGTTGTTTCCTTTAGACTTTTCTTTCGTCATCACTTTCGAGCAGTGGTGGATTCAGAAATTGTAATGATGGGTGAAAATAAAAATATTATATCATAAATAAAAACATTTAAATATTATACTGACCTAATATATAAAAATTGAAAGAAATCTATTACTAAAATTAATATCACTTCACTTAACTCTTATTTTACGTGTTTTCATATCGCTAAACTCATCTATAATTAAATCCGCTTAAAACTCAAAACAATTTCTTTTTCAATGTTTGTAATAAAAATCATCAAGAAATTACCATTCATTCTATTTCAAATCATGTTCTTAATTATCTTTATAGCAGAGAAAAACCTTTTTCAAAGAGTTGCTATAGAAATTGGAAGAGTAAGACAAATCTAATTACCCTATCAATAGGAGGGTAAATGACCCCAACAAGGTTCCAACCATATACTTGCCAAACATTCGAAAAAATCCAGAATAAATTGTAATGGGAAACCATGATTTTGAAAGTGTTCACTTTTGGATTAGCTTTTAGAGAATAGCTTTTACGATTTATGAGTAATTATATAAGAGGAGTTTTGTCTCTAATGCAAAAAAAAAAAAAAAAAAAAAAACTTTTTAAACCACGGTTTTGTGGTGTAACATCCCATTTTCAAAAGCCGAATAAATTTTTTCATCATATCATCGAGTAGAGATCTAACAAGAGAATAACCGATACATATATTCAAAATGCCAACCGTGTAGGTCCGGCTAATCACCGTAATCGGTACATTAATCCTTATGTCTATCATAAACGCGCATAACAAAAGAAAAGTCTTCATAGGATCTCTAAGCATGTAGCTTGCCTTTCTCCTCGGTCCTCCCGACCCCAGGCTATGTTAAGAGCGAGGTCCAATGCTCCAGACTCGGAGTAGCAGTTAACCTCATGTTTACATACACACATATGTATTACGATAATCACAACCTTAACAAAGTATATAAACACACAACAAATGTATCACACCAACAAGCGTATCCCATCAAGACATAAGCCCCTAGCGATGTATGGCCCTTAGTGCATGTGGCCCTTAGCAACGTATCCCAACAAAGACATAAGCCCCAGCAGAGATGTGGCCCCTAACAACATATTCCAATAGCACATAGGTCCCCCGACAGGATGTGTGGCCCCTAGCAGCGTATTCCAATAGCATATAGGTCCCCCGACAGATGTGTGGCCCTTAGCAAGCATAAACATATCAACAGTACATAATCCCATAGCAAAGTTATTAGCTACCACATATAAGCATACAATACACATAACACATATACGCATACCGTAAACATCGGCCGTCAATGTTACAACGCGAACGTACCTTCGTTGACGAATACGATACGTCCGACGGTTGGTAAGTGGTCATAGATATCCTATAAGGATAATAGCGTATTTATCAATCAAACAATATCCTAACAGATATTTTAGTCATAAATGACTATTTTACCCCGACTTTGTTAACCTAAGTGAAATTTTCGCTGAGCTTCGCTATTTTGACTCTAATCTTCCAAAATTTTTCCATATCTCCATCTCCATCATATTTTCGAAATAAATACCATATTTAACCCTAAAACATTATATCAAAATTATACTTGGAAGATTAAAGATCAAATTGACATCTATACTAAAACTACCGAATGAAATACTAGAACTTAAAACTAGGGACCAAGAAATTACCTAACTCTTTACTCCTTCTCCGGAGCTCTTCCTTCTCTCTAACCTCTCTCTAATTTCGAAATGCCTCTTGAGGTTTGGTGTGAATTTTCAAATGAAGGTGAAGGCTATTTATAGAGTTTTGCTATGGCAATTCAGTAAATACCTTGAACTTTCTCTTTTCCATTCTAAGCCACAAGATCTAGGGTTTTGCTCAACCTTCATTCTCCTCCCTTGATCCCTTCATGCCGACCTCCCCCTTTTCAAAAATGACATCATCCAAATGATGTCACATATCTCCTTTATGGATTTCTACCGATAAACTTCCCCGCTCAGGTGTTTCTAATCGATATTTTTAATATTCTCAAATGCTTCTTGAGGTAACTTTGGAGGTCTATGATATCACTTAAGAAATATTTGGATTAACAAAGATTATGGTCCCACTAAGGGTATTTCCCAGCCTTTTTGTCATTTTAAGATAAACCCCGTCGGTTACGGAAATGACATCGGAGGTAACCCATTTAGGGACAAAAATTCGCTTGTTTACAATATGTCCCGATGTTAGATACTTAGTTCACATATTTTGAGATATGATTTATTTTCATCGGTTCTCATTTATCCTATTTCTTTTTATCAAAATATCTTCTTTTATTATTACTCTTCTTCCACTTGCACACACATTTTCTCTCTCTTCCCCTCTTCAAAATTTCCAACCAAGGCTCCTCTTGGCTAAGGAATGTTGCTTACAAAATATCCCATGTTCAAGAGCTCCCATTGGCTTGTTGCAAATTTTGACTTTTCAACCCTTCTTCAACAAGTTTATTACTTCAACTCTTCCTCCTTCATTCTATAGGTTCGGCTGCCCCCTCCCCTTTCATTATTTTTCATTTTGTTTTTGATTTATATTATGCTTTTATTATCTTATATTTCATAGCAAGAAATTATCCCATTGGTTGATTTGTTTTCACAAGGATTCAACTTAATAGCCTTAGGATTAACTTTATTCCTTTCAATCCAAGCCTTTGATTCTTGTTTGACTTGTCAAAGTTGATTTAGCAAGTTTGATTAGAGCCTTAATCTTAAGCTTAGTGGTCCTTTGTTGATCAATTTAGGCTTTAGGATTTCATGTATTTAATATCTTGACCCTCCATTGGTCATTAATCTCAAATTAGGGGTTTTATATAATTAACTTTGGATATCACCTTTATTCATGCCTAAACAATTAGCAATTAATTACTTATTTAATCACTTACTAATTGTTGACAATTTTTTTAATTAAGAATGATTATTTTCTCACAACTATTTTATTTACATTGGTCATTTATGCTCCATGTATTATTTTAAAAATCATGGGGCAACTTATGTTCCCCAAAATAATATTGGATTTTGCCTCTTTTATTTCCAAGGAAAATAATCCCATAAATTATCTAAATTAGAGACAACATACTTTCCTATTTTTAATAAATATTTAATTTCCTCTTAGGATTTATTATAATATTCTCAGGGTATTTTATGACCCATATATGCATTTAGGGATTTTTGCACTTTATTCCTTCTAATTTCAAGAGAAATCACCCTAGAAAATAACATAAAATACACTGTAAAATTTGAGACCACATATTCACCTATCTCCAATAGGTATTATTTACTAAATTATGATACTTATCATAAGTGAGATTTTTAGGGTATTACATGGGTTTTTTAAATACTCAATAAATTGACCATGTTTTATTTTTTTCTTGCTTTACTATGAGAAAAATACTAGATAAGTTATTTAAGTAAGATTTAAAAAAAAAAAAAAACATTATGTGATGAGATTTTTCTATAAGAATTTTAAGATTCCGCTTTTTGGGGGGACAATCTACACTGTGATGATTTATTATAAAATAATAACCATGCAATATTCTTTTAATGAAAATATATAAACAACAAACACTAGATTTTAGCAAAAAAAAACAAACACTAGATAGAGGTCTGGCTAAAAACACTGCTCCTCCGAATAAGCATTTTTGGCAAAAAGGAATAACGAAGGAAAAAGCAGATAACGCGGCGCACACGAGTTTCACGGCCTGTTTTCAACTTCCAAAGCACGGCTCAGGAAATTTTGAACATTTCATCACGAAACGTTCTTCTACCTCGTCAGTTTGCGAATATTAAACAATCAGCAAAATTCATACCATTAAACTTCGGTGAAAGACAACTGATGGGGGACTTAAGCTCCCTCAATAACGAAGTGTGGCTTCATCAAACTCCAGCCGTCACTAGTTTCATTGGGCCTGTTTGTTTGAGTTGGCGATGGAGCGGTGGCTTAATTCTTCTTAATTGGCCATGGACAGTATCTAATTCATCTTCATAGCAATATGCCTATAATAGATTTGTACATATTTTTACAACTATTTTCACCACTTGTAACTTTTTCCATTTTTGTAAGCCACCTAAAACTATAAACTCACATTAGACGTAGTTTTATGACTGCAACAGTTAATTAAAATGTCATTTCTCATATGATCTATCCCCCATGTACTCTCTGAAATTTTTCTCTCATTTGGTGTCTTGTTTCGTTTTGGAAAATTTCTTCTTAGTACAGTATGCTGGCAATGCTATCTTTCTGCTTCTAAGATGCTAAACAAATCAAAATGGCTGCTCTTTTCCGTTTGGATGATGAAATAGTTCTTATAATCATAACCTAGCCAGCTCTTAGTCTGGTATAGTATACCCCATCCTTTGCTACTGTTAATTAGTCGCGATTTCAGTCCATCTGTTTCTAAGCATCTACAAGCAATAGCATAACTTGTTACATGATTGTTTCTTGACTTTGTTTAATACTTGACCAATGAGCAAGCTTGACAAAAACAGAACCAGTTCATATTACATCATTTGAAAAGACACGAATATGGTTGAAGAACAAAATGATGAGTTTGCTTGACAAAAAGAGAGTAGCTCAAAAGAAGTCATAAGTTGTACAAAAGAGCTTGACAAAATAAGCTGAAATGGAGACTTCATATTAGGAGGATCTAAATCAATTATTAAACATGTATTTGTATCATAATGTTATTCGATATATAGTAAGATTCTTGCAATTGTCAATTGTCTTGAGATGAGACAATGCTGTCTAAAAAATTCAAATTTCAATAAAAATGACTAAATTGTTTTCTTCTATTATCATTATTCCTTATGGTTACCAGTATTATTGAGTGTTTTTTTGCTTCCACCATTTATCTTCTCTGACAAGATATCAGAGTTTTGCTTTTTGACGCATCACGTGAACCTGAGCCATCAGTCTCTTCATCTTTGGCTTTTTTTCATTCCTTTTCATTCCTCATTTTATCCTGAAGGAGAGCTATGGAAGACACGACGCCGGTTGAAACAGAGGTGAAATGAGGAAGGAAAACAGAGGTGAGTGAAGAACCAGCAGCCACCTACGGTCGATGAATCCGAATAGCAGCAGCGTCACCGTCTAGCCCCAACGATCAGAGGAAAGGAAAGTCGAGAATAGGGTTTTTAATTTGGGGCAGGAAAAGGAGATTTCATGAATCTACCCTTTTTTTAAAAAAATTCAGAATGGTTAACTCGTGCGTTTCTACCATTTCAACCGAGTTGGAACGGCGTCTCTACCGTTTCAGAGCAAAATCTGTCTCAACCTCCGTTCTGACTCGTCTTTTGCCGGAAAAACGTAAAAATGTACGTTTCAACGTTTTGAAAGGACGTTTTAACAACACTGGATGGTGGAAGCCCCCTGCAAAATTGAAAAATATTTACCAAATGTAAATTGATAAATAAATAACAATAAAAATCATAATACTGGATATAAAGTGGATCTTATATTGGAAACTGGGTATAATACTACACATACAATAGGATTTTTTTCTTCCCGAAAATAACATCATTCATCTGAAGACACGCAAACATAAACAAGAACATACACAAACCAAAAGCACCAAAAAAA
This sequence comes from Acacia pycnantha, assembly GCA_025563575.1. Lineage (NCBI taxonomy): Eukaryota > Viridiplantae > Streptophyta > Magnoliopsida > Fabales > Fabaceae > Acacia > Acacia pycnantha. The sequence goes on along the minus strand of JAMWYP010000195.1, from coordinate 169,033 downwards.
CATAATTATCCATGTTCTTAACAAAGTTTGAAGCGTCACTATCAGTAAAAGTCGCAGATTTCTTTGTCATATATGCACACACATCTACTACCATTATTCTTTGATCCATCTTTCTTTAGAATACACACACATAATCACACAAACTTAAACATTTAAACAACACGGGGAAAGAGATCAAAGGGAATTTTATTACTGTTATATACTCTGCTTCGCACATTATTGCTGGAAATCATCTCTGAAATTTTTTCCCACCGGCATTTTCGAGCTTTCCGGCACTCAAGGAGGAAGGCATTGGACTCTCAGACAGCTTTGGCCATGAAACGCACGGTTTAATTTGGTTTGAATCTAATTTCAAGACGCAAAACGGCGTCGTTTCCGGGGAAAGGAGAGGCAATGGATGGGAAAGCATGGGAGGAAGCCAGAAGCCATAATTTTATGGATTTAATTGTCCTCAGAGTCATTTAAAGGTCTATAATTGTTATCGTATTCGTTACTTTCACTCAATATTTTAAAACCCAAGCCTTCAGGCGTTGGACCATATATATATATATATATATATATATATATATATATATATGGGTTTATTGTTTGTTATGCCATTTGACATAAGGTTATATCAGTCACCCCAAAACTACGTCATTTTGGGAGTTCATTAATTCCTAACTTCCAAAACGACGTCGTTTTGGGAGTTAAGGAATTAATGAAGGGTGTTTTGGTAAAATTCATATAATAAATATAAAAACAAAAATACCAAGATGCACTTCATTAATTCCTAACTCACAAAACGACGTCGTTTTGGAGTTAGTGAATTAATGAACTCTACGACGTAGTTTTGGGGTGACTTGACATAACCTTATATCAAGTGACATGACAAACGATAAACCCTATATATATATATATATATATATATATATATATATATATATATAATTCCCATAACAGATATCTTTTCAAAAAAATTCTCTTATCTTTACTTGTAATATATATTTTATGTCATTCAATAGAAAAACTTTAGGAAAATGACAATCAGTCCTAAGGACCATAAAAATAACAAAAAGTCCCAACAAAAATTCACATATTTGAAATTATTTGTATTGAAACAAAATCCAGATTTTTAAATTTTGTTCGAATATAACATTTCTTGTTATAAATATAGATTTTTCTGTTGTAAATGACATATTTTAAATTTTGTTGTAAATATAGGACTTCGTTGTGAATATAACTTTTACATTGTAAATGGTCAGGTTTTTAAATTTTGTTGTAAATATAACACTTCCTATTGTAAATATAGTTTTTCTGTTGTAAATGATAGGTTTTAAATTTTGTTGTAAATATAATACTTTCTATTGTGAATATAATTTTTATGTTGTACATGGTCAAGTTTTTAAATTTTATTGTAAATACAAGATCTTTTTGTTTGCTATTTTTATGGTCCTTAGGACTCGACTATCATTTTTCCAAAACTTTATAGTTCGACTTTATTTAAAAAGCTTAGGATATTTGGTAATTTCTCAACTTTTACAACATTTCAAAATTTTAAATAGGTCTTTTTAAAATTATTGAAATTCAATGTACTTGTTTATTTTTTAATCAAATTTTGATAGTACGTTTTTGTCCTTTTCCTTATTTTTCATATGTGCCTATATTTATCGTTTACTTTAACATTTAGACTTATATGTTCTTGACTCTTACGGAATAACAAGAATATATGCTCATATTTAATTACGATAATGAAAGATAGTAGAAGTTGTCATTGAATTGATTCACACATCTTGTTCAAAAAATTGATTCACACAGTGTATTTTGTAGTTAATTATTACAAGTTTACAACACAATGAGTTTTTCATTTTAATATATAAAGTGGGTGGGGAAATTCATTCAGAAGGTGAGGCTTTGTGGCTTCTGCTTGTTGGTTGCGGGCATCACTTTCGCATTAACAAATTTAATTTTCAAAGTGCTGAATCATTTTGTTTCTAAAAGTCTTAACTTTTTAAAATGAGAAAGTTGAGATAAGTTATTTAACTAAAAGCAAGGTTTTCTTATTGTTATTTTAATGTTAATCACTTTCTTCCAATCTTCTTAGATTTGTCATTATGTGGGAGGATGGTGCTCATCATTGTTGGGTTTATTTTTGTTACGGTGTAGAACACGGATGTCTGCACTCTAATGGTTTGGTGCTTTGATATTGGATCAACGGATTCTTCTTGAATGCTTATGAGGCAAGCACCCGGAGAAAGTAGGATCACTTGTATACAACCGGGCTCTTGGCTTGACCTCGGTATTTATAGAGTGTACCTTAGGTAGGATATTACGGGCTGGCGTGATCTCGGCCTAAGCATCCTAACCGCTATATCATATCTAAAGATATTCTTTGATTATGTATGAGTTAGGATCCTCCTTGATATTAGATAGGATTGGGTATGCCTTGTGTAACATCCCATGTTTGAAATGCGGAATTTCCTTTTTTTCAAACAAACAATCAGAGTAGAGCAATAGAGCGAAAGAGTAATTGGATTCTTAGCCAAAACATCAACCATTGTGTAATATCGTAATGATTACAGTAATCCTAAGGTTTAGAAAGGAAATAACAGAAAGAAACAAGTCGTGTCCTCGCCGCTAGAAAACAAAACGGCGTTATCAAAACTATAACCCGTATAAGCTGTCGTATAACGGTCTACGAACATATCATTGACATATAAGTATTTAAGATGTGCAAGATTAGTGTTACAGTACGCGTCCGTACCTTCGTTGGCAACGATAGGTACTACCGGCGGAAAACGTACTTTCTACGGAGAAACGTGCAAGAATCCTACAGCGGCACGTCGGGCGTAGTAATGGCAAGAATCAACGTTTCAGATATCCTATGATAATAATGTCACTTCCATTAGAAATTTGACATTATAACTCGGCATTTTAGGTAAAAATTACCATTTTGCCCCTATACCCTACTTGGCGGAATTTCGCGGTCCCCACATAGGCTATTTTCTTCCCAAAATTTCGCTGAGAACTTCGACGCCATCATGATTTTCGAAAATAAAGACTAAAATAGCCCTCCCATATGATATCCAATCATAAAAATAAAGACTACTCTAGCCTTACTAACTATTGAACTAAAGACTAAAAACTAAAGACCGAAAGACTTACCCGTTGAAGACTTCGGCAATGTCCAAGTTAACCTAAATTTTGGTTCCATATAGGCCTCCAACAGATCCGCTTGAAGTTTCCTCGAAAACGTGTCCGATCGCGTCCAGGTTTGAACGCATTTCGAGAATGCCAACTTCTTCGAAAAAATTCACCGATTCCAAATATGTCAAAATAAATTCAAACCCATTCCTAAATATTGAGTTAGAATTTATTTTCCTCTTTTCAAAAATATGCCTATATGCATTTTTCCCTATTTTGTTTTATTAGGAAAATGCACAAACTACTTCGGAATTAACTTCCTAAGAGGTCACTAAAGGTAAAAACTCACCGATCAATATTTTACCTTGACCTTGGGATTCCTATTCCTAGATCTCTAGATAGGATCCGTTTCCTAATTTAAATATTACTATTCACATATTTTACTTTAATTAATTATATTATTATTTTAATATGCAACTTGCCAACTTGTGTTCTATTTCCTTTTTCATTTTTTTTTTAATTTTCCTTTGAAAATTTCGCTGGACCATCTCTTTTTTTTTAATATTTTTTTTATTTAATTTATTATTTAATTATTTATTTTTTCCCAAAAATTCCACAAAATTATCTAATTGGTCCATTCTTGTATTTAGGCCTAAAAATACCTAAACTCAACTATTTTTCACAAAAATTTCCAATTAATTAGTAAATAAATTTTTACTAATATTCAACCAATTTCCACTAATTTTTGAGCTTCCCATAATTATTACTGAATTTCCATTGTTTATGCTTACGTAATTAGCTCAATATTACCTAATTACTCCTTTATCACTTGTTGATAATTTTCTTGATTAGAATGTCTCATTATCTCCATACCCTTGCATTAATCTTAGTATTTTCATGCCTCTTACATTATTCTATAATTTGTAAGGGTATTTTGGTCTTTATTACCTTTTTGCACACTCTTAAACAATTTCTCCAATTTCATAATTTATAAAATTACCATAATTAGAGATATTATATTCCCTAATTCACTTGGGCATTTTAATACCTTTTAGGATTTTTCATGAATTTTCTAAGTTAATTACCCTTTTGCAGGGGCGTTTTGGTCATTTTGGCACTTTGGCCCTTAAACTCCCTAATTTCACATAGAAATCCTACTTAGAAAATAGACTATGATCACACAAGTTTAGGGATCAAGACTTTGCTTATCAGAAATATCCAATTTTTATTCATAATATTCCAGATAAAAATCCGGGTATTACATTTCTCCCCCCTACACAAAATTTCGCCCTCGAAATTTAATCTATACTAACTAAACTTCGGGCCATGAACTCTGGGTACTTCTACTTCATGTCACTCGGTTTCCCAAGTCGCCTCTTCGGGTGTTAAACCCTTCCAGACCACCTTCACTATCAGAATAGTCTTATTTCTGAGCCGTTTCTCCTTATGATCAATGATCTGTTCTGGCTCAACTATGAAGGTATTATCATGCCGTACTTCGACATCCTCGTACTCGATGACATGATCACTGTCTGGTTGGTACTTCTTCAATTGCGACACGTGGAAAACGTCGTGGAGATTACTCAGATTCGGGGGTAAGGCTATCTGATAAGCTACTTCTCCGCGCTTAGCCAGAATTTCAAAGGGTCCTACGTACCGTGGACTCAGTTTCTTCCTCTTAAGCGTTCTGCCGACACCCGATTCTCGGGGATAACTTCAGAAACACATGGTCGCCGACATAAAACGTCGAGGTCTCCTCCTTTTGTCGCATAGCTCTTCCGTCTACTATGTGCCGCTAGGAGTCTCTTCTTGATCAATGCGATCTCGCTCGAGGTTTGCTCAAGCATATCCGGCCCAAGTAATTGCTTTTCGAACGAATCTCGTCCAAAGACAATGGTGATTGACACTTCCGCCCATACAATGCCTCGAACGGGGCCATTTGTATACTAGCATGATAACCGTTGTTATATGCAAACTCAGCTAGCGAAAGATGTTGATCCCAACTTCCTTTGAAATCCAGTGGCACATGCTCGCAAAGATATCCTCCAAATACTCGTATGGTTCTTTCGTATTGACCGTCGCCAGGTGATAATGCCGAACCGAACTTCAACTTAGTCCCCATACCTTCATGTAATGCTTGCAGAAACGGGATTTGAATCGTGTATCACGATCAGAGACAATGCTCTTAGGAACACCATGTAATCTCACTATCTCTTTGATATAAATCTCCGCCAATCGTTCCGAGAATAGTGGATACCGATGGGAATAAAGTGTGCCGACTTGGTTAATCTGTCAACAACTACCCAAATTGTATCATGATTTCGATTTTGGGCAGACCTACCACAAAATCCATGGTTATGTTCTCCCATTTCCATTCCTAAGCAGCTCTAGTCCTTGCAAAAGACCGGGGTCGACGTGTTCAATCTTTACTTTCTCGACGTGTCAAGCATTTGGCCACGTATTCTCGCTACGTCTTTCTTCATTCCGGCCACCACAGTTCGGATTTCATACTGTACATCTTGACCATGCCCGGATGTAGAATAGCCCAATCATCTTGCTTCTGAGCTTTTTCCACTTCATCTCTCAGATCATACTCCCCTTGACTCGCAAGAAGTGTAGCAAGATAGGCATCAGCAGGTGCGTGCAGACCCATGCAGATTTGGTTGGATAGATTCAGATCCCTGAAATCTTCCAGACGGTTACACCGTACAGGTAATGCCTCCATATCTTCAAAGCGAACACGATAGCCGCAAGCTCTAGATCGTGTGTAGGATAGTTTAACTCGTGAGGTTTCAGCTGACGAGAGGCATAGGCCACCACCCTGCCCAGCTGCATTAGGACACATCCCAATCCTTGCCCACTAGCATCACTGTAGACAACATAGGTCTCATCTGGATCGGGATAATCAATACCGGCCGTAGTCAACCTCTCCTCGTACTCAAAGCTCTCCTCACAATCATCTCCCCATATAAAGGGTTGATTCTTCCTCGTAAGCTTTGTCAATGGTAGGGCAAGACGCGAGAAATCCCGTATAAATCTGCGGTAGTATCCCGCTGACCAAGAAAACTACGGATCTCGTCACGCCCTCGGCCGTTTCCACCCGTAACCGCTTCTACTTTGCTTGGATCAACCGCAACTCCGCCGCTAGATATAACATGGCCCGTAAATTTAACTTCCTAAGAAGCCAAAATTCGCATTTGCTCGCCTTAGCATATAGTTGCTTTTCCCTGAGTATGCTCAACACCTTTCGCAGATGTTCTTCGTGCTCTTCTTTGCTCTTAGAATATATCAAAATGTCGTCGATGAACACCACCACAAATTGGTCTAGGTGTTGTCGGAAGATACGGTTCATGTAATCCATGAATACCGCAGTGCATTTGTCAATCCGAAGGGCATCACAAGGAATTCATAATGCCCATATCCGGTTCTCGAAAGCCGTCTTGGGAACATCGCCATCCTTAACTCGCAACCGATGGTATCCCGAACGCAAGTCAATTTTGAAAAGACTGTGGAACTGCATAATTGATCCAAAAGATCATCAATCCGGGAAGTGGGTACTTATTTTTGACAGCTACCTTGTTGAGTTCGCAGTAATCGATGCAGTAGCCGAAGCTTCCATCTTTCTTCTTTACAAAAGCACCGGGGCTCCCCATGGTGATACACTCTGGGTCGAATGAACCCTTCTTCAAAAGCTCTTCCTACCGCTTCTTTAACTCCCGCATCTCGTTAGGAGCCATTCGATACGGCGCCTTTGATATTGATCCCGTGCCAGGCATCAAATCAATATTGAACTCCACTTCTCGGATAGGAGGTAACTCGGTGAGATCCTCCGGAAATACATCAGAAAATTCATTCACCACAGGAATGTCCTGAAGTGAAAGGTCAGCTTCTGCTTTAACTGAGAAGAATACCATGAAGGCATGACATCCTTGCTTTACGCACCGATCAGCTTCTGTAGCGAGAGAAAGTTCGTGCTCACTTCAACCTTGTCTCCGGCAAATGATATCTCCTTTTGCCACAATCAATCATTCGCGCCGTTGGCCGTTAACCGCTTAGACCGAATATGACGTCAATGCCGTGAAGAGGTAGACGGATAAGATCCACTTTAGAAACTCGTCCATCCACGCTGCCAGTACAATTCATACATGCATCGAAGTTAAAGACTTTACACCCAACGGTGTAGATACTACAAGATCAAATGGTAATCTACGTGCATGCAATCCTAAACGACTTGCACATTCATAGGAAATAAACGAGTGACTAGCACCCGAGTCATACAATGCTTCAAGTAGATTTCCATTGAGATAGATGGTACCTTGAACCATTTCTGGGACTTCTTGGCCTCTCGTGTTTGTTAATGCAAAGATTCGGCCGCGCTGAGGTCTCGCCTCTACAGCCTTCTCGGGCAATCCCGCTAATGTGTCCGTGCTTCGACACCTTGAAGCGTACTTGTTTCCCATCGCAGCTTGGCTCCCGGATGGTACTTCTTGCATTTGGGACACGTCCGGGATCCCGACTGCCTGGGTAATTTCGTTGCCCCGGTTGGTAGGGTCTCTTGTTTCCACCCCGGTTGTTGTTCCAAGGTGCCTTCCTCTTCGTGAGGAACCTCCGCGGTTGGATCCACCGCGATTTGCATTGTTGCCTTCCCCGCCCTGGACTTGCGCAGCTCCTTCAAGTTGCGCTCCGTCGCCCGCAAGATCCTACGGCTTGGGCCATCTTAGAAAATTGGTGAGATACCAACCTTGCTCTTATGTCGTACCTCACTCGTTCACCAATCGGTTCGCTTCCAGCCTTTCGCTCACATTGCTCTTCGATACGAAGAGTATCGGACAAGTTGGTGAAACGTGCGAAGTAGTCGTCAAATGACTCTTCATTCCCTTGTTGTATCTCCGCAGAATTCCTCCTCTTTAATCACTTGAATCGAGGGAGGAAAGTATTGTTCGTTGAATTGCTCCAAGAACATCTCCCACGTAATGGGGCTTGGCAGTGGTTGTGGAAACGCTCTCCCACCATCCGTGGCACGCCCTCTAACTTGTAGATAGCAGCAGTGCCTTCCGATTTCCGGCACTCGATAACTTCAAAATCTTTTAGGCTTAGCAACCAATCCTCGCCTAGTTCATTCTTTCCCTAAACCGGGTGGCTTCACTTGCGTAACCGGTTGACCCAGCTTCTCTGGTGGTTCTCTTTTTGATTGCGCCTAGGTGGTGATTGGGATCTCTCGCACCCCTGTGCTCTTCATCATTCTCGTTGTCATCATACTCTTCTTCATTATCATTGTGGTCATCTTCTTCATGTTCCTCATTGTTACGCTCTTCATCTTGTCTTTGTCTTTCCAAATTTTCGTCATTAATGCATCGATAAGAGCTCTCGCTCTTGCAAAGTTCGCCGCATCTCCCGTATGTCGTTTTGTTGGTTCAGAGTTGATTCTGCGTGCATGTTGGTCCTCTTGATTTCGTCCAACTTCAGGTATTGCTCTATCTTGAGGCCGCTCGCCTCTACCTCGACCTCGCCTCGTCCACGCCGCCTCTGGTGCACCTAAGCACTCTTAAGATTGCCATGTTTATCTCTTTCCTTTAATTAAATAACGGATATATGTGTCGAAAATAACACATCACGTGGCATCAAAACCTATATATTTTTATATTAGATGTAATGCACATGCAAACGTATACTACATCATCCAAATTGGTTTATGACCAAATGGTTAAAATCCTTCGCGTTCGTAATTCATAACTTCATATCTAAGTACGCTCTTCTAATAGTCTTGCTGCGTTGTTCCGCCATCCAATGCTTTGATCGTATAGTGCTTATCGTCTGCGTTCGTAGTTAGAACTTGTCTAGGATGTTGGGTTCATAGAAAGATTCACTCTCGAATCGTCCCGACTTAACAGTACCGAATACTTACAGCTTGTCATCATCAGATGAATGATCTGATCTGACAGGTTTCTCCGGCTCTAAAGGCATACTAGCCATTATCCTTGTTCATCTTTACACATTTACACCAATGGTCGTATCAGTACTCATTTTCAAAAATGTGCTCAAAGTTACAAGGCTTAAGAACCTAACTCCGTTATCCGAAAAGAATGGCCAGGTAAGTGTCTACCATGGGGGCCTCACCGGATTAGCGCTGACTTATGGCACACCCACGTAGACTAGCCTTGCCTTCGGCACCAAACTGTCCGTGGTAACATAGTTAAATACTTGCCAGAATTTCATGCTCTGATACCATAAAATGTAACATCCCATGTTTGAAATGCGGAAATTTTTTTTTTCAAACAAACAATCAGAGTAGAGCAATAGAGCGAAAGAGTAATTGGATTCTTAGCCAAAACATCAACCATTGTGTAACATTGTAATGATTACAGTAATCCTAAGGTTTAGAAAGGAAATAACAGAAAGAAACAGAAAGCGGAAATACGTAAAGCGATAGAGATAAAGCTGGTCTTCAGCTGCACGCCTACTCCGGGTACTTGCCTCGATCCCCGAGCCGTGGTCCTCCCGACCCTGAAGCTACAGCTGAGATTCAATTCACCATATTGAATCTCAGGTAACGGTTAACCTCATACCCAAACAACACAAGATACGTGACAAATGATATTTCTAGAGCTAATACAACAAGATATCATAAGCATACTAGAGATGCATGATCATTATGCCGACAAAACATAAGCACGGAGCAATATGTAAAGCCCCATAAGGTAAATAACAACAACAAACTTGCACTATTCACCGGTGCCACGATAATTAGTCGTGTCCTCGCCGCTAGGAAAACAAAACGGCGTTATCAAAACTATAACCCGTATAACCGTCTCGTATAACGGTCTACGAACATATCATTGACATATAAGTATTTAAGATGTGCAAGATTAGTGTTACAAGACGCGTCCGTACCTTCGTTGGCAACGTTAGGTACTACCGGCGAAAACGTACTTCTACTAGGAGAAACGTGCAAGAATCCTACAATGGCACGTCGGGCAACGTAACGGCAGCGCTAATCAACGTTTCAGATATCCTATGAGAATAATGTCACTTCCATTAGAAATTTGACATTATAACTGGCATTTTAGGTAAAAATTACCATTTTGCCCCTATACCCCTACTTGGCGGAATTTCGCGGCGCTTAGCTACATAGGCTATTTTCTTCCCAAAATTTCGCCGTAACTTCGACGCCATCATGATTTTCGAAAATAAAGACTAAAATAGCCCTCCAATATGATATCCAATCATAAAAATAAAGACTACTCTAGCCTTACTAACTATTGAACTAAAGACCAAGAAAGACTTACCGCGTTGAAGACTTCGGCTTAACTTCCCGTAGCTTCTCTCTACTTTCTCTCCCTAGGATTTCGGCCAAAGGAAGCAATGGAATTGGTGTGAAGAAAAGTGAAGGAGGGGGGGTATTTATAGGTGAAAACAAGGGACTTGTTTGGCAAAATCTAAGGATTTGTTTGGAATTCAATGTTGTAATAACCCATTAATGCAACTTGTTCAAGAAGCCAATTCTTCCACACACACACACTCTTGGCCGACATAGGGGCTGTGTGGCAGCACCTCATTGGTCCAAAAGTGGTGACTTAGCTCACTTAATGCCCGTATAACCGTTTTCCACGACGGTACCCGATTCGCGTGATTTCGGAGAATTCACAAGATTCTGGATTTACAACTTTGAAGACATGTTCTCACTTAGTAGAAATGTCCAAGTTAACCTAAATTTTGGTTCCATATAGGCCTCCAACAAATCAGTTGAAGTTTCCTCGAAAACGTGTCCGATCGCGTCCGGTTTCAGAACGCATTTCTGAGAATGCCAACTTCTTCAGAAAAATTCACTGATTCCAAATATGTCAAAATAAATTCAAACCCATTCCTAAATATTGAGTTAGAATTTATTTTCCTCTTTTCCAAAAATATGCCTATATGCATTTTTCCCTATTTTGTTTTATTAGGAAAATGCACAAACGGCCTCGGAATTAACTTAGGAAGAGGTCACTTAAAGGTAAAAACTCACCGATCAATATTTTACCTTGACCTTGGGATTCCTATTCCTAGATCTCTAGATAGGATCCGTTTCCTAATTTTAATATTATTATTCACAAATTTTGCTTTAATTAATTATATTATTATTTTAATATGCAACTTGCCAACTTGTGTTCTATTTCCTTTTTCATTTTTTTAATTTTCCTTTGAAAATTTCGCTGGACCATCTTTTTTTTTTTAATATATTTTTTTTTATTTAATTTATTATTTAATTATTTATTTTTTCCCAAAAATTCCACAAAATTATCTAATTGGTCCATTCTTGTATTTAGGCCTAAAAATACCTAAACTCAACTATTTTTCACAAAATTTCCAATTAATTAGTAAATACATTTTTACTAATATTCAACCAATTTCCACTAATTTTTGAGCTTCCCATAATTATTACTGAATTTCCATTGTTTATGCTTACGTAATTAGCTCAATATTACCTAATTACTCCTTTATCACTTGTTGATAATTTTCTTGATTAGAATGTCTCATTATCTCCATACCCTTGCATTAATCTTAGTATTTTCATGCCTCTTACATTATTCTATAATTTGTAAGGGTATTTTGGTCTTTTATTACCTTTTTGCACACTCTTAAACAATTTCTCCAATTTCATAATTTATTAAATTACCATAATTAGAGATATTATATTCCCCTAATTCACTTGGGCATTTTACTGCCTTTTAGGATTTTTCATGAATTTTCTAAGTTAATTACCCCTTTTGTAGGGGCGTTTTGGTCATTTTGGCACTTTGGCCCTTAAACTCCCTAATTTCACATAGAAATCCTACTTAGAAAATAGACTATGATCATACAAGTTTAGGGATCAAGACTTTGCTTATCAGAAATATCCAATTTTTATTCATAATATTCCATGGAAAACTACGTCGTTTTGTGAGTTAATGAAATTAATGAAGGGTGTTTTTGTATTTTTGTTTTAGTATTTATTATATGAATTTTACTAAAAGATCCTTCATTAATTCCCCCGACCCAAAACTACGTCGTTTTGAGAGTTCATTAATTCATTTAACCCCAAAACGACGTAGTTTTGGAACGACTTGACATAACCTTATATCAAGTGACATGACAGACGATAACCCCATATATATATATATATATATTATTATATATATATTATTATTATATATATATATATATATATATATTATTAGGTTCATATATATATATATATATATTTTAGGTTCAATTAAGTTGATATCAGACAAGAGATAGACAGATTTAGGAGGATTTGCTGAGAGTGAAGATGGAAAAGTGAAATGAAACAAAGGGATCCTGAAGGCGACTTAATATGGGAAGGGTAAACGAGGAGGCTATGTTAGGAAGAGCAAAACATTCATCTGCATATAAATAAAAATTCAAATAAATGGTTGATAAGTATATATTTTATAATTAAATAAGGGTAGATTCTGGGATATATTGAATTGAATTTATTAATAATATACCTATTTAATTAAATTTTATATATTTATCTATCTTTTAAATAAATCTAGGATAAAAGAATATTATAACAGAAAATCTATTGATATCCTATTTTATTGTGCAAGAGATATTTTGTGATCTAAAAGAGGAGAAATTATAGGAAAGACAATAAAGGTAACAAATTAAATTGAAAATGATATAATAATATATTTATAATATATTATTCTATTCTAATATAATTAAACAATGAATGAAGCAGTACAGGATTGAAATCAAAACGCAATTGATATTGGGGAAAAGATTCAACCGCGTGGGACCCGCAGCAAAATAGAAAAAGAAGGGATATATGATATATCTTTATGAAAAATATTGAGAATCCGAGACGCAAGCCATGGCCCAGCACATACAATATATATTAAGGGAAGGATTGACGCACAGGGGGACGCTGCGAACGAGAACAAAAATCGAAGAAAAGAACGCAGTAAACACACGGACGTCGCGAACAAGACAATTCAGACGACGCAAAAAGAACACTCCCAATTCTTTTATTTTATTAACACTAGTAAATGCTTGGCTAGTTTTCTTTGTAGTTAAGGCGAGGATGAACCTATATAAATTTAGAGTATTTAATTGGATTCATTATTACTCGTTATTTTCTTGATTGAATGAATTATCTTTGCTTAAAGCTTTCTTAAATATTGATCACCTTTTAGATTGTTCATAGGTTGGTGTATGACAATAGAGATGTTGGTGCATTTAACTAAAACCGTTAATTCGTCATAGAGTTGCATGACCTAGACAAAGGCTTACGAGTTTATGCGATCTCATAATTCTGGTTTAAATACATTGATCTTTCCAAACAATACTAAGACATTAGGTTGTTTTCAAAGATAACGGGTAAGGTAGCGTCGACATTTGTGACTTAGTCTAACTATAGAGAATTGATCGTCAATTTAGGGAAGAATAATCAATTAGGGATTCAATTTAAATACTTGGAGGAACATAGGGGGATTCTCAGCCCTAGTTGCGTTTTCTTGATTACTCGTATTTTCTAAACATTGTTCTTGATTTTTGATTCTTGATTCTTATTCTTTATTTAATTCTTTAAATTCTTTTTAGTTACAACTCACCCCATATTACTCTATTTATCCAACTAAAGCAAAACAATAACGAATTAGTGGTTGGAGTACTATTCCATCGTGGGACGATCTTTTCTCATTACTTTATTACTTGTAACGACCCAGGTGCACTTGCCGAAGTCGCTATCAAGTTTTTGGCGCCGTTCTTGGGAATAGTTTTATTTCAACACTAAGAGTAGTTATTGAAATTCTAGATTGGATTTTTCTTTTTCTTTTGTTATTTTACTCTGTACGAATCCTCCTCCTCCTCCTCCAAAAAGACCATGGGCGACTACATGACACTTAATCCTGCCAGGATTTCCAACTAGCATTGTCAATCCCGTTGTGAATGCGAATTATTTTTGAAATCAAGCCATCCCTCATAAGCTTGGTTCAACAAGGTTCTTTTAGTGGGAGTGATTTAGAGGATCCTAATCAGCATATTGAGACTTTTCTGCAGATTTGTGATACCATCAAGATGAATGGGGTTCCTGAAGATGCTCTTCGTGTGAGGCCGCACGGCGGTGGTAAGCGAAAAGCAAAACTCCGAAGAAGCATTGGAGTTGTTTGAGGCTATGGGGTCCCTTGAGAATGAAACTGGGCTCCACAACCAAAGAGGGAGTTCTTCATCTAGATTCTTACAATACACTTTTGGCCCACAATGAGAACCTTTCCCAACAAAACAAGATGATCCAACAAAGGTTAGCTACCCTCACTAAACGACTTGCCTCTTCTCGGGTCTCATCCATCACTTCTCACCTCCTTTGCTTTGTGATTTTTGCAAAGGGAACACGCTAATGGAGATTGTGAAGGCGGGTAGTACCGGAGAAATAGCCGAGGTAAAATACATGGGTAATCCTCCTAGAAATCAGTTTAATCCATATAGCAACACATACAATCCTGGCTGGAAATCTCACCCAAACTTTTCCTATAAACCCCAAGAAGCACCTCAGCAGTTCCACCAACCCACCACCACCATTATTGATCTGGAAAAGGCTTTGACACAGTTGACCCGTACAAAGACCAATACATACAGGGTTCGAAGCTTTCCGAATGAAACAAAGTCTTCTCTCAAAAATCGGGAGGCTTCAATCCGAACTTGGAGAATCAGTTGGTCAGCTTATCAAAGCACATAGCGAGAGAGGAGCCAAGGGTCTTTACCTAGTGATACGTGGTCAATCCAAAAGAGCATTGTAAGGCCATATCTACAAGGAGTGGTATAGTGATTCACCCGGTTGAGAAATATGTTAGGTGAAGGAAAAATCGAAAAAGGGGTGGAAGAACATGAAAAGGCTTTAGAAAAAGAGGAGGAAAAGGCCGAGAATGATGATGTGCAGCAGTACCAAAGGAGACAGCTACAAAGAAGTCTCCCACTCCTTCTTATGCAAAACCTTCGTACCCCAAAGGTTGAAGCAACAGATTCGAAACAACGGTATGCCGTGGTTCTTGGATATTTTTAAGAAACTGATTAACATTCCTTTTGCGAAGCTCTTGAAAATATGCCTAATTATGCAAATTTCATGAAAGATTTGCTTTCCAAGAAGCATAAGTTGCAAGAGGCCGAAACAAAGGGCATTGACTAGTAGTGTAGTGCCATTAATTCAAACAAAGTTGCCACCAAAGCTTAAACATCCCAAGGCGGCTTTAGCATTCCTTGTGCAATAGGGAACATCAATATGGGAAGAGCACTTTGTGATCCGGGAGCTAGTATAAAGTTAATGCCATTATCATTTTCAAAGCTCTCGGCATTAAAGAGATTAAGCCTACTATGATGTCACATACGGTTGGCGGATAGGTACATTAAGAAGCCGAAGGTGTCATTGAGGATGTGCTTGTGAAAGTGGACAAATTCATCTTCCCGTGAATTTTGTGGTTCTTAACATGGAAGAAGATGCTGAACTTCCTTTACTTTTGGGAAGACCCTTCTTGGCTCTTGCTAGAGCGGTAATTGATGTAGGCTACGGGAAAAATGGAATTTCAAATGAATGATGAGAAAATCACTTACAATGTGTTTCAATCCATGAAATACCCAGTGATAATAGTGGCTAACTTGGAATTGATGTAGTTGATGAGGCCATTCAAGAAGTTTTTCAAGAAGGTTCAGATGAGTCTATGGAGGATGATCTTGCTCAATTGTTACAAGTGAAAGAAGAGGTTTCTGCGGAGGAGAATTCTGATTTACAGGTTGAGGAGCTGAAGAAGAAAGATTATGATGCGCCACCTATTACTCCTAAGGTGGAACTAAAGGAGCTCCCTTCTAATCTAAAGTATGCTTTTCTAGGGAAGGATGACACTTATCCCATTATTATTAGTGCTGAGTTGTCACCTACCGACGAAGAGAAGTTCTTGAAAGTTTTGAATACCCACAAGACGCCATAGGGTGGTCTATATCGATTTAAAGGGGATTAGTCCTTCATTTTGCACTCATAAAATTCTTATGGAGGACCATGTGAAACCGTAAGGCATCCCATAGGGAGACTTAACCCGACTATGAAGGAAGTGGTGAGAAAGGAGGTGGTGAAACTGTTAGATGCGGGTATGATTTATCCTATCTCGACTCAAAGTGGGTTAGTCAGTCTGGTAGTACCGAAGAAGGGTGGAATCACTATAGTCGGAATGAGAATAATGAATTGATACCCACTAGAATTGTTACTGGTGGAGAATGTGTGTGGATTATAGGAGGTTGAATGATGCCACTCGCAAGTACCACTTTCCTTTGCCATTCATGGATCGAGATGCTTGAGAGGCTTGCGAGTCACTCTTATTACTGTTTCTTAAATGGCTATTCCGGTTACAATCAAATAGCAGTGGCTCCAGAGGATCAAAAGAAGACGGCTTTCACTTGTCCCTTTGGGATTTTTGCTTATAGACGGATGCCGCGGTCTTTGCAATGCCCCGCTACTTTTCGGAGGTGCATGTTGTCTATCTTCTCGACATGGTAGAGATTTATGGAGGTATTTATGGATGATTTCTGTTTTTGGCACTTCGTATGATTCTTGCTTGGCTAATTTGTCTTGTGTGCTCCAAAGATGTCAAGAGAGTAACTTGGTGCTTAATTGGGAAAAGTGCCACTTTATGGTGAAAGATGGGATAGTCTTGGGTCATAGAATATCTATTTATTATTATTATTATTTTGTTTTTTTTTTTTTCTTTTCATTTTCTAGGTTTCAAGATGATCATTCCTCTTGTGGTGCCAAGTCTTCTTTGGGTCACTCTTTCCTCTCTTGAAATGTGAAACATCATGGATGGTACTAAAAGAAGAACTCCACATCGGAGTTAGAGACCTAAACCAGGGAGTACTAGTTTCTTTCCTCTTTATATTTTTGCAACATTGAGGACAATGCTTGATTTAAGTGTAGGGGAGGGATATTATCTCTTTGGTAGTGCTTGTCCTTATCCAATTGAAAACATTGAAAAGATTTTTTCTTGAGATTGACCTTAACTTTGAGTTTTCCCTCTTAGAAAATATTATCAAGTCAAAAATTAAAATAGAAAAGAATGTTTCAATTAAGTCTCTAAGCCTTGAGTTTTGTAGCGATCTTGAGATTAACTAGGAGAAAGGGATTAGTTTGTAATATGATCAACGATTATTAGTTTAGGAATATTTTGCTACATGATTTCTTTAGAAAATTAGATGATGACCTTGCTAGCTAAGTAAACATTTTGTTCGGGAAATGACAAGAAAAGAAAAAAAAACAACAACAACTCGGCGACATCTCTAGACTTGACTTAGTAACCGATCTTGCATTACCCGTGTGCGGTCGCGTCAAACGGTAAAGTCCAAGAGAATTATGAGTTGGGCTAAAAGCCTCTTGAAGTGCTGTTAGATAGCAGAGTAGCAGGTCTTGCATCATCCATGTGCGGGTCGCGTCAAAAGAGACCTACAACGGCTCAAGACCCAAAAAAAAAACTATATTTCCTACCTTAGGATCCGTATTAAATTAAATAAAAAGATTGGTTTAGTAGAGGCATTTGAATTTTTAAGGAGAAATTGAGTGACATAATATCTGTTACTAATCTTATGGTTGAACTTATTGCTCGCCGATCATTTGATTATGGGACGTCAAAAGATTGTACAATTGTTTAAGGCTATTAACTAAGTGTGGTGGTTTATTGCTCTCTGTTTAAGAATTCCATATGCAATGTTCATTTCAGATAATTAATTCTCTTCCTTTTCCTTGAGGACAAGCAAATGTTTAAGTGTGGGGGAGTTTGATAAGTATATATTTTATAATTAAATAAGGGTAGATTCTGGGATATATTGAATTGAATTTATTAATAATATACCTATTTAATTAGATCTTATATATTTATCTATCTTTTAAATAAATCTAGGATAAAAGAATATTATAACAGAAAATCTATTGATATCCTATTTTATTGTGCAAGAGATATTTTGTGATCTAAAAGAGGAGAAATTATAGGAAAGACAATAAAGGCAACAAATTAAATTGAAAAGGATATAATAATATATTTATAATATATTATTCTATTCTAATATAATTAAACAAGGAATGAAGCACGTACAGGATTGAAATCAAAACGCAATTGATATTGGGGAAAAGATACAAACGCGTGGGACCCGCAGCAAAAGAGAAAAAGAAGGGATATATGATATATCTTTATGAAAAAGATTCAGAATCCGAGACGCAAGCCATGGTCCAGCGCAAGTAATATATATTAAGGGAAGGATTGACGCACAGAGGGGACGCTGCGAACGAGAACAAAAATCGAAGAAAAGAACGCAGTAAACACACGGACGTTGCGAACAAGACAATTCAGACGACGCAAAAAGAACACTCCCAATTCTTTTATTTTATTAACCAGTAAATGCTTGGCTAGTTTTCTTTTGTAGTTAGGGCGAGGATTAGGGGTAGAATAGTCGAGCCTCTGTCAGGCGGCTATGGCTTCGGCTTTGTTTAGGGCTGGTATGGCCTGGCCTGTTTGTTAAAGTGCAGCTGCGCCAAAGCTATTTAAAGCACGAATGTGTAAATAAAGGCTGCTTTTGTTAAGGCACGGCCTCGTAAGCCTTAGCTTAGCACATTCTACATTTAATAAATATAATTATATTTATATAATATAAATTACAAAATATTTAATTTTTTTCATACTTATATTCTAATTTCAAGTATAATTAATTAATTATAGTACTAATTCTATTCTTATATAGTTAATT
Source organism: Acacia pycnantha (assembly GCA_025563575.1). NCBI lineage: Eukaryota > Viridiplantae > Streptophyta > Magnoliopsida > Fabales > Fabaceae > Acacia > Acacia pycnantha. Next base: position 150,151 of record JAMWYP010000195.1, on the reverse strand, counting down.
ATAGCTTTTAAGGCTTATAAAATGAGGCCTTTTTAAAGGCCTACATTGTAAGTAGCCTTTAAATAGGCTTCTAGCCCGACCAGGCCTTATGAAGGCTCGAGCACGAGCCTAAAAAGCTTGTATTCGAGGCTCGAGCCCGAGCTCGGGCCTTTTACTCCCATTACGAGGCTCGAGCTATTTAGCCAAAGCTCGGCTTTGACTCCAGCCTATTTCCATCCCTAGCGAGGATGAACCCTATGTGAATTTAGAGTATTGAATTGGATTCTTTATTACTCGTTATTTTCTTGATTGAATGAATTATCTTTCTTAAAGCTTTCTTAAAGATTGATAACCTTTTAGATTGTTCATAGGTTGGTGTATGACAATAGAGATGTTGGTGCATTTAACTAGAGCCGTTAATTCATCATAGAGTTGCATGACCTAGACATATACTTTACGAGTTTATGCGATCTCATAATTACGGTTTAAATACATTGATCTTTCCAAACAATACTAAGAATGTTTTCAAAGATAACGGACTAAGCTAGGTAGCATCAAGACATTGGGACTTAGTCTAACTATAGAGAATTGATCGTTAATTTAGGGAAGAATAATCAATTAGGGATTCAATTTAAATACTTGGAGGAACATAGGGGATTCTCATCCCTAGATGCGTTTTCTTGATTACTCATATTTTCTAAACATTGTTCTTGATTCTTGATTCTTATTCTTTATTTAATTCTTTAAATTCTTTTTAGTTACAACTCACCCCATATTACTCTATTTATCCAACTAAAGCAAAATAATAACGAATTAGTGGTTGGAGTCTTATTCCTTGTGGGACAATCTTTTCTCACTTCTTTATTACTTTGTAACGACCAGGTGACTTGCGAAGTCGCTATCAATGGTGCATACAAGCACAAATATAAAATATTATAAATTAAAATTATTCCTTCTAAAAATAAATATATATCTGGGTCCATATATTCAAAACCCAAAGTACAAACATCAAACGTATTTGTTTATTACAGTCGGCCAAATTGAAGTTCTCACGCAATATTCCCTCTCATATTGTAAAACCCTAAAAGTTGTATTTATGATAAATATCATACATTAGTAAAAATGTCTATTAGAGACGGTGAATATATGGTCTCAAATCTTGAGTCATATTTACCTTATTTTTCAAGGGTATTTTCTATTAAAATTAGAGAAAATAAAGAAGTGGAAAGCTCTAAATGCTATTATGGGTCATAAAATACCTTGATAAATCTTAAGAGACAAGTAAATATTTATTAAAAATTAGGAAGTATGTTGTCTCTAATTTAGATAATTTATGGGATTATTTTCCTTGGAAAATAATGAGGCAAAATTAAATATTATTTTGGGGATCATAAGTGACCCCATGATTTTTAATTTTTACATGGAGCATAAAATACCAATGTCGGTGCAATAGTTGTGAGATAATGATTAATCCTAATTAAGAAAATTATCAATAATTAGTGAGTGATTAAATAAATAATTAATTGCTAATTGTTTAAGTATGAGAAAATGAGATATTCAAAGTTAATTATTTAAAACCCCTAAATTGAGATTGATGACCAATAAGGAATCAAGATTAGTACAAAGAATATTGCTAAGTAATTTGGCATAATTAAAAAGTATATATGGTGAACTCCAATTAATCCCTAAAAGCTTAATTAAGCAACAAAGGATTAAGGCTGTAATACCCGGATTTTATTATCTGGAATATTAGGAATAAATTGGATATTTCTGATGAGTGAAGTTTTGATCTCCAGACTTGTGTAAAAATAGTCTATTTTTCTAAGTTGAATTCGGTAGGAAATTAGAGAATTTAAGCGCCAAAGTGCCAAAATGACGAAAATGCCCCTATGGGATAAAAAGGACTTAGAAAAATTGTGGAAAATCCTAAAAGGTAGTAAAATAATTGTTAAAATTGAGAGAATATGTGATCTCTAATTGTGGTAATTTAATAAATTATAAGCTTCGAAAAATTGAGAATGAATATTCAAAAAGTATTAAAATGACTAAGTTACCCTTGTAAATTCTAAAATAATGCAAGAGGCATGAAAATTCTAATGTCAAGGAAAAGTTTGAAGATAAAGGAGTATCTTAATTAAGAAAATTATCAACTAGTGAAAAGAAAGTAATTAAGTAATAATGGGCTAATTACTTAAGCATAAGCAAAGGAAATTCATGAATAATTATGTAGAACCCTAAAATTAGTGGTTTTTGGCTTAAAATTAGTAAAAATATATTTTCTAATTAATTGGAAATTTTGGAGAAAAATGAATGAGTTTAGGTATTTTTAAGCCTAAATACAAGAATGAGCCAATTAGGGATTTTTGTGGAATTTTTGGGGGAAAATTAAATAAGTAAATAATTAAATAATTAATTAAATAAAAAAATATTTATTAATTAAAATAAAGGGCCAGCCGAAATTTCCAAGAAAAAAAGAATAAAAAAATGAAGATAAGATTGAATTTATTATGTGTAGATATTTTATATTATTATATAATATAATTAAATATAGTGAATAGTAATTGAATAAATAGGAAACGGACCCTATCTAGAGAACTAGGAATGAGAATTTCAAAGTCAAGGTAAAATATTGATCGGTGGATTTTACCTTTCGTTAGACTTTCCTAAGTCAATTAGAGGCCTAGAGCATTTTCCTAATAAGACGAAATAGGGAATTTACGAGAAAAGTCGGATAGCCAAGTTAAATGTTAGGGATTCAAAGGTCATGATGCGACAAGCGGGGAGGAATTGAGAGTTTTTCGGACATATTTGAAATCGGTGCATTCTTGTCCACGAGCGGTAGCTTCCGAATTTCGTTTCGAACCAAACACGTTTTTAGTAAAACTTCCGTCGAGCGGAGAAGGCCTAGACAGAGTTAAAAAATAGTTAGACCAGACATTTCTAATAAGGAATGAATTGTCTTCGAATTGTATAATCCAGAATTTTGAGATTTTCCAAAATTACGCGAATCAGTACCAATCGGAGAAATTCATCGGAGGAGCTTCGGAAGGGACACTTGGCACCTTGTGATTGGCCAATGGTTGCCACCTAAGAGAGGGGCAGGTCGGCCAAGGAGGAGAGAAGAAGGAGGAAAAACTTTTGAAAAGTTGCTTTGGACGGTTCAGATCGATTCTCACAAAGTTGATCCGACGGCCGAAATCCTACCACAGTTTCTATAAATACCCCCCTCCCTTGTGTTTTTCTCACATTTGAGAAGCAAGAACCGATTTAGAGAGAGAAAGAAGAGAGAGGTGCTCTGGGAAAATCTGTAGCGAAGCTCTGGGTAAGTTTTTCGGTACCGAGCTTTAAGCTTTCGTAGTTCTTTCAATAGTTAGAGTAGTACTGCTAGTATAGCCTTTAATTTTTCAAGCATAATTGGATATCATATGATAGGGCTATATTAGTCTAGAATTTTGAAAATTATCATTGGGTCGAAGTTACGGCAAAATTTTGGAAAATCGGAGCCAAATTGACGAAGTCTTTGGCGAAATTCGCGATTAGGGGTATAGGGGCAAAATGATAATTTTTACCTAAAATGCCGGTTATAATGCCAAATCACTAATGAAAGTGATATTACTCTTATAGGATATCGAAACTCGATCTGCTGCCGTTACTGGCTCGACGTCTGCATTGTTTCACGTTTTTAGTAGAAAAATACGTTTTCCGCGAAGTACCAAACACCGTCGGCGAAGGTACGGACGCATCTTGTAACACTAATCTTGTGCTGCTTAAATGCATATATGTCAAAGATACGTTCGTAGACCGATTATACGAGCAGTTTATACGGGTTATGTCATTATAATGCCGTTATGTTTTCCTAACGGCTGTACTTACCTTTGAATAGTAGTTTACCTTTGAACAGTAGGATCACTGTAATGTCAATACTATGTTACACTTTGGTTCATATTTTGTTATGATCAGTTACTCTTTCGCTCCATTGCTCTACTCTGATTAAAAAAAAAAATTCGCTTTAGAAAACGGGATGTTACTTAAGCAATAGGATAATTACCTAATTAACTACTTAATGCATGGATTAATTAGGTAAATCAAAGTTTGACAAGTCAACCAAAGAGGCTAGCCGAAATTTTGAAGAAAAGAAGAGGGAAAAGTAGTGTGAACACATGGTGCAAGTGGATGAAGATAATATCATGATATTTGCAATTGAATAATAATATAAAATGAGATATTTGTGGAAAAAGCAAATAGGATAAATGAGAACCCATAGAAATTAAATCCTATCTTGAAATCCTTGGATTAAGTAGCTAACATCCGGACATATTATGAATCGGTGAATTTTTGTCCTGAAGATGATGTTACCCAGTAATTTCCGTAACCACGGCGGTTATTCGAAAATCTTCAGCAATCTACGAAATACCCTTAATGGAATCGTAAATTTTATTAATCCAAATATTTATCAAGAGTGAACAGAGACCTTCAAGACCACATCGATGAATTTTGAGATTTTCTAAGATTACGCGATTAGAACACCGAACATGGAACTTTATCGGTAGAAACCCATAAAGCAAGAGATGACCTCACTTGCATGAGATCATCTTTGGAAGGGTGACATGGGGGAGGTCGGAAAGGGGAAGGAGAGGCCAAGATGAAGCCATCTCAAAAGTTTTGGATCCAATGGTTGAGGTTCAATATGATAAAGCATGAATAGTGCACCAAATTTGCCTATAAATAGCCATGAACCCTTGGCATAATTCCTCACCAATTCACTCTTGTCTAGTTCAAAATTTTGGAGAAGGAAAAGAGAAGGAAGAGCTTGGAGAAAGTTGTAGCGAAGCCCTGGGTAATTTCTTCGGTCCCTAGTTTCAAGTTTTAGTTTATAGTCGGTAGTTATAGTAGGAATGCTGCTAGTTTGATCTTTAATCTTCCAAGTTAGTTTAGATATGATGTTTTAAGGTTAAATATGATATTTATTTTGAAAATATGTTGGAGTTAGAGATATGGCAAAATTTTGGAAGATTAGAGTCAAAGTAGCGAAGCTCTGGCGAAATTTCGCCGATTAGTGGGGTCAGGGGTAAAATGGTCATTTTTTACTAAAATGATTGTTATGATGATTGATTAGTAACAAATATGCTATTGTCCTTAGACCTCGGCTCTTAACATAACATCAAGGTCGGGAGGGCCGAGGGGCCGATGAGAGAGGAAAACAACAAGCTTAGGGATCCGATGAAGACTTTTGTTGTTGTTCTTTACTTTTGAAGATACTCGGATAATGTACCGTTCCTGTAATTAGCCAGACTTACGGCATTTTGAATATATATATCAATTACTCTTATGCTCCATGCTCTACTCTGAAGTTATGATGGAAAAAAAAAATATATACTGCTTTTGAAAATGAGATGTTACACATATTTTGTTAATGTGCTGGTTGGAGAGAGCTTTAAGTAGCTTAAAGTTAGGAAAAGATAACTGTAGAAAAAAAGTTAGATATATTTCATCTCTTTTTGCGCAGGAAATACATTGGAATTTGATCAAACGTCTATTCCTCTTGTAGTTGGAGTGCAGAAGAAACATAACTTTAGTGCTTATTACTGGGAAGAGTGTGACACCGCCCTCTGTTCAAGCAGTTCCTTTTAACATTAAGTGTTATGTAGCAAAATCTAACTCTATAATTCGTACTTTCTTATTTGATATAATGTTGTAAAGGTTAATGAAAAAAAGTTTAAATAGATAATTTTAAAACACATGTGTTTTTGAAATAACATGGTGACCATCACCGTTAGTGTCGTGGACTCGTGGCGATGGTCATCGGCTGCAGTGTAAATTTAATAGTTGAAAGACGGCGGCGAGTCAAAAACTAAGGAATAAAAAAACAAAAACAAGAAGACATCTAAAGAACTGTTTTGATTTTTCTAGTTTTTAAAAACAATTTTGTTTTCTTAACACTTTTTCAAACAATTTTTATTATTTTTAAAAACAAAAACTATCTTCAAAAATAAAAACAAACAGGCCTTTAAGTCATTCTTTGGGCTTAACTCGATCAGATATTTTCCCACAATTTTCCTTTTTATCCAACCAGATTTTGTGTTTATTTATTTTAACTTTTTAGATGTGTTTTTATGATTTACAAGGAAAATATGTGAAGAAAGCTTTTCTGATCTTGCAGAAAAGGGGCTTTTAAAACTAGATTAATATCCTAATTCACAAGCCGAAAAAGAAGAAGCAAAGAGCCGTTGAAGCATGGACAAACAATCGTCCGAAAAGCGTCGGGCGGCAAAAATTTCTACCCCTACGTGAAACATTTTCAAAACGAATCGCGACACTGCCATCTATTGTTCTGCTTCTCTTTTCAATTACTCCTCTCTCTTCTTCTGCTTCTCTCCTTGATTTCCTAAAATTTGGGGATTAGGGCATCTTCTCTCTTCACTAAAGAAGATCGGAGAACCATTCTACGAAGTTTTGCATTCATCTGTTCAGTAGATTCGTTATCTCAGTATATTTGACGCAATTCCAGCAGGTATTTATTGCTCTTAATTTCTGTTCTCCTCTCCAGAAGTTGCATTAACTGATTTGACGTTCTCCTCAGTATACTCTGTAATGGGGGTTGAAAACTACCATGTAATTGTGGTCGGTGCATTAAAATAACACTGGAATGAGAAGAAGTTGTATAAGTATTATTAGGAATTAGGAGAAAAATTGAAACAATGTTAAAATATCAATTTCCACAAAATGGTGTCGTATGTCCCATAATTATTTAGAATTTATGGGTATATGAGCATGGGTTATAAGTTATCAAAGTGGGCTAAAATCATCCTAAGAGAGACTTAAAATTTTGGCCCAAACTATGGGAAAGAAGAAGGAAAATAGCCCAACACTTCTCAACTAAATTGTTGGATTTGAACTAGATGGCATAGTGGTAAATATTAAGCTAGTTGGAGGTCAATTTTTTTTCCCTTATTCTTTCTTCCGAACTGGAATTTTAATTGACACTAATTCAATTCTTCCTCCCCCATTAGTTTCGGCCAGAACGCATAAAAAGGAGAAGAGGAAGAGACGAAAATTTCTTGGAGAAAATAGGAAGGAAAACTCAAGAATCTAATAGGTAAATCTCATGTAATCTCTTTCATCTCTTCTAAGCTCTATTTTGCAACTCTTCTTGATCCAAAAATCTGTCTTCTTATGGTGTTCATGAAGGGGAGGTCGAAAATTTTGGTAAACAAGGAAGAAGAAATTACAAACACCTCAAATGTCAAGCTAAGGTTAGTGATTCTTGAACCTTCTTAGAATGGATTTGTGTTGGTGAATTGATTTGGGGTGGTATTTTATTGTATTTTTGGAGATGTTGGAAACCCTAAATTGTATGGGGAGTTGCTGCCCAAATTCTTAGATGGGGTTAGTGTATGATTAAGGGTTCAAACAACAAATTAGAAGTGACTATGGACTAGATTATGATGTTAAAATGGAAACTTGAATATTTGTGTTTAGAATATGATTTTCGTCCAGCTGGATATACAAGTGTTTTGGGAATGGATTTTGGTGTTTTTGATAGCTCTAAAGTGTTTAAAATGAGGTTAAACTTGGATCTAATTTTGGAAGCATAAGTGGAAGTTTGAAGATCATTAGGTGCTGTTTCTGGAAATTTGCTGTGGAATCAGTCACCTTCTTCATGATACTTGACCTAGTAAATGGACTTTAAAAATTATGAAATTTTACAAGGAGAAAGTAGACGTCTCAAGGATTAATTTGGTATATAATTCGTAGTTTTATGAATTTTTTGCTAAGAGAAATAAATGTTTCAAAATAGCCCTGAACACTGGTAATTATTTCGGACAGCAAGGGTATTTTGGGCTATGGATAAATTTTCGACTTGGTCTGGCCCAAATGAGTATTTTTGGTTGAACATAGACATATTAAGGGTCATTTGGATTTTGGAATCAACCCAAAAGTAGTTTTCTAGATTTAATTATGAATTTTTGAAGTTGGCCTTCTATTTCAGCAAAATTTCAGATTTAGGACGGAAATTAAGAATATATGGGCCCAAATTAAATTCCTTAATAAGAAAAGGATTTTAGTTTGTATGGACACATCAATTGGGCTTATTTTAATTTACCAAAGAAAATATTCATTGAGGTGGAATTAATTATATTTTCATATTTTATTATTTTAGGGATAATTGTGATATTTTGCACCACAAAGGTTATTGTTATCTGTAGTCGACTGCCATGTCTTGTGTGCTATTAGGACCACCGAAGTCGTGCTATGTGCTATTAGGATTGCTAGTTCGGATTTGGTGTGTGCCTTGATACCGAATGTTATGTGGTAGGTTTTTATTTATGACTTTTCTTACATGCATTATTTATACATTTTATATGGGATTAACAGTTACTCGGGATTCAATTTCGAATCCCAACCCCTTTAAGCCATCGGCGGCTCATCCGGAATAGAGCGAGAGACGAGAGGTAAGACTCGGAGCGGGGCTAGTATTTTGGTGGATGTTGATGTTTTTTTTTTTTTGGAATTTATGTTGATTCTTGGATGATGTAGATTATTATTTTGGCCTGTCTGGGCACCATTATCGGGATATTGTACGTTTTGTTTCCCTCGGGAAGAATCTATCTTTCGTATTTTTATCGGTATATTATTGTCCAAATCGATGCGTGCTCTCTTGCTTAAACTCGAAGTGTGACATAAATTTTCTGGGAAATTTATTTAGAATTGTAGAAAAGTAAAGGATCACATCACCCGCTACCCGAAAGGGCGAGGTTTGTAGGTATGTAACAATTACACTCATTGTAGTCTACATCTCATAATACTATAATAGAATGTACTATCCATAATATAAGATTTTGTTAACTAATTCAAACAAATCAAGCAATATTAAACAACTCATTTAATGTGCCTTAAAATGATTTTTTTTTTTACCTATTTTACTTTCATTGATGAATGTGAATTTTAAATATGTATTTATTATTTGGGAAAAATATTTCTCCAGTCATGGAAGATAAATTATCTCCAGTGACCCATAAAACTACGTCGTTTTGAATAAATGAAGGGTGTGTTTGTAATTTTAGGTGAATTAATGAATGGTGCAAAATTACGAAACACCCTTTATTAATTCAAACGACGTAGTTTTTGGGGTCACCGAGATAACTTGACAAATTTTTACCCTTATTATTTATGATATATTTCTTCTCATGCAAGGGACAAAAGTGGGAAACAGTTATAAATCGCACTGTTACTGTATTTTACCATCAAATAAGGTGCATTGAGAGAATTCAAATTAAATGGAGCTAAAATACCAAAATTTAAATTTAGGCCTCTGTTTTTAACAAATTTTAAATTAGGCCAAGAGGCCTAATTAGAGATTTTAAGTGTTGTTAAAAGACCATAATACCCCTAAATACACATTAAATCATGAATCGACAGAAAAAATAATAAGGAATTCTCAGTCGACAAGGAAAAAAATGGAACAAAAGAGGAAATAAGGGCTCGAACAATGAAGAAAATCGAAGAAGTGTTCCCTTTTAGTTATCTTCTTCTTTGCTGCGTTTTCTTCTTCTCCGCCTACGCAACTCTCTTTGTTGTTGATTGTTCCCTTTTATTTGCCTTTGCACTCTTATTCCTCATGCGCCTCTGAATTTTGTGGGTTTTTATTCATCGACGGTTTCTATACGCAAAAAAGTTAGCTATTTGTTGTACCGATTTCAACATGGATTTGGATTCTTGAAGTCTTCGATTTCTGGAGCCCTTATTTCCTCTTCTATTCCATTCTGAGAATCCCTAATGAGGCTTCTTTTCTTGTTTTGTTTTTTCAGCTTATTCATGATAACTTGAATTGAAGGGTATTATAATCTGTAACAACATTCATAAATCCTTAATTAGGCCTTGGTCTAAGTAAAAATTTATTAAAAGTGTAGTCTTGAATTTAAATTATAGTATTTCAATTAGATTTAATTGGGATTCTCCTAAACAAAATGCCGATCCCTTGAATTTATTTGAGAAGGTGTTCTACGTCCCTTGGTCCAGAATAGCAAGTGAACCATAGCAAGGTCTCAACTCATCACCTGAACCAATAGGCGAGTTAACAGCACTTAAATACGGTGAAAATGGATTACCATTTGTGCTTTTAAAATTACAACTTGATAAATACCAGATATTTCAGGGTGTTTTCATCCAAAGATAGGAACAAAATTTTAAACTGAACATTCTTGTAACTTTGAAACAAGTCATGGCGTAACTTTAAGTAACACTATTGGTAATTTTATGATAATCTATGGTAACTTACTTCAATGATCCGTAGAGGAATTTTTAAGTTTTAAAGTCCAGTAAATGTCATTAACACAAGTTATGGATCATCCTCCATTGTAATTTTTTAATAATTAAATACATAATATATTCAATTCGCATATAAGAAGTGATGGAGAAGGAAAAAACAAAAACTCAAAAAGAAAGGTTTTATGAGTTAAATAGATAATCTAATTTGTTATATCAATTATTTTCAGTAATTTCAATATGGTTGGCAAAAGCGAAAAGATAATATTTATAAAGTAGTATCATGATGACTTGGAAAACATCTATCAAAGAATCTACAGATTGATTAAATAATTGAACACAGAGCATACACTATATATCAAATCAATTACCTTTCTGTGTTTTCATAGCTATCTTTAGCAATTGAATTCTCCCAATACTTCCACTGATATAACTATACAACAACAGATGAATTATTAATAGAGAAATAAAATTATGAGCATGAATGGATTATAATAAAATTGTAAAAAGATCCTCACTTTCAATCAATCCTAAGTGTCAAGTATTGAACAAGACTCTTGTTGTAAAGTACATATATATGTGTGCTTACTCCCGGCCAATATTGATTTGAGATGGCGATAACTTTCTTTCTCATCAACTCTTATCCAGTTGTTCTTCCTTCATTCCGAGACACTCGACATCAGGGTCCATATATTCAAAAATCAAATTAACATCAAAATACATGCTAGGGTCATTATAAATTGTAGTCCGAACATTGCAGTTCTCACTCGAGTCCCTCTGATATTTTGTTAATATATTTCACCTCTTTTTGGCATAGGAAAAACATGAGATTTAGATCAAACGTGTTTGTTCACAACCACCACGAAAAAGAAAGAAAGAAAGAAATATCTACTCAATGATTAGTCTATCCATCAATTACTCACAAATCAATATGTACGATATTTTCAAGAAAGATAGAAAATCTTAATGAATTCTAATAAAAAAATAACATAATCAGATCCTCGACAACAGTGAAACAAATGACACAAAAAGTAGAAAACGAACTTTCTTTTCCCTAGCATGGTGAGAAAGGTTCTAATTCTGTTTCTGGTTTACTTTACACTAGTTTGATTACGCTCACTGTAGTCTACATCTCAAAACACTAAACAATAAACTTTATCCTCCCAAATGAGGTGAATTAATTACATGATATCATTGCGCTCTATCAACAACAACAAGCTCTCAAACAAAATACCGATCCTTCAATTTAATTGAGGAGGTGCTCGACCCATTGCTGTAGAATAACAGGGGAACCTTAGTCATTGTCATTGTGCATTATTAACACAAACTCTCATAAACAAAATCTAACTAAGGTCCCAACTCATCATCTAGAACAGCGGGGAACCATACCAAGGTCTCAACTCATCATCTGAGCCAACAGGTGAGTGATAAACTCCATTCAAGATAATGTTGAGTACACCCTCAAGATGTGCTGATACTTTTGGCACCACACCATCACCCCATACATCTGCCTTCCCACAAACCTGACAAAATCACTTGGCTTCAGTCACCAATAAGAACATGACAGTGAAGGATCCATGACACTATATATTGGGATCAAGATGAAATCTTACATTAATTAAAATGATTCAATCGCCTGCTTGTACCCTTGTCCAACAAAGCAAATTTGGAAAGTCGTGGTAATAGGTGGAGAATTGCTTGAAGCACTCATAACGGTAGCTTCAGGAACTGGTTGAGAACCACAGACTCAATTTTTACATTTGAATGGCCAAAAACTACCCCCTTCAATATATTTGCATATAGTTGTACTAAATTAATATCCATATTATCAATCACTCTTTTGGCTTGGACTATTGAAGTTACATGGAAGATAACAAGGATATTGAACTCTTCACAACTATTTTTGGTACTGCCTTCATCATATCCCATAAAAACTTTACCAAAGCAGATGCCTTATTTTAGTTCCTAACTAAAACACAATGAATCAAGGTGTTGTTGGCCTTTTAGGTTTCAAAACTTTTGGTTCTCTACCATATTCAGATACTTCTTAATCCATATGTATTTGAAAATCCATCAAGGCACATCTGTCTCAAGGATCACAGAGTTGAACATCTTTTAGGAAATCATGAAATTCACTGAAAACATCTGAATCATCAACAACTGTTAAAGAATTTAGCACTTGAGGGACTAAGCAGAGAGAATAATTTCACACTTATCCAACAAATAAACAACCCATTCAGCAAAGCATGAAGAATGAGTTTACCTTCCAACAACACAAACATACTTCATTTGAGCAGTTTTGTTCAACATAGTTCAGGAGACTATGTGTTTGATCAATAACCCCAGGTGTGCCCTTCAGAGGCAGGCTGAGAAGAATGTTGAAGAAAACTTTATCAAAATTTTATTATCATGAACCAAAGTGTTGAGACCCTACTTAAATATTCACTGAACAAGCAGAAAAAAGAACAGTAGCAGAAATAAATGAGGGAAAATTTTTAGGCTTTGATATTAACACTCAAGGAATTGAATCAGCAATACATATGGTTTCACTGATTCTAGCCAAAGCTCTATTCCCTGTTTCTCTTAAAAGATATCCCAACTGCAACAAGTGCATCAACAGAGGAATAAATACTAACAAAAGGAAATAGCACGTCACAGGAACCTTCTCCTTGCATTTGAGAGGCCGAAGACTCTTCCTCATGAAACTCACTCTCCAAAATAAGTCCTGAAAGCTTCCGGGAAAAACCACAAAGATAGCACCTCCCAAAAAGTAACTTTCACACACTCTACATATCCATCATTCTCAGTTCCTCATATTCTGAAGCCTTAGAATAATTTCTTGGACCTGCATATTCTTCTCTTACTATTCTCATTCTTCTGTCAAATGCTTTCTTAACACCAGTGGTCTTATCACTAGAGTAAGTTAGAGCATTGTTTCCTTCATGTTCAAATAATTAAAGGAGTGGACATAAATTTTAGTCCTCCAAAAATACACCTTGTCTCATTTGATATATCATAGTTTTAACATCTTATATTAGTCCTCCAATTAATATCTTCTTTTTCATCCTTACAAGAAGCTCATTAGCAAATAGTAAACAAAGATGGTTCATGTGGCCTAATGTGAAGTTGATATTGCAGATAAGTTTTCACTTGACACTTAGAATACCAAGTAACTTGAAATGCTGCTTGATGCACTCTGCAAATCAATTCCAAGTAAACACTTAAAATCACATCCGCTACACATTAAGTTGCATCCCAATCTCTATTAATTATCTATTAAGTTTTATAGTCCATAACGATCATTAACACAAGTAATGGATCCTTTATTGGAATTTTTGAATAATTAAATATGAAATATATCCAAAACTACAGAATGCTATTTGGTTACAGAACTGCAGTAATCCATTTTGCACATAAGAAGCAATGGAGAAGAAAAATACCAACAAAGAAAAGTTTTATAGGGATTAAATAGATCATATTTATAAAGTAGCATCATGATGACTTGAAAAGCATCCATCGAAGAGTCTACAGATTCTTTTAATATATAATTGCACACAGAGCATCATATGTAATTTGTATTTGGGCCTTGTATACTGGGCCAGCTTAGATATTGTTGTTTGCTTATAAATACGTAACCCTCATTGTATTGGTAGTTAGTTGATTAAAAATACAAGATTATTCAGCTCAACATGGTATCACGGCTTGGGCTATGAATCCAAGAAAATGCCTCAAACCCTAATTTTTTGAGGCCCAAACCCAAGAAATAAACCCCCCAACCGGTTGGATCTCAAGATCCGATTCCAATAACTCGGTTGAATCTCAAGACCGTCTGCAATCCACAGCGCACCCCGTCGATCGATTCTCCAAGACAGCCATCGCATGACCACCGCTCGTTCTCTTGAATCTTTCGGTTTGTTCTCGGAAGTTCAAGCTCGTGACTATCCAGAATCCAATACTCGGATCCCCAACCTGTTGGACTCTCAAGATCGCTCGAAGCTTTGGGCACCCCATCCGGTCACTCATCATCACCTCTAGCGCCGAAGGTCACGAACCACGGCCGCTTAAAATCGGGGCTTCCGCACGAAGACGCTCAGAATCGTGCGTCCATACCAGTGCGCCTCAAGAAATTGAAACTGAATTTTCCCCTCTTCTTGAAGTTCCGTCTGATTTCCACAAAACCATCAAGTGAATCTCGGCCTCTCAAGAAACTGAAATTGAACCTATCCTGTTGTCTCCGTCAAGCTTGTCGGCGTCCTTGCTTCTTCTCTCCAAAACGAACAAATTGTCCTGGGTGTATATAATTGCCATTTTGGATTTAATGTGCGTTTGCTGTGCAATTTAATTTTGTGTTCACTGTGTACTTAGAGGTGATTTGTGTTTCTTGTTCCTTCCCTGTTTTTTGAGTTACTCCGAATAAGAATTACCTATGGCAGAGAAGGCGAGAAGGATAAGCTCACTGAAGCCTCTATTCCTTTTGCTCATCCTCTCTATCTCCACCCATCGATACACAAGGATCAGCAATCATACCCCAAGTGCTTAGTGGATGTGAGAATTACACTATATGGAGCAGTCAATGCGAATTGCCCTCAAAGGAAAACGAAATTGGGTTTTATCGTGGGTCCCGCACTAAGGAAAAACAGGATAGTAGCCTCCATGATCGGTGGGAACGGTGTAACGCTGTTGTTCTTTCTTGGCTGCTGCATTCCCTTTCTAAAGACTTGGCCAACAGTGTGATTTTCCATCAGGAAGCTCACCTCGTTTGGCTTGACATGCAGGAGCGTTTTGACAAGGTAACAGGTTCTCGAATTTTCAGTCTTCATAGAGAAATTAACTCTATGAGGCAAGGGACTCTCACTGTTTCACAATACTACTCTAAGATGAAAGAATTTTGGGATGAAGAATCTGTCATATTACCGATTCCCTCGTGTAAATGCTCTACCTTTCAGGCTTACTCCCAACGCCTTCAGCAACAGAAATTACTACAATTCCTATTGGGACACAATGAAACCTACAGTGCTCCCAAGAGTCAAATTCTCTTGATGAGCCCCTTACCAACTGTGAATCAAGCATTTAGTATGATTATGGAGGATGAGGCTCAACGTAATCTCAGTAACAGTGTACAAACACAACCACTTGAAGGAGTTGCGATGGTTGCTCGTGGAAGGGGCGTGGCGGCGGCGATGGCGAGAGGAAGAGGAAGAAATACTCCACCGCCGAATGTTCCTATTGTAATAAGAAGGGACATGCCAAAGACAATTGTTAGCATTTAGTTGGATTCCCTGTTGGATTCCCTACGATTTTAAGGAAACAAGCCAAAGACATCCCAGGCGGCCAACCTCACTCAATTTGACAAAGAGGGAATTGCAACTAGTGACGACATAATCGCCCAACCTTTACCCGTGAACAATATGACAAACTAATGGAATTCCTTAAGAAGGACACGAGCCAAAGTCAAATATACATGCATTGACCAGTACAGGTTTGCATTGCTCTCCTTATCCTTATTCACATGTTAATTGGGTAATAGATTACGGTGCCATTACTCACTTAGTTGGGGATTTAGCTTTGCTAAATTTATATGAAAAATATACAGGGCCTACTACAACAATTAAAATCCCTAATGGTGATAAGGTGATAGTTACTCATATAGGAAAAGTCAAATTATCCAATGAAATTGAGTTACATAATGTTTTGTATGCACCACAGTTGCAATTTAATCTTATATCTGTCTCAAGGATTACAAGAGATGCCCATTGCATGGTTATTTTTTTCCCTAACCATTGTCTTTTGCAGGGCCTTCAAGCTGGGAAACTGAGGGCGACTGGTAGATTAGTTGAGGGTCTATACATACTGCAAAATGACACAAATACTAATATGCATCTTGTAAACTTGGTTGATAGAGGAATTTCCTCAGAATGAACCAATGGATATTTGGACCTTACATAATAGGTTAGGTCATGCCCCATTGTCGGTTTTGAAACATCTTGATTTTGTAAAAGACAAAGGTTGTGATATGAATAAAAGGTGTGAAGTTTGCATTCAATCTAAGAAAACGAAACTTCCTTTCCCCTCTAGCTGCATTAAGTCTGTTCATTGTTTTGAATTGCTTCACATGGATGTCTGGGGTCCATATAGGACACCTACACATCAAGATCACCAATTCTTTCTCACAATTGTTGATGACTACTCAAGGTCAACTTGGGTGTTTCTCATGAGACATAAATCTGAAACTGCTGGATACATAAAGAACTTTGTTGCCTATGTTCTTAATCAGTTTACTTTCCATGTTAAACGAGTACGTAGTGATAATGGAACTGAGTTTGTGAACAACAATTTGCAAACATTTTTCTTGAAAAAGGTATCATACATGAAACATCTTATCCATATACTCCAGAACAAAATAGGATTGTGGAGTGAAAGCATCATACTCTTATGCAAGTTTCTAGGAGTCTTATGCTTCAATCTCACATACCCATTCGATTTTGGGGGAGTGTGTTAAAATGACAGCATACCTAATTAATCGGGTCCTCTCTAGGATCTTACACTTTCAAACCCCCTATGAAAGGGTGCACAATAAACAACCTGATTATAATTGTTTAAAATTTTTGGTTATTCAGCATATGCTACTGATTTGACTAGTTGTGATAAATTTCAGTCTCGTGCCATTCCTTGTGTGTTTTGATAGGGAAAAACTTTAAAGCCTATAAACTCCGCAAGTATACGGGCCGTATCAAGTAATAAAGTAGTGAGAAAAAGATCGTCCCACGAGGAATAGTACTCCAACCACTAGTTCGTTATTTCAGCTTTAGTTGGATCAATGAGTAATAGGAGGTGAGTTGTAACCAAACAGAATTTTAAAGAATCTAATCAAGAACAAGCATTCAAGATTAAGAGTCTCAAGAGCGGTTGTTTAGAAAAGAAAATTGATAGAGAAAACTAGGGCATAGAAATCCCCTATGTTCATCCAAGTATTTGAATTAAATCCCTAATTGACTATTATTCCCATGATTGACGATCAATTCTCTAAAATTAGACTAAGTCCCAATGTCTTGACGCTACCTTAGTCCGTTATCTTTGAAAACAACCTAATGTCTTAGTATTGTTTGGAAAGATCAATTATTTAAACCAGAATTATGAGATCGCATAAACTCGTAAGCCTATGTCTAGGTCATGCAACTCTATGACGAATTAACGGTTCCGATTAAATGCACCAACATCTCTATTGTCATACACCAACCTATGAACAATCTAAAAGGTGATCAATCTTTAAGAAAGCTTTAAGCAAAGATAATTCATTCAATCATGGTAAATAACGTTCAATCGAGAATTCAAACAAATACTCAAATTCGCATAGGGTTCATCCTCGCCTAACTACTAAAGAAGACTAGCCAAGCATGGCTAGGTTAACAAAATAGAAGAAAAGAGATGAAAATCGGAATTGTTCTTGCGTCCTCTTTCTTCCTTCAGCCGTCTCGTGCTTTGTTTCTTCGTCCTTTCTCTCTAAACCTTTGGTAAATACCGAGATTTAGAGAGCATAAGGATGTAGCCGTCTCGTGCTTTGTTTCTTCATCCTTTCTCTCTAAACCTTTGGTAAATACCGAGATTTAGAGAGCATAAGGATGTGTTTTTCTTTCTTCTGTGCTTTGGTTGCTTCTGCGTCTTGTCTCTCTGTTTCTTAGTGTGTCTCTCCCTTGTTCTTTATATAGAAATTCCCTTAGGCTGACTTGGGCCGTGATCTGATCCTGTCTTAAATAAAAGATATGCAATATCCTTTTGAGATCTCCAATCACCTTCAAATATTTTGTGATCTACTCTCCCATATCACACAATTGATTCAAATTGATTTCCTTTTTCTGCTCCTTTCTCAATCAGGAAAATACAATTACCCAACCGATTCACAAACATTGCCTATTGGCCGTGAAAGAACAACAAGGGAGCGTAGACCTCCTATATGGGCAACGAGACTATGTTTGTGGACTGGTTGTATCAGAGTCGGGATTACATAGAGAGAAAAGTAAATGTTTGTATCCGATTGAGAATTATATGTCTTATAGTCATGTTTCTAGTTCACACATGTGTTTCTTGTATAATATAGATTCGGTTGTTGAACCTACTTCTTATTATGAAGCAATGAAAGATGAAAAATGGGTTCAAGCTATGAATCGAGAATTGCAGCCTTGGAGCGCAACAAGACATGGGATCTTGTCCCCTTCCAAAGGGAAGAAAGTCTATTAGTTGCAAATGGGGTTATAAGGTTAAGTATAAATCTAATGGCACTATTGATAAGTATAAAGCTCGTCTAGTTGCTAAAGGTTTCACTCAAAAGAAGGGATCGATTATCATGAGACCTTCTCACCTGGTAAAAATGGCCACCGTTCGAATTATTCTGAAATTAGTGTTATATCGGTTGGAATTTATTTCAAATGGATGTGGATAATGCATTTTTGCAGGGAGATCTAAACGAGGAAGTGTACATGTCCATTCCCCAAGGTTTTGAAAGCCAAGGGGGGAGAATGGTGTGTAGACTTAATAAGTCGCTTTATGGTCTTAAACAGGCTCGGACAATGGAATGATAAATTGTGTCTTTGCACTAATTTGTGGTGGTTTTAAACGTAGCAAGCATGATTATTCCTTGTTCTTTAAGAGATTTGGCACGACATTGTGCTAGTCCTAGTGTATGTAGATGATATGATCATTCTTGGTAGTTCGAAAATCGAATCCAAGAAGTAAAGGATTTGTTGCATAGCAACTTCAAAATCAAGGATTTGGGAATAATGAAATATTTCCTGGGTATTGAAGTAGCTAGGTCAACAAAGGGTATAGTGCTTTCACAACGAAAATATATTTTGGATTTGCTTGCGAGAGACGGGCATGAGTGGTTGTGAACCACTTGTCAATGCCCATGTCCACTACACTCAAATTATCAGCATATGAAGAAGGAAAGCACAAGAAGGAGGATTTGTTTAATGATTCGGAAAGATATCGAAGACTAGTAGGTAAGTTGATCTATTTGACACACACTAGACACGATATTTGCTTTTCTATACAGGTCTTAAGTCGGTTTATGCATCAACCCATGAAGTGTCACATGACGGCGGCATTGCACGTGTTGCGGTACCTAAAGCAAAGCCACAGGGTAGGAGTGCTTATCAGTCAAGAAGGCACTACTACGTTAGATTGTTTCTGTGATGCTGATTGGGGAGCGTGTGAAACGACTAGAAGATCAGTTACAGGATATCTGCTTAAGCTTGGTGGTTCGCTTGTGGTATGGAAGACGAAGAAGCAACATACTGTTTCGAAGTCTTCTGCGGAAGCAGAATACCGGGCACTAGGTTCAGCAGTGTCGAAGTCGTGTGGGTCATTGGACTACTCAAAGAAATTGGTTATGAACACCTAACCCCTGTTAATGTGTATTGTGATAACAAAGCCGCCTTGCACATAGCTTCTAATCCAGTCTTTCATGAAAGAACAAAGCACATTGAGATCGATCTTCATTTTGTTCAAGAAAAGCTTTTAGAAAAATTATTGCTTTGCGGCATGTTAGATCTTATAGTCGGGAGGCAAATATCTTGACTAAAGCGGTAGGTAAAGAAATACGGGATAGGATGCTTAGCAAGTTAGGAGCTATAGATTTGTTTAGCCCCAACTTGAAGGGGGTGTTGAGATATGTAATTTGTATTTGGGCCTTGTATACTGGGCCGGCTTAGATATGATTGTTTGCTTATAAATACCGAACCCTCATTGTATTGGTAGTTAGTTGATTAAAAATACAAGATTATTCAGCTCAACATTGGCTGTGGTACAATCATATCTTAAGTTGGAGAACCTCAATAACTAATGTGTAATCTTAGTTTAGTGCTCTGAATATATGTCCTTTTACTTTTGGAAGTTTCCTTGGCCTTCCCAAATTATAAGGCTTAGGATGAAAGGCATTTCAAAACCTTAAGTTTGAGTTTTGAACTGCTATCTAAATATCTTAGAAAATCTTACTTCAACCATAAGTGTTAAATCTTGAAATGTTTAAGAAAAAGTTTTAAATTTTTAGTGATTTCTGGGATTTTTAAAGAATAATAACAATTCATTCTCAATTATAGAGCTCTAATAAATGGCTTCAAATTAAGATATGATAGGGTCACTTGCATTTCTTTTCACTTTCTCTCTACTTACTATCTATATCATTGAATCAACTTCTAATAGTAGAGATTTAATTTGAGCAAAAAAACAATAGTAGAGATTTAACATATTGTAATAATATATTAGTCTTAAATAATAAAAATTATAAATAAATTTAAACTATTAAGATTTAACCTAAAAAGTGTTAGGGATAGAAAGTAGAAAAAATATTTTAATAAAAATCTGAAAAGTGAAGTATTCGAATATAATTTTCACAATTTAAATAAATTTATATTTTTTTTTGTATTTATATTAATTATAAAATATTAGACGCAACCATTAAGAGTCTATCTAATGTTTGAAATAGTAAGTAAAGATGAAGTTAAATAGAAATGTTCCTTTTTCCATTTGGTATAACTAAATTATCTATACGTGAATTTTACATAATCAACATTTTTGCTGTGGATTTATATCAAAACAAAATGAAACAAGTAGTTAAGCTTTCTCTCCCTCTTTTATTGAGTGCTTGAATTTGTTGCCCTAAAGTACGTTGCTCCTTACTGTCAACTAAGAGTAAGCTCGGTTACAAGTTCCATTAAAAGGCGCTGGTCCATTCTCTCTCTCTCTCCAACCACAGTAACTCCATATCTCAGGCACTCGTTCCCCAACATCTTCTCCTCCTTCACCCTAAATGGCTCTCTGATCCTTCCCCAACATGAATGCATCCCTAAGCTTGACTTTTTCGAGTAAATGCTCTGTTTTCCTATTACTAAAACAGAGTTGTTCCAACGCCCCTGCTAACACTTTTGTGTGTTTTTTCCTTTTCATGCATATATGTAGTAATATATAATGCTACATGTAAAGGTGATATATATTGAGATTGAATGAGCAT
The DNA here is from genome assembly GCA_025563575.1 of Acacia pycnantha. Lineage (NCBI taxonomy): Eukaryota > Viridiplantae > Streptophyta > Magnoliopsida > Fabales > Fabaceae > Acacia > Acacia pycnantha. The sequence goes on along the minus strand of JAMWYP010000195.1, from coordinate 128,901 downwards.
ATCCCTTGCTGGTTTTCATGTGTTACACCTCCCATGTGCTAATTAATCACTCTGCCAGCATGGTAACTCTTCGTTTCATCATTCTCTAGGTGTATTCTTTTTTTATTTTACTGATGAAGTGTATTCTTTTTTTATTTTACTGAAGTGTATTCCTCACTCTAAGCTCTTCTGAGTTTATAAACTATCCTTTTCTTTTCATGTTATTCCAGTTACCATAATAATCTCCTCAAATATTTATATCAGTTCATTGAATATTTTTTATGTAAGCGCACCGGATTTACCCCAGTTGCATCGCCATCCATCATGGTTTCCATGAGGTGAGGGAATCATTTAATGATGAGGAACTATTTAGCATTATACATACATACATACATATATATATATATATATATATATATATATATATATATATATATATATATATAAAAGTAAAAATTAGTACTACTTACTTTGTTGGCTTTTTAAACCATAACTACCACAAAAAAAAAAAAAAAAAAAAAAAAATTGAAAAACAAGAAAAAATACCAAACTGCTATATGACAGAAAGCCTAGTTTATCTGAAAAATTTCCAAAATACTTCCAATTTGTAGCAATACGGCATATAGTTTTTGTGATATTGTATTATCATAATTTTTTTATTTCTATTTGCTTGTGTAATACCCTAAAAATCTCTTTTATGATAAGTATAATAATTTAGTAAATAATACCTATTGGGATTAGGTGAATATATGGTCTCAAAACTTGTGGTATTTATCTTATGATTTTAGAGTAATTTTCCCTTGAAATTAGAAGGATTAAAAGTGCCAAAAATCCCTAAGTGAATTTATGAGTCATAGAATACCCTGAGAATATTATGATAAATACTAAGAGGCAATCAAATATTTATTAAAAATTAGAAAGAATATTGTCCTTAATTATAGAAATTTAGTAAGTTATTTCCTTGGAAATAATAGGGGGAAAAATTAAATATTATTTTGGGAATCATAATTGACCCCATGATTTTTAATATAATGCATGGAACATAAAATACTAATGTCGATGTAATAGTTGTGAGAAAATGATTAATCCTAATTAAGAAAATTGTCAACAATTAGTAAGTGATTAAAGAAGTAATTAATTGCTAATTGTTTAAGCATGGAAAAAGGAAATATTCAAAGTTGATTATGAACAAACCCTAATTAAAGATTAGTCAAGATTAGCATAAGGGATATTGTGAAATGGTTAAGCATGACTAAGAAATGAATAAAGTGAATTATATAAATCCCTAAAACTTGATTAACCATAGAGTAATTCTTGCAAAATGAAGGGAACCAATAGGATAATTAACTATAAGATAATTAATACATAATGCAAGTTAATTAAAGGAAAAATAAAAGACTTGACAAGTCAATATAAATCAAAGGCCAAGATTTAATCTTTAAAAGCAAATCTAATGGTCCTAATAAATCAAGTCTTAGGGCTCGTTTGGATGGGCTTTTAATTTTTTTTTTTTTTTTTTTGTAGTGCTTATTTTTTAAGCTCCAAATTGGAGCTTTTAAAAAAAGCAGCATTTTGACTTTTTTTTGTGACTTTTTCTTTTTTTTTTTTAAAAAAATATCATCTAAACACATAAATTAATTAAAAAATATTTCTTTTTGCATTAAAAAAGTTCTTTTTTTATCAAAAAAGCCTATCCAAAATGAGCAAATGATGAAGCATATTCTTTGGTCAAATAAGGGCCATGTATTTCGAAATTTTGAAGAAAAAGGAAGAAGGATGTGGTGTGAAAAGGGTTTAGTATAATATCAAGATATTTAAAAAGAAAATTGAAGATATTTTGATAAAAAAGCAAATAGGATAAGTGAGAACCGATAGAAATTAAATCCTATCTTGAAATCCTTGAACTAGGTTTCTAACATCAGGAATTTTTAGGAACAAGTGAATTATTGTCCCGAAGTTGGTGTTACCCGATGTCTTTTCCGTAACCGACGGGGTTTGTCCTAAAATGATCAGCAGGCTAGGAAATACCCTTAATGGGATCATAAATTTTCTTAATCCAAATATTTCTCAAGAGTAAGTTTAGATCTCCAAGGTTATGCTAAGGAATATTTGAGATTTTATAAGATTACGTAATTAGAACACCGAACAGGGGATTTTATCGGTTAAATCCATAAAGCAAGAGGATGACATCACCTTGATGACATCATTTTGTTGACAAAAGGGAGGAGGTTGGCATCCATGGTGTAGGGTGGAGATTGAGTCTCAAAAATACCCTAGATCCAAGGGCTCACAATGAAGGAGAAGTTGGAAATATTTACCTAAGTTGCCATAGCATTTTTCTATAAATAGGCACCATGCTCTCATTGAAAACTCACACCAAAGCCTCTTAAGCATTTTGAAACATAGAGAGGAAGTGAGAGGGAAGGAGCTCGGAGAAGGAGAGCAAGGTTCTGGGTAAGTTCTTCGGTCCCTAGTTCTTGAAGTTCTAGGTTAAGTTTATAGCTTATGTTGTTTTGATCTTTAATCTTCCAATATATTGTTGATATCATGTTTTATGATTAAATATGATATTTATTTCGAAAATATGTTGGAGAAAGAGATATGGCAAAATTTTGGAAGATTAGAGTCAAAGTAGCAAAGCTCTGGCGAAATTTCGCCGGTTAGCGAAGTCGGGGTAAAATAGTAATTTGTGACTAGAACCTCTGTTAGAGTATTGTTCATGAGTTAATGGATACGGTGTTACCCTTTAGGATATCCGGGAAGTCTGAGTTGGGTTGAAGGCGAACGTTTGGCCATTACACGGTGAAAGGTACCGGTAGTCGGACGTCACCGTATTTCGTCAACAAAGGTACGGACGCGTCTTGTAACACCGACTCGATGCTTATAGTATGCTTATATATGTTGTGGACAGTTTCATAAAGACATGAACGGGACTCGTCACGGATATGCATTGTGACTAAGGTATGGGTCTTAGATCACTATATACAGCTTTACGGGTTATAGTCATGATAACGCCGTTATGTTTTCCTAGCGCTGAGGACACGACTGTACATCGTGGCACAGGGTAAAAGTGCAGACCGGAAATAACTTTACATGTTTGTGTAGTTGTTATTAAATGATCATACGACGTACTGGATTGATCAATGCTGTAATATTAGAAATATCTGTTGTACGTATATTGTTGATATAAGCATGAGATTAACAGTTACACGAGGTCCAATGGGCATTGGACCTCGGTCTTACGAGAATAACAGAGGGTATCGATAGATGAAGCCATAGAAAGGAACCAAGGGGCAAAGTCGTAAGAATGCACCGGTTGAGGCAGGAGCCGGAAGAAGTTGTCAGAGCTTATTGTCAGGCATGAATCTAATAAATTTATTTCGAATAGTTTGGTGCCGAAGGCAATGCTAGTCTATGTGGGTCAGCCAATAAGTCGCCGTGAACTCGGTGAGGCCCCCATGATAGACACTTACCTGACCATTCTGTTCGGTTAACGGAGTTAGGTTCATTGCCCCAAGTCTAGTTAAGGCTTGGTCTAGATTGTATAGTTACTTTAAAGAAATGTAATTGTACAAAGCTCGTATATTGTATCACATGAATATTCCTTCGGGATTTTCAATTTAACCAGATATGTCCGGCATCATCATATGTCGGGGTATTTTTATATCAGCAGCTCATTGTCCAAATTTTTAGTGCATTGCTCTCCGTTTCCGCAGTACTCTAATGCAACACCTCAAACTTTATTGAATTTTTATAAAACTAAGTGTCATCCGACACAATTTGTAGTATGGAATTTGGGGTGTTACGACTTGTCTCGATAAGTTTAGTTGCTTGGTTTATTGGTATTAGCTTCAAAGATGCTCACTTATTCCCCAGTGAAATTAAATGATTTTGTTATAGTTATTGAAGAAGCTGAAAATCCTCAATCTTAGAAGAAAATGCATACACATATTGTCTTAATTTCATATTCACAGCCAAAAGGAAATCTCGGTGCTCAATTCTAAACAAGATTTTATGAATTGAAAGGATATCCAAAAGAAAAATAAAAGAACAGTAAAATACTTCTTTGGCAGTGGCAGTGACAGATTGATGAACTTTGTCTTGTGCTGTTGTGCACATGATTATTACTTTCATTCTTGTACCAATATGCTGTCCTAGAATTAAACGCCATCAAATACTTTACGTTTATTCCCTGTTTGGCTAACAACCTGAGGGATTGGAAATGAGATTGGGATTGAAAATGGGAGTGTGCTCATTCTGCATGCAGGGAGTGTCCAGTGGCGCTGCCTGCATCCAAAACACAATGCTTTCTCCATTTTTAATATCATAACCAACATGGCACCCTACTGGCCACAATTTTACTAAGCTTTTCTTCATTGTAGAGTCATTATGCCAAGTCAACGAAAGATTAGTTGATTTCATTTCATAACAAGTATATATATACAAAAAGAAAAAAGAATCATAATTCTAAGCCTTTTACTCTCTGTATAACATCTCTTCAAAGTATTTGGTTATCTTTATATTTTTATGCAAATTTATTTTCATTTTTGACCATAAAGAGGGAGGAAGGAAAAAGAGTGATATCACCCCGACATTATATGTGAAAGAGAGCCACAAATAGGACAATATAATCATATATGCACAACCTTTCATATACATCAGTTTTAATTATGAAGTGAAATATATCGGCTTCATCAAAATGTTGTGGCAATGCACTAAAAATGGAAGAAGGTTCGGGAATTTCAAATCTTCATCACCTTTCTAGGTCTAACAGATTGATGTTGCTCTTCCTACTCCTTCTCACATTTGTGCTTGGTGCCAGTTAGATTTATAGCATCAAATGTTGAAGTTTCCATCTTTTCATCAAATGATTCAGTATATATCAAGTAGACTGCTGTTTTCTTCACAATGAATCCATTCCCAAAAAATGCTTTCACCTTCACTTGGTCATCAGATTCAAGATTTGATGTTATTTCCATCACCAGGAAGAATTCAAACATCATAACTATACTTTATAAGACTCAATTCTTTCCCTATAATAGAAAAACAATCTCTATTTTAATTATACAATATGCAATGTGAAATATATTTTTTTTAAATAAAGAATCCAATTAGAGAGAGAGAGAGAGCTTGTAAAACTCTCTCTAAAAGCATATGAAAGACTTGATAATTCTTTCCAATTTGAATTAAAATATTTTCCAAGCAATTTTCAAGCCTTGAGATGTCCACACAATTTGGAGTAGTACCCAAGGAATAAGGAATCTCCCATCCATCTTCCAACAAAAGACTTTGTTGATTTGATACACTACTAGGGATTGTTGAAGGACCATGAATATTGTTTAGCATATCCCACAAAATTGATGATGGCATGCCCGCATATGTTGGAATAAGAGGTAGTGGATTATTTGTTGGGGACATCCAAGATCGGTAGAGAGAAGGAATCACATGATGTGATAATCCTTCATAACTACTTATAGATAGATATAAAATACTTTTTAATCTCACTAAAGAAAAGGGCACTTGTTTTACTATAGGAGCAATTAGAGTTGTCAAAGATTTCATCTACTCTATATCCTCTTCAAGCTTTTCAATATTCTTACAACCAGAAAGAATGAGAGTCTTTAAGTGTGTTAATCTATAAATGCTTCTTGGGAGACTACGAAGGCCAATACAATCCTCCAAATCAAGAAGAAGAAGTTTATGAAGAAGCCCAATGGAATGATGTATCTTGGTCAAGTCTGGACAATTTTTGAGAATCAACGTTTCAAGATTCGGTAGATTTGAAAAATTAGGAGTTTGCACCAAGCAATGAGCGTGACTGATATTCAGGATTTTCAACCTCTTCAATAACTACAACAAAAACATGAAATTTCAAAAGGAAATTAGATGAACATCTTGAAAAAATAAAAAATGAAATGCGTGAAAACGATTATAAGTAAAAGGTAACACATAATTCAATATGATGATGTAATTTCCATGTAACATCCTGTTTTCTAAAAGCGATATAAAATTTTTTCATCGAGTAGAGCATCGGAGTAAGAGTGTAAGCGATATTTATATTCAAAATGCCCACTTGGCTAATTACGAAACAGTACGGTGACCGAGAGTTTTTAAAAGTAAAAGACAACATCGAAAGTCTTCATAGGATCCTTGAACCTCTTTGCTTTCCTCTCTCCTCGGTCCTCGGTCCTCTCGACCACTGCGCTATGTTAGAACCGAGATCCGCACCGGATCTCGGGTAACATTAACCTCATGTATACGTACACACATATGGGTTACGAACAACATCAACACAACAGATAAACCACGCCCAACCAATGCACATGTTTCGCTCCCGGCATGCGGATATATCGCTCCCGGCATTACGGATGTATCGCTCCCGGCTGCATCTGGATGTATCACTCCCAAAGATTACGGATATATCGCTCCCGGCATGCATACAGATTATCTTCTAACATAATATGCATTCCAACAACACCCCACATATATACACACCATACACACATCACACACATACCATATACACATCGCATACACGCATACTATATCCATCAGAGTTAGTGTTACAGTACGCGAACGTACATTCGTTGACGTTTATACGGTATTTCTGTCGGTATACGGCACGACAGTAGATCAGAACGTAATCAGGGATATCCTATCAACATAACAACGTATTTGTTAAGGATCTATCATTACGACGGACATTTTTAGTCAAAATGACCATTTTACCCCTGACCCCCTTATCGGCGGAATTTCGCCAGCGCTTCGTTACTTTGACTCTAATCTTCCAAAATTTTGCCATAACTCCGACCCCATCATGATTTTCAAAATTAATGACTAAAATACCCTAACATATGATATCTAATAATGCTTGGAAGATTAAAGACTAAACTAGCATTTCTACTCTAACTACCGAAAGAACTACGAAAGCTTAAGTACCGAAAAACTTACCCAAAGCTTCGCTGCTTTCTTCCCCAGAGCTTCTCTCTCTAAAATCCTCTCTCTATTTTCAAAATCCACAAGGGAATTTGGTGTGAGAATTCTCAAAGGATTCAAGGCCTATTTATAGAGAATTTGTGAGGGCATAATGGTCTTTTCCCAAATCCTTTCTTTCAAATTTTAGCCATGCAAATTTGAACTCATTTCTCCACCAAGAACATAGTTGGCCGACCTGCCCCCTTGCCCCCAAAGTCAAAAATCCAATTATATGGTGCCATGTAGCCTGTTTCTAGAAGATTTTACCGATAAAGTCTCCGATCGGTGTCCGAATTGCGTAATCTTGTAAAATCTTAGAAATCTGGAATCACAACTTTGAAGATATTTTCTCACTCATTAGAAATGTCTGGTCTAAATGAAGTTTCAATCCCTTCCGGGCATTCTCACATCATGCTTTGAAGTTTTACGAAAACGTGTCGGTCCACGAATTAACTTCCAGAATCGTCAATCTCTGGACAAAATTCACCGATTCCAAATATGTCCAGGAAATTCTCAACTCATCCCCGATGTTGAGTTATAATTTATTTTCTTCAAAATCTAAATCTGTGACTATCTGCCTTTCTCACAGATTACCCTATTTCGTCTTATTATCAAAATGCTCCATCGATCTCTGAAATGAATTCGAACAGTCTACTTCAAGATAAAAATCCACTTTTTCATATTCTTTACTGACTTTAGAAACTTTGTTCATGGTTTTCCAGTCAAGATCCAATTCCTATCAGTGTTTATTTACCTTTTTACTTTTTACTTTAATTAATTTTTAATCAAGTGTTTATTATTTACACTCCACCATTATTAATCCTTTTTTTTTTTTTCCCACAAGATGTCGGCACACACACAATTTACATATATATTTTTATTTTATTTTTTAATTAATTATTATATAATTTAATAAATATTTTTACATAATTTTTACAAAAATTTCCTATTGGCCCATACTTGTATTTAGGCTTAAAATTACTTAATCTCATAGATTTTCCTTCATATTTTCCAATTAATTAGAAAATACATTTATGCTACTTTTCTAGCCATAAATCACTAATTATAGAGTTCTACATAATTTATCACAATTATTCCATTGTTCAAGCTTAAATAATTAACCGATAATTATTTAATCAATCACTTATTATTTGTTGATAATTTTATTATCTAGAACTAATTACCTCCTCTCAAAATATGAACTAACATTGCTATTTTATCTCCCATGTAAAATATCAAAAATTATGGAGTTAGTTATGATCTCCAAATACTTTATAATTGTTATTTTACAATTCTTCCAAGCTTATAATTTATTAAATTACCAAAATTAGAGACAATATATTCTCTCAATTTTAATAATTATTTTACTACCTCAGGATTTTTCATAATTTTCCTAAGTTATTTATGTCTTACAAGGGCATTTTCGTCATTTTGGCACATTATTATTTTCCTCCTAATTTCCAAGAGATTTTTCCTATGATGCACTTGTGTTATATGTTCACCAAAAAGCAAATTAAAATAGAAACCTATATGTCATGCTAAGCTTATAGATCATGTGACTACCAAATGATTTTATGATGCATACAATAAATCAAAAGGTTTTTATACATATGACCAATTTATTGATGCTAACTTTCACTTCTTGCAATACATGTTAACAGAAAACAAAAATATTAAATATAAAAGTTCCTACCATGTGTTTTAATAATACATCAAGTGTGTCCTTATGAAACCATAGCCTACTTCTCTTCCCAGGCTCATTTTGAGATTGTACACGAATGATTTCTCTTCCCATAGCTCGCAACAAATCATGCATACCAAGTTTGTTCTTCTCATCAATGATTACAAGGCTTCGCTCCACAAGGGTTTTGATTCCAATGTCAGCATAGAAATCACAACCATTTAATATCCGTGTCACATCATTTTTATCCATCCCAATAAAGAAGCAAGATATATCTAAGAATATTTCTTTCTCTGAATCTTCTAAATCGTCAAAGCTTATTTTTAGTTTCTTCTGTATCTTCTTGTTGGGAATTTTTTAAGCTTCTTCAATACACTCTTCCATTCCTTCACTTTTCTATGAAATAAATAGGAGCCAAGGACTTCAAGAGCTAATGGAAGTCCCCACAGTATGTGACTATATCTCTTGAAAGTTTGGTGAAATCTTCTTTAGGACACTCTTGTTTAAATGCATGCCAACTAAAAAGCTTAATGGATTCTCCTTCATCCAAATTCTTCATTTTATAAACTTGACAGCCCATTTTACGGAGGAGAAATTCATTTCTAGTTGTGATGATTATTGTGCTCCTGTTTTAAACCAACTATGACTTCCAACTAAAGCTTTCAGTTGGGCCAACTTATCCACATCATCAAGCACAACCAATGCCTTTCTATGCCCAAGTCTTTCACTCAATGTGATTTTTCCTGATTCAATCTTATTTATTGTCATTTTTGTTGTCTTGCATATTTCAGAAAGAAGTTGGTTCTTAAGCGCACTTTGCCCTCTTTTTGATTCCAAACTTTTCTAATCTTTGGAAGGTAACTTCTACTTTCAAATGTGCGACCAATTTCATTATAAATGGCTTTGGCAATAGTTGTTTTACCTGTGCCTCCCATTCCCCATATCCCTACCATAACAACATCTTCATATTCATGTTGATGGTATTGGAGCATTTGATCACTTCTTGAACACGATCATCCACTCCTATTGGGTGGTCAGCGACAAACAAATCTTTCTTGTCCAATATATAACAAACATTCTCAACAATATCTTTCACATTTTTACTCTCATCCCTACAAATCATATAATCATAATAGGAAATGCTCATTAGATATATAAACAGATATGACTACAAATAAAGGAGGAGAAGATTTTGAAAGCTACATGTATTTGATGAAGGGGAGATATTATGAATAAACTATAGATCAAAGCAATGTCACCTAGCCTTAACAAGAGAAAAATATATCAAATAACTCATTATTTAACTATAAAATGAACATTTAATTCACTATGAGCACATTAATTTATATTACATTTATATGAATTAGAATGAGGAACGCCAACCCTGGGCCGGGGGAGGGGGCAGAGAATCAGAGAGAAGTAGGCCGGAATGAGAAAAAGGCAATTTAAACTTTGTGATATCATTCAAAAATAAGGCAAACAAACAAAAATTCTATGGTAAAATTGTCGAAATCCATTTTGCATTGGAGTTGTGATTGGCTTATTAGGATTCATTTTGCAATAAGAAGTTCATTCACCCAGAGTTAATTAGTTGCGATATAAATAATTCAGAAGTTAAGAATAAAAAACTAACTTGGAACTAAGCACAATAAATGACAACACATGTATCACATGCTAGGTTGATTTTCATAATAAACCGTGTATGATTATGAGAGGAATATTCTTCCTTTAATATTAGGTTCGATAAAGGAAATTGTGAGCAAAACAATCATATGCTATATTAGACATGAGACTTTTATAATATGCAACTTTCAAAATTGAACGTGGTAGGAAACAGGCAATAAATGTTAAGTCAGTATTCCAAATTATGCGGACCAGTGATATATATTCCAAGTACTCCAAATAATATGCCTATGTACATAGGTATAAATTCACATGAGGTGTCTCAAGGAGCTTAAAGAATTAAAAATTACCTGGAACCAAGTACAACGATCCCTGCAATGCTCCCAGCCATAGCAAGGTTTGTCCTCCAATTGGAAACAAGATCTTCATGTGGTGAAGTTCTACGTACCAGATATTGAAATGCTTCTCTAAAACTAGAAGTTTGATTACGAATTTCCGATGGATCCACATCATAAAACACAGGAAGAACCACCTGCTGATTTGATTTATGAAACTCCATAATTAATGACAACTCCTCCAAACACCATTTAGATCTAGCGTATTCCTTAGAGAAGACAAGTATTGCAATTTTTGAACTTCCGATTGCTTGCATTAGTTCTGTTTTGATATAATTTCCTCTGGGAAGCTCAATATCATCTTTGAAAACAACAGTGCCTGCATTACATAGAGCCGAATAGAGATGTGATGTAAAAGTTTCCCTAGTGTCTTCACCTCTGAAACTCAAGAACACTTCATACCTATGACCTGAATATTATATTTCACAAATACACAATATCAATAAATTAAATACCTATTTAAATTAATATAATAAAAATATTATTATGATATAAATATTTTTATAATTTAAGATTATATAATGTCAGAAATATTATGGATAATAACCTACCTCGATTTTGAAGCTTGTTTTGTGAAATTTCACGTATTATTTGCTTTCCCATGTCCTGCAACAGATCATGTGTTCTAAGTTTGTTGTTATTGTCAATGGTGACAAGGCTTCGATCCATTAGGACACTTATCCCAGTGCGAGCATTACATCCACTTCCATCCAACTTTTGTATCACATCATTCATGTCCTCCCCAATATAAATTACAACTATATTTATAAATATTTCTTGTTCACGAAAATCTAAAGAGTCATAGCTAAGCCTCAATATATTGTATATTCTTTGATGATAAGATTTTCTCTCTAGCTTGCTTGATGCCGAATTCCATTTCATCAGTGACTGCCCAAACATACAACAGCCAAGGACTTTAATAGATAGTGGCAGTCCCTCAGTATAATCAACCATTCTTCTACTAAGATCAATGAAGTTTTCTTTAGGACTTGCTTGTTTGAATGCTTCTCGACTGAAAAGTTCAAGAGACGCATGGGCACTCAAAACTTTCATGCTATATAGAAGGTTCACTGGAAAGGCCTGAAGTAGATGTAAATCTCTACTTGTAATGATTATTCTGCTACCTTCACCAAACCATTCACGATCTCCTCTTAAAGTATCTAGTTGCTCCAAGCGATTCACACCATCCACCACAACAAGTACCTTCTTGAGGCCTCCTGATTTAGGGCATTTCCTCTCCCAAGCTCCCATGTCATCATTTGAAAGAAAATACGTACTCTCAAAGTCGTAACAAATGTGGTCAAAAATGAGTCTGGCAATAGTTGTTTTGCCAATACCCGCCTTTCCCCATATCCCTATGGAGACCACATCTTTTGATTCATGGTTACGAAGCATTGTAATCACTTCTTGCACTTGAGAACTCACTCCAACTATGCCATATGTGGCTAAGGGGCCTTTCTGTTCAATATATAATGAACAATCTTGACAATATTCTGAATATACTCACTTTCATTTAAAGAAAGAAGAGCAAAAAGGGAGCAATGATTAATTAACCATGACTACAAATAAAAGTAGAATAGTTAAACGAATCAAGAGCAACACATACATTCCCATCAATAAATTGAATGATATAAGTCAGTTCACAAAATCATAACTCCATGTTAATCGTGTTACATAAATTAAGCTTCCACTACGTAGCTTGAATAAAAGGGAACTATGCTTGTCCTTTATCCAAAAGTTGTTATCAATCAAAGTTTCAACGATGACAAACACGGAACAAATAAGATGCTTAGTTGATTGCTATAAGTTTTGATTAAAAAAAAAAAAATTTTTATATGACTTGGGTGAATAGATTTTTATAGCCTAAATTAAACACACTTTGTCACATTAATTATTATTATTTAACTACAAAACATTCAGGTTCCTCTTGTGTGCGAACAGTCCACCCAAAACATCAATTTTATAAATCAATATCAGACTTAACTTTTAATAACTAATTGTTATAGATTGCATTACTAAAAAAATTTGTTCTAGAATGCAACAATAACTTGTCTCTCCCTCACATGCAAAGTAATGGCAAAACTTAAAAAATGAAATAAATAAATAAATTACTTGAACACCATATGATCACCAACATCAAACCCATAAATGCCTCCAGCTTCACTAAGAGTTGTCCTCCACCTTGACACTTCATCTTCAGAGGGTGAAATTCTTTGTATAAGATATTGAAATGCTTCTCCAAAACTAGAAGTTTGATTATGAATTTCCGATGGATCCACATCATAAAACACAGGAAGAACCACCTGCTGATTTGATTTATGAAACTCCATAATTAATGACAATTCCTCCAAAAACCATTTAGATCTTGCGTATTCCTTAGAGAAGATGAGTATTGCAATTTTTGAACTTCCGATTGCTTGAATTAGTTCAGTTTTGATATAATCTCCTCTGGGAAGCTCAACATCATCTTTGAAAACATCAATGCCTGCATTATATAGATCCGAATAGAGATGTGATGTAAAAGTTGCCCAAGTGTCTTCACCTCTGAAACTCAGGAACACTTCATACGTATGACCTGAATATTATATTTCATAAATACACAATATCAATAAATTAAATTCCTATTTAAATTAATATAATAAAAATATTACTATGATATAATTTTTTTAATTTAAGATTGTATAATGTCAGAAATATTATGGATAATAACCTACCTCGATTTTGAAGCTTGTTTTGTGAAATTTCACGTATTATTTTCCTTGCCATGTCCTGCAACAGATCATGTGTTCTAAGTTTGTTGTTCTTGTCAATGGTGACAAGGCTTCGATCCATTAGGACACTTATCCCAGTGCTAGCATTACATCCACTTCCATCCAACTTTTGTATCACATCATTCATGTCCTCCCCAATATAAATTACAACTAGAGTTATAAATATTTCTTGTTCGCGAAAATTTAAGGAGTCATAGCTAAGCCTCAATATATTGTACATTCTCTGATCGGAATTTGAAATAGCTAGCTTCCATGATGTCGACTTCCATTCCATCAGTGACTGCCCAAACATACAACAACCAAGGACTTTAATAGATAGTGGCACTCCCGCAGTACAATCAACCATTGTTCTACTAAGATCAATGGATTTTTCTTCAGGAATTGCTTGTTTGAATGCTTCTCGACTGAAAAGTTCAAGAGACGCATGGGCACTCAAAACTTTCATGTTATATAGAAGGTTCACTGGAAAGGCCTGAAGTAGATGTAAATCTCTACTTGTAATGATTATTCTGCTTCCTTCACCAAACCATTCACGATCTCCACTTAAAGTGCCTAGTTGCTCCAAGCGATTCACACCATCAACCACAACAAGTACCTTCTTGAGGCCTCCTGATTTAGGGCATTCCCTCTCCCAAGCTCCCATGTCATCATTTGGAAGAAAATATGTACTCTCAAAGTCATAACAAATGTGGTCAAAAATGAGTCTGGCAATAGTTGTTTTGCCAATACCCGCCTTTCCCCATATCCCTATGGAGACAACATCTTTTGATTCATGGTTATGAAGCATTGTAATCACTTCTTGCACTTGAGAACTCACTCCAACTATGCCATATGTGGCTAATGAGCCTTTTTGTTCAATATATAATGAACAATCTTGACAATATTCTGAATATACTCACTTTCATTTAAAGAAAGAAGAGCAAAAAAGGGAGCAATGATTAATTAACCATGACTACAAATAAAAGCAGAATAGTTAAACTTATCAAGAGCAACACATACATTCCCATCAATAAATTGAATGATATAAGTCAGTTCACAAAATCATAACTCCATGTTAATCGTGTTACATAAATTAAGCTTCCACTACATAGCTTGAATAAAAAGGGAACTATGCTTGTCCTTTATCCAAAAGTTGTTATCAATCAAAGTTTCAACGATGACAAACACGGAACAAATAAGATGCTTAGTTGATTGCTATAAGTTTTGATTAAAAAAACATTTTTATATGACTTGGGTGAATAGATTTTTATAGCCTAAATTAAACACACTTTGTCACATTAATTATTATTATTTAACTACAAAACATTTAGGTTCCTCTTGTGTGCGAACAGTCCACCCAAACATCAATTTTATGAATCAATATCACACTTAAGTTTTAATAACTAATTGTTATAGATTGCATTGCTAAAAAAATTTGTTCTAGATTGCAACAATAACTTGTCTCTCCCTCACATGCAAAGTAATGGCAAAACTTGAAAAAATGAAATAAATAAATAAATTACTTGAACTCCATATGATCACCAACATCAAACCCATAAATGCCTCCAGCTTCACTAAGAGCTGTCCTCCACCTTGACACTTCATCTTCAGAGGGTGAAATTCTTTGTATAAGATATTGAAATGCTTCTCCAAAACTAAAAGTTTGATTATGAATTTCCAATGGATCCACATCATTAAACACAGGAAGAACCACCTGCTGATTTGATTTATGAAACTCCATAATTAATGACAATTCCTCCAAACACCATTTAGATCTGGCGTATTCCTTAGAGAAGATGAGTATTGCTATTTTTGAACTTCCAATTGCTTGAATTAGTTTGGTTTTGATATAATTTCCTCTGGGAAGCTCAACATCATCTTTGAAAACAACAATGCCTGCATTACATAGATTTGAATAGAGATGTGATGTAAAAGTTGCCCAAGTGTCTTCACCTCGAAACTCAAGAACACTTCATACCTATGACCTGAATATTATATTTCATAAATACACAATATCAATAAATTAAATTCCTATTTAAATTAATATAATAAAAATATTATCATGATATAATTTTTTTAATTTAAGATTATATAATGTCAGAAATATTATGGATGATAACCTACCTCGATTTTGAAGCTTGTTTTGTGAAATTTCACGTATTATTTTCCTTGCCATGTCCTGCAACAGATAATGTGTTCTAAGTTTGTTGTTATTGTCAATGGTGACAAGGCTTCGATCCATTAGGACTTTTATCCCAGTGCTAGCATTACATCCACTTCCATCCAACTTTTGTATCACATCATTCATGTCCTCCCCAATATAAATTCCAACTAGAGTTATAAATATTTCTTGTTCGCGAAAATCTAAAGAGTCATATCTAAGCCTCAATATATTGTACATTCTCTGATCGGAATATGAACTACCTAGCTTCTTTGATGCCGACTTCCATTCCATCAGTGACTGCCCAAACAAAAAACAGCCAAGGACTTTTATAGCTAGTGGCAGTCCCGCAGTATAATCAACCATTCTTCTGCTAAGATCAATGAAATGTTCTTCAGGACTTGCTTGTTTGAATGCTTCTCGACTGAAAAGTTCAAGAGACGCATGGGTACTCAAAACTTTCATGTTATATAGAAGGTCCACTGGAAAGGCCTGAAGTAGATGTAAGTCTCTAACTATAATGATTATTCTGCTCCCTTCACCAAACCATTCACGTCCTCCACTTAAAGTATCTAGTTGCTCCAAGCGATTCACACCATCAACCACAACAAGTACCTTCTTGATGAAAAGTTCTTCCCATCAACTTGAGGCCTCCTGATTTAGGGCATTCCCTCTCCCAAGCTCCCATGTCATCATTTGAAAGAAAATATGTACTCTCGAAGTCATAACAAATTTGGTCAAAAATGAGTCTGGCAATAGTTGTTTTGCCAATACCCGCCTTTCCCCATATCCCTATGGAGACAACATCTTTTGATTTTTGGTTATGAAGCATTGTAATCACTTCTTGCACTTGAGAACTCACTCCAACTATGCCATATGTGGCTAATGAGCCTTTTATGTTCAATATATAATGAACACTCTTGACAATATTCTGAATATACTCACTTTCATTGTTGTGAATTATAAAGAAAGAAGAGCAAAAGAAAAGGGAGCGTTGATTAATTAACCATGACTACAAATAAAAGCAGAATAGTTAAACGTATCAAGAGTAACACATATATTTCCATCAATAAATTAAATGAATTTTAACATCTTGACAAGAAATTAAAATAATATAAGTCAATTCACAAAATCATAACTCCATGTAAATCGTGTTACATAAATTATGCTTCCACGGCATAGCTTGAATAAAAACGGAACTATCAAAGTTTCAATGATGACAAGCACGGAACAAATAAGATGCTTAGTTTTTTTTTATTTATTTTTTTTTTTGATATAAGAAAGTTTTGGAGGGTTCGACATCGGTCCCCACTGAGGCCGGCAGCACGGCCCTGGGCTCTATGAGCACTTAGACGAGATCGCCTACCAAAGGAGTCAGCGACGGCGAGGGGATCGAACCCACGACCCAAGCTAATCCTGAATCCTTACCATCTATGCCAACTCACATTGGCATAAGATGCTTAGTTGATTGCTATAAGTTTTGACATAAAAACATTTATAGGAATTTTTTTATATGATTGGGTTTATAGATTTTTATAGCCCAAAATAAACACACTTTACAACATTAATTATTATTATTTAACTACAAAACATTCAGTTTCCTCTTGTGAGCGAACAGTCCACCCAAAACATCAATTGTATGAATCAATATCACACTTAACTTTTAATAACTAATTGTTATAGGTTGCATTGCTAAAAGAAATTGTTTTAGATTGCAACAATAAGTTGTCTCTCCCTCACACGCAAAATAATAGCAAAACTGAAAAAAAAATGTAATGCAAAACGAAAAAATAAATAAATTACCTGGACTCGATATGATCAGGAACATCAAACCCATAAATGCCTCCAGCTTCACTAAGAACTGTCCTCCACCTTGACACTTCATCTTCAGAGGGTGAAATTCTCTGTATAAGATATTGAAATGTTTCTCCAAAACTAAATTCTTGATTACGAACGTCATACTTATCCACACCATAGAAAATGGGAAGAAGTACATGATCACGAGATTTGCGAAACTCCATGATTTTTGTTAGTTCCTCGAGGCACCTTCTAGAACTTGCATAGTGGTTAGTGAAAATGATGATTGAAATCTCAGAACCTTCAATATTGCTTTGTGATATCTCAAGTTGTAATACCCCGAAATTTGAATTAGGGAATTTAAGGGCCAAAGTGCCAAAATGACCAAAATACCCCTGGGAGGAGTAAATAACTTAGGAAAATGGTGAAAAATCCTAAAGGGCAATGAAATAATTATTTAAATTGAGAGAGAGTATATCTCTAATTTTGGTAATTTAATAAATTACAAACTTGGAGAAATTGAAGAAGAATGCTCAAAAAGTATGGTAATGACCATAATGCCCTCACAAATTCTAAAATAAAGCGAAACACATGGAAACAGAAATGTTAATGCAAGAGTATAAAGGAAATTCATGAATAATTATGTAAAGCTCAAAAATTAGTGGAAAATGGTTGAAAATTAGTAAGAATATATTTACTAATTGATTGGAGATTTTTGAGAAAAATAAGTGAGTTTAGGTATTTTTAAGCCTAAATGCAAGAATGGACCAATAGGAAAATCTTGTAAAAAAGTTATGTAAAAATAATTAAATAATTAATTAAATAATTAATTTTTTTTAAAAAAAACGAAATAAAGAAAAAAAAATATGCAGAAAAAAAAAATGAGAATGAAAAGGGAAAATATATATATATATATATATATATATATATATATATATATATATATATATATATATATATATATATGTGCAAGTTGACATATAATAAGAATATAATTAATTAAAGTAAAAAAGTGATGAATAGTAATTTTAAAATTAGGAAACGGATCCTATCTAGAGATCTAGGAATGAGAATTCCAAAGTCGGGGTAGAATATTGATCGGTGGAATTTTATCTTCCGTTAAACTCTTGCGGAAGATAATTCTCAAGCCGTTTGTGCTTTTTCCTAATAAGACGAAATAGGAAATTCGAGAAAATGCCGGATAGCCAAAAGGACGAAAAGGTTATGTTGTGACATTTGGAAAAGAATTGGGAATTTTCATGAACATATTTGGATTCGGTGAATTTTTCGAAGAGATGGGTGTTTAGAAAACAAGTTTCGACACCGGACGCGTTTGGACACGTTTTTCGAGAAAGACTCAACTGGACTGTTGGAACCCTATATGGAATCAAAATATAGGTTAACTTGGACATTTCTACTAAGTGAGGAAATGGTTTCAAAGTTGTAAATCCAGAATTTTGAGATTTCTCCGAAATTACGCGAATCGGGTACCGATCGGGGAAATCGGCTCCAGAAGCTTCTAGAAGGGCCACATGGCCACTTCCCATTGGCCAAGACACTTGGATTTTCGGCCAAGTGTGAATGCAAAAGGGGAAGGAAAGGTTTTTGAAAAGTTGCTTTGGACGGTCCGGATCGATTCTCACAAAGTTGATCAAGACAGTAGAAATCCTACACCTTTTCTTATAAATACCCCCTCCTTCACTTTTCTTCACACCATTCCTTCTTGCCTATTTCGAAATTCTAGGGAGAGAAAGTAGAGAGAGAAGCTCTGGGAAGTTCTCAGAAGTCTTCAACGGGTAAGTCTTTCGGTCTTTAGTTTTTAGTCTTTAGTTCAATAGTTAGTAAGGCTAGAGTAGTCTTTATTTTTATGATTTGGGTATCATATGGGAGGGCTATTTTAGTCTTTATTTTCAAGAATCATAAATGCGTCGAAGTTCTAATGCCAAATCACTAATGAAAGTGATATTACTCCTATAGGACGTCGAAATCCTAATCTGCTGCCGTTACTGTTGCCGAAGTGCCGCTATTGGACGTTTTCACGTTTTTCCGTAGAAAATACGATTTCCGACGGAAGTGCCGTCTCACCGTCAACGAAGGTACGTTCGCGTCTTGTAACACTAATCGATGGATATAGTATGCTTGTAGATGGTATGTGTGCGATGTGTGTATAATGTGTATATATGTGGGGTGTTGTTGGAATGCATATTATGTTAGAAAATAACTGTATGCATCTTTGGGAGCGATATAGTTGCAAGCTGGGAGCGATACATTTATAATGCTGGGAGCGATACATCTATAAAAGCTGGGAGCGATATATCTGCATGCTGGGAGCATTACATGTGCATTGGTTGGGTGTGGTTTATATGTTATTGTTGTGTAACCATATGTGTAATCAGTATACATGAGGTTAACTGTTACACGAGATCCGGTGCGGATCTCGGCTCTCAATATAGCGTCGGGGTCGGAAGGACCGAGGAACGAGGAGAGAGGAAGCAGCAGGTTCGAGGATCCTATGAAGACTTTCCATTATTATCCTTTACTTTTGGAACTCTCGGTTACTATACCGTTTATGTAATTAGCCAGTGGGCATTTTGAATATATATATCAGTTACTTTTCCGCTCAAATGCTCTACTCTGATGATTTTGAAACGATGTTTGACAAAAAAAAATTATACTGCTTTTGAAAAGTCGGGTTGTTACAGTTGGTATCGGAGCGTAGTCTTGGCATGGATCGACTAAGTTATTACGGACGGTTTGGTGCCGAAGGCAAGGCTAGTCTACGTGGGTATGCCAATCGATCGCCGTGAACTCGGTGAGGCCCCATGGTAAACACTTACCTGGCCATTCTGTTCGGTTAACGGAGTTAGGTTCTAAGCCTTTTCAAAAATTTAGAGCATATTTTGAAAATAAGTACCGATATAGGCACGAGTCGGTGTACCCCCGTACCCGCTTCTGAGTAGACCAAATCAATGAAATTCTGATGAAGGGGGAGATTTTGCGGGAGTGTATTCATTTGTAGTAAGTGTGGTAAAAGCTGGGAGCAGTGTAAATGCTAAGCACGATAGAGTTTAGAGACTAGTGTGGTAAAGTCCGTGTTATGCGGAATGTCTTCCTTTATCTAACGTTAACGTTTCCTCTAATCAAGGAACGCGACATGGCGAATCGAGAGGAGCCGGAGCTCCCGAGAGGCGGGGCGAGGCCGAGGCGGAGAACGAGGTAGACAACCTCGGGTAAATCCGTACCAAACCAACCGAGAGCAGGATGAGATACAGGAGATGAGGAGAACCCTGCAAGAGCAGAGGGCTCTCATAGATGCACTGCTGGAAAGACAGAATAGACAAGACCAAGAAGCTGAGAGACAACTGGAAAGACGACAGAATGAGGAAGAGCATAATGAAGAAGAAGAAGAAGAAAACGAGCAAAGTGATGAGTACGATGAGGAAGCTGAGGAATCTGATAGATCCCAGACACCTCCACGACAAGGGAGACCTGTGCAGACCACACAACATTGGGTCACACAGTTTTGCAAGCTCAAGCCACCTGCTTTTCAGGGAAGAACGAATTGGCGGAGGATTGGATGATGAGCTTAGACAAGATATTTGAAGTGATGGAATGCCCGGAGGACCAGAAAGCTCACCGGCAATTTATAAGTGGAAGGGGACGCACATAGATGGTGGAAGAGTGTTTCCACAACCCTTCAAGGCACCATTACAGGAAACATTCTTGGAACAGTTCAACGAGCGATATTTTCCTCCCTCGGTGCAGGTGATTAAGGAGGAAGAATTTCTGCGCAGTCCAAGAGGAAATGAAGAATCATTCGACGACTACTTCGCTCGTTTCACCAACTCGTCTCGTTATTCTTCATATCCGAAAAGCCACGTGAATGAAAGCCGGAAGGCAAACCGATTAGTGATCGGACCGAAATATGATATAAGGGCGAGGCTAGTATCGCAACAATTTCCAAAAATGGCTCAAGCGGTAGAATCTTGCCGGATGACTGAGCGCAACTGAAGGAGTTACGTAAGTCACGGAATCACAATGGTAGCCGTGCCGATCAAAGCGAGGGTAGCGTGGAAATTCCTCACGAAAGAGAGAAGCACCATGGGATGACTCTCAAAGAGAAAGCAAGAGGCCATTTCGGTTTGAGCAGAACAACTCAAAAATGATGGAGTCCCGACCATGTCCCGAATGCGGGAAGTACCATCCCTATGAGTGTTTTAACAAAAGGGTTTGTTTCGGATGTCGGAGCCGGGACACATTATTACAAATTGTCTGAGAAAGGTACGGAGAAACGAGTTTGCTACGGATGTCGAAACCGGGACACATTGCCCGAATCGCCCGAGAAAGTCTGTAGGATTCAAGCCACAGAACCCGGGCCGAATGTACGCGCTAACCGATACCATGGACAGAGAACTTCCAGAGAGAGTCCAAGGTACTATCTCTCTTAGTAAGGAATTTTCTCTGTACGTTAACTATGTGTTAGTTATTCAACTAAATCGTATGATACGTGAACCATCTTCGTGACGTATTCCGCGTTTCCTCGTTATTTTTCTACCGTAATCATGTCATTGAGTAGGAGGTATCTTATGTTGTCATGGTGTATGGGAACCATGGAGACATTTTGATAATCTTGTGTTAACATGGTGTATGGGAACCATGGAGACATTTTGGTATCGTGGTGTTAACCGCGGTGTATGGGAACCACGGGAAACATCATATATCAAGGTACAATATGACAAGATCGTAGTAGTCAAATCAAAGCGAATTCTCGATCACCGGGAGGAGCAAGAGAGGACAAAGTGAAGATCCGACGCGTATAGCCCGTGAGTCCGAGTAGGACGGAGTCTAGTTAGTACAAAGTATAGTGGGATGGGTACAAATTTCGAGGGCGAAATTTTGTTTAACTGGGAGAAATGTAATACCCGAAATTTGAATTAGGGAATTTAAGGGCCAAAGTGCCAAATGACCAAAATACCCCAGGGAGGAGTAAATAACTTAGGAAAATGGTGAAAAATCCTAAAGGGCAATGAAATAATTATTTAAATTGAGAGAGAGTATATCTCTAATTTTGGTAATTTAATAAATTACAAACTTGGAGAAATTGAAGAAGAATGCTCAAAAAGTATGGTAATGACCATAATGCCCTCACAAATTCTAAAATAAAGCGAGAACACATGGAAACAGAAATGTTAATGCAAGAGTATAAAGGAAATTCATGAATAATTATGTAAAGCTCAAAAATTAGTGGAAAATGGTTGAAAATTAGTAAGAATATATTTACTAATTGATTGGAGATTTTGAGAAAAATAAGTGAGTTTAGGTATTTTTAAGCCTAAATGCAAGAATGGACCAATAGGAAAATCTTGTAAAAAAGTTATGTAAAAATAATTAAATAATTAATTAAATAATTAATTTTAATTTAAAAAAAAAACGAAATAAAGAAAAAAAAATGCAGAAAAAAAAATGAAAATGAGAATGAAAAGGAAAATATATATATATATATATATATATATATATATATATATATATATATATATATATATATATATATATATATATGTGTGTGTGTGTGCAAGTTGACATATAATAAGAATATAATTAATTAAAGTAAAAAGTGATGAATAGTAATTTTAAAATTAGGAAACGGATCCTATCTAGAGATCTAGGAATGAGAATTCCAAAGTCAGGGTAGAATATTGATCTGTGGAATTTTATCTTCCGTTAAACTCTTGCGGAAGATAATTCAAAGCCGTTTGTGCTTTTTCCTAATAAGACGAAATAGGGAAATTCGAGAAAATGCCGATAGCCAAAAGGACGAAAAGGTTATGTTGTGACATTTGGAAAAGAATTGGGAATTTTCATGAACATATTTGGATTCGGTGAATTTTTCGAAGAGATGGGTGTTTAGAAAACAAGTTTCGACACCGGACGCGTTTGGACACGTTTTTCGAGAAAGACTCAACTGGACTGTTGGAACCCTATATGGAATCAAAATATAGGTTAACTTGGACATTTCTACTAAGTGAGGAAATGGTTTCAAAGTTGTAAATCCAGAATTTTGAGATTTCTCCGAAATTACGCGAATCGGGTACCGATCGGGTCGATTCTCATAAAGTTGATCCGACTACCGAAATCCTACACCTTTTCTTATAAATACCCCCTCCTTCACTTTTCTTCACACCATTCCTTCTTGCCTATTTCGAAATTCTAGGGAGAGAAAGTAGAGAGAGAAGCTCTGGGGGAATTGTGCAGCGAAGCCCTGTAGAAGTCTTCAACGGGTAAGTCTTTCGGTCTTTAGTTTTTAGTCTTTAGTTCAATAGTTAGTAAGGCTAGAGTAGTCTTTATTTTTATGATTTGGGTATCATATGGGAGGGCTATTTTAGTCTTTATTTTCAAGAATCATAAATGCGTCGAAGTTACGCGAAATTTTGGGAAGAAAATAGCCTATGTAGCGGAAGCGCCGCGAAATTCCGCCAAGTAGGGGTATAGGGGCAAAATGGTAATTTTTACCTAAAATGCCGTTATAATGCCAAATCACTAATGAAAGTGATATTACTCCTATAGGACGTCGAAATCCTAATCTGGCCGCCGTTACGCCCAAGTGCCGCTATTGGACGTTTTCACGTTTTTAGTAGAAAAGTACGATTTCCGACTAAGTGCCGTCTCACCGTCAACGAAGGTACGTTCGCGTCTTGTAACACTAATCGATGGATATAGTATGTTGTAGATGGTATGTGTGCGATGTGTGTATAATGTGTATATATGTGGGGTGTTGTTGGAATGCATATTATGTTAGAAAATAACCGTATGCATCTTTGGGAGCGATATAGTTGCAAGGTGAGAGCGATACATTTATAATCTTTGGGAGCGATACATCTATAAAAGCTGGGAGCGATATATCCGCATGCCGGGAGCATTACATGTGCATTGGTTGGGTGTGGTTTATATGTTATTGTTGTGTAACCATATGTGTAATCGTATACATGAGGTTAATTGCTACCCGAGATCCGGTGCGGATCTCGGCTCTCAATATAGCGTCGAGTCGGAAGGACCGAGGAACGAGGAGAGAGGGAAGCAGCAGTTCGAGGATCCGGTGAAGACTTTCCATTATTATCCTTTACTTTTTGGAACTCTCGGTTACTATACCGTTTATGTAATTAGCCAGTGGGCATTTTGAATATATATATCAGTTACTTTTCCGCTCAAATGCTCTACTCTGATGATTTTGAAACGATGTTTGACAAAAAAAAATTATACTGCTTTTGAAAAGTCGGGTTGTTACACATGTCATTTTTTTTCCTTTCTTATTTCTTTCATTACTTTCTCTTTCTTTCTTCTCCCACCGAACTCTGCTGGAGGAGCAACTGTGCAGTTAATTGAAAGACACATCCAAATAGCATTCTGTCTCCAAGTGCAAAATCAAATTTCTAGTCCCTATTAGCCAAATCATGTGTTTTTTCCTTTTCTAGGCAAATCATCTGTGCAAATAGTCCGTTTTTTCCGTTGATCATAAATGTAAAACCTAGTTTGGGAGCATATTTTGATAACAAATGTAAGACATTTTTTCATTTTATCTCTATAATATTCATTATTTTTTCAAACTAATTTGCCTAGCTTATAAACATATATATATTCTAACACCACACATAAGTATTTTAGAGACAATATGTCACATATGTTATAGTTAAGTCATTTATTTAACTTCCTAAATTTACGTAAATTGAATAAATGTATCTTAAATTAAATTAAGGTTTAGAGAAGTATATGTGTGTGTGTGTGTGTGTTGGCCCTTACATAAATGACGTATCAAGTTTTTTTTTTTTTTTTTTGTGCCGAGTGGTAGACTTTCTTAAAATAATAATAACATTTATTTATTTATTGGTAGTTTAAGAAAGATTCAAAAGATTCTCAATTTAATGACAAAATCTAATTTTGGCCTTGAGTTGGAGGTAGCAGGAAGTTTCGATTCTGGCTTCAAAATCGATTTTGAATCACACATAAACAAGACTGGAGGGACTATTAATACTATGGAGTGTGTGTGTGTATTTTTGGCCAAACACACTAAGAATTATATTAAAAGTACATAAATTCTAGAAATTTCAAATAAATTAAAGACACAGGTTAATTTTGGTGGGAATAATTTCTTTTGCGTAGATCAAAATGTCCCTCTTTAATTGTTTTAATACACATCTTTTTTTTTTTTCTTTTTTGAGTATGGCACATAAAATATCTTCCCTGATTCAGCAGATCAGATCCATGGGATGTTCTGTGCCTACGGGGTTAGGACGTCTATCGGATGGGCTAGTGGAGATATGCTTACCTTCAATGCCCAACTTAATTTTTTCTAATAGGAAGATACATGTGCCTATAAAAAAAAATCTAATTTTGCAGTTGGTACAGGAGGTAGCAAGAAGGTTCGATTGTGGCTAAATTGGTTTTGAATGCCAGGTAGGAACAAGAGTAGGAGAAAATAAGACTTGAGGGGCTATGAATTATATATATATATAGAAAGGCCAGATATTAATTCTAGAAAATTCAAATGAAAACAAAATGTCCCATAGTAATAGTATATCAGCGGCTAGTGTGTAGCTAACTTTGGTAAACCTCCGCCTCTTGAATACTTGGCTAAGGAGGAGGGTGATTTCTTTTTTAATACACGTCTTTGTTTTCTGAGTATGGCATATAAAATATATATATCTTCCCATTGAAAGATGAAAGGATTAATTGGTTACCCTGCTGGCTCAGAGGCTGATTCTCCAGATCCATGGTATATTCCGTGACTATTGGCTTCAAAGATATTGGATTGTTGGAACGATCGGTCGTTTCTTCCTGAAGAAGAAGAAGAATCCGTTAAAACTGCAGCAACTAGCATCATTATCATCAATCAAAACAACAATATAAAAAAGGTTGGAGATGGGAGAGGAAAGTTACCTGTAATGCCGGGTTGTTGAAAACAGATGAGGAATCAATCAGAGAACAGAGAGAGAGAGAGAGAGAGAGAGAGATTGATTTAGGAGGCTGTTGCAGCTTCAGGAGGAGACTTAAAGGAGAAGGACCAAGAGTGAAATAAAACGAAGTGTCTCAGAAAGCGACTTATGGGAAGAAGAGAAGGGGAAATGATTCAAAGCCCGAGTTGGCTTTTGCGCTGGATTGGTGTATTGAGGGGTTCCAATTATGTGATTTTCTATTAGGTGTTTCTTATATATTTTTTTCTTTAGGCAAAATTCTAAATAAATACCATTTGAATTTGTAAAGCTCCCAGAAGTCTGTCAAATTTGTAAAAAGACTGAGAGATACCAAGGACCTATGAGGGATATGCAAATTCGCTTGAAATTACCCTTTTGCCCTTAGTTTTAAACAAAAAATCAAAACTCATAACGTAAATTACAACTTTTTTTGAAGGTCTACACTTTTTCAACTCTTTGATGCCCCTAATTGAAATTTTAAAAAAAAAAAATGCACTTTTACAAATTTCATAACGCAATTTGCAAATCTCATAAGGCAATTTAGTGATAACAAATTAATTTATGTAACACCATTAATCGTTACATAAATTAATTAGCTTCCATTACATAGCATGAATAAAAGAGCGTTATGGTAGTCCTATGCTAAAGTTGTTATCTGTTAAAAGTTTCAGTGATGACAAATGCGTCATAAATAAGTCACAATGTGATATATTCCTTTTGGTCCTTATTATAAGGCACCAACTAACAATTCTCACAAATCAATAAAAACAATTAAAGTCACTAAAGTTGTCCTACAATTTAAGTAACTTCCAATATTATCCCTACTAATTGCACTAAACTCTAATGTTATATAATTATTACTCTCACCAACTACCTTTATTAATTAAGAACATATATGGAAACAAATAATTAATACTCCTTAGGAACATGCGAGTGCCTTATAAAAAGGACTAAATAAACTTGTTAATTGGTGTCTTATAATAAGAATAAGAGGATGTACTCCTATGGGCTTTAGTTTTGACTATAAGAAATATTTACAGAAAGAATAAACTTTTTTATATGACTTGGATGTATAGACTGTTATAGCCTAAAACAAACCCGCTTTATATTACAAACAATAATTATTACTATTCAACTATTCTCTCCTGTTCATTTTATTAAGTGTCCTCTAGAACCTTTTTTTATTTTTTATTTTTTATTTAATATATTAAATATTTTTTATATGTGCCTATATTTATCGTTTAGACTTTTATGTTCTTGATTCTTACGGAATAAAAACAGTCTATGCTCAGGAATCAGGATAATGAAAGAAAGTAGAAATTGTCACACGATGCACGATGCTACGCGTTTTGCTTTTTTTTTTTTTTTTGGTAAAATACGCGTTTTGCATTTTTAATATATAAAAGTGGAGGCTTCGTGGCTTTTGCTTTGAGGTTGCGGGTCATCACTTTCACTTTAACAAAGTTAATTTTTCAAAGTGCTGAATCATTTTGTCTCTAAAGTGAAAGTTGAGATAAGTTCTTTAACTAAAAGTAAGGATTTCTTATTGTTATTTTAATCTTAATCACTTTCGTCCAATCTTCCCAGATTGGTTATTGTGTGGGAGGATAGTGCTTTTTGTCATTATGCTTGTTTAGATCATGTTCAGGGTCCTTAAAAGTACTTATTCATGTAATCGAGATAAAACTCCTCTCACATAATACCTCGTATACTGTAAATTATTGAAAAGCTACTTTTGAAAGTTTCAATCGATATTTCAAATAAATACAATTGGGTTCATTTTATTGATAGGGTTAAGATGCAAAAATGCACATGTGTTTTATCATTAGGAGCGCCCAATATCAAGTGTTTTTCTTAGGTGCACAAGTGCACACGAGGTTACAAATTAGGTGCAAAAATGTCATTTGACCGTTAAGTTTGACTTTTTTTGCTAACTGGATGATGACATAGCTTTCAAAGGTGCAAAAATACATATGTGGTTTAGTCAAAAGAGCGTCCAACACTAAGTGTTTTTTTTTTAATAATTTTATTTCAATTAAAGGAAAATTATTATTTCTCT
Source organism: Acacia pycnantha (assembly GCA_025563575.1). Lineage (NCBI taxonomy): Eukaryota > Viridiplantae > Streptophyta > Magnoliopsida > Fabales > Fabaceae > Acacia > Acacia pycnantha. The sequence continues at coordinate 100,515 of JAMWYP010000195.1, read as the reverse complement.
AAGTATAATTACTGTGAGGCCAAATTTTTTCTTATGATTTATCATTTTGGGAAGAAGGATTTATTCAATGGGTAAAAACGGTAAAAATTTTATTTCCATAATTTTTTTAAATCCTTATTAAATTTTCTAATTAATAATTTATAAGTGAGTATTTATGCATTTGAAATTTGATATTATAAATAATATATTTACTTAAAAAATTAGTTTTTTGAAAAATAAATAGTTAAAGAAATAATTTATTTATTCTATCAAAAAAAGAATCCATTTACTTTGAAAAAGTCAGCTTTATAACTATAAGTCTATAACATTTAGTGATTTACTTTCATTCATCATATGAATAGAAATAACTCATTTATTGCATATTTCTTAATGCAATAAAAAAATAAATAATATTGTTCGGTTTTGATTGAAAAATTATTTAAATAATTTCTTGTTCAATTTTTTAGATCAAAAAAAAATTGGTCTTCCAGGGAATTATACCTAGAGAAATAAAATTATTAAATTAAAATAAAGAACTTGGTATTGGACGCTCTTTTGTCAAATCACATGTATATTTTTGCATCTTTGAAAGCCAAGTTATCGTCCAATCAGCAAAAAAAAATCAAACTTAACGGTCAAACGATATTTTTGAATCTAATTTGTAACCACGTGCGCACTTTTGCACCTAAAAAAGTATTTAGTGTTGGGCACTTTTAAGGGTAAAGTACATGTGCATTTTTGCACCTTAATCCTAATTTATATTATTAAGGAAAATGAAAGTAGAATATGAAACCAAAATTTGTCACTTTCTAAATAATAGGAGTATTATGAGAGAAAAAATTAATATGGACTAGTATATATATATATATATATATTCCTTTCCGTCCTTAACATGAGAACAAGTTCACTTTCTTCAGAGTGATTAAAGAAACTAAATAAGCTATTTAATCATATCATATATTGTAAAATCATTTCAAACAAGCTAATCCAAACAAACATGAAACAGAGTCTCTTTGTCTCCTTAATCACAAGTCTTTATTGTTAGAGGGACTGACAATTATGTAACTAAGTAAACTATGAGGATTCAATCAAAACTCAAAACTAGAAAAACCTAATTAAAAATTTGATTAAACTATAAGAATTGACTGATTAATTTTCTCAAACTCCATATATATTATCAAGTACTATGAAGTTATATTTGAGTATTGTTGTTGTTGTTGTTTTTTTTTTTTTGAATGAAAAGGATTTCATTAACGAAAATCAGGGGATGTACAACTGGACTACAAAATAACTAAACTAAATAGAAAACCTATAGAAAGGTAGCAAAACAGGGCTGAGTATGTACAGTAAGAGATTTAACATGGGCTATAATCCCTTCTGTATAAAATCGTTCCTTGCCAAAAATTCTTCGATTCCAAACATCCCAAAGTTTCCAGCATGTGATGCAAATACCAATCTTCCAAGAGGCGGGAAGAGAAGCAGATTGGATGACACGTTGGATCCAAATGTGGATGGGTAGGTTGAAAAAATCGGCCCTGAGGTCATCTGGGAGAATTTTCTTCCAAACCGAGGAGGCCATAGGGCATCCTTTGAGAACATGGTCTAGGCTTTCAGAAGCAGTCTGGCAGAGAGAGCAAAACTTGTCAGTTGTAAAGCCCCTTCGAAAGTGCTCCTCATTGGTTAACAGCTTCTGTTTGAGAAGCAGCCATATAAAGGTCTGAACACGTTGTGCCATAGGGAGATTCAAAATCGCAGACCAGATAGGCTTGGGATCGTTCCAAGATAAGGATTCAAGAGCTTTGTAAGCCGATTTAGAGGTGAAATTCCCCTGTGGCGTGAGATTCCAATGGCAGGACTTGGCTTGTGGAGTTGGGTGAATTATGGTGGAGGAGATTTCCTCAAGCACGGGGGATGGTAAAAGATGCTGGAATAGGTAACCATTTCGTAAATTACATCACAAATCATCCAACAAATAAGCACAGTCACTAAATCATAATTAAAAGCAAACTATGTTCACAAATAACTCACATAAAACATAAGAAACATATCATTAAGCGATATTAGTATGATGACTATTATTGTAACAAATAATTTAATCATTAAACATAAGGGTAATTTTATTTGCAACAAATAATAAATCAAATCATATAATTATAGTATAGTTATTATGTATTTGTAGTTAAATGAATAAATAACTCTATAACAAAGACAAAATATATATAAATTAATAAATTAAAAAAGAAAAAAAAGAAAAAGCTACCGTGAAAATGACTGCAGCCGCTGGCAGAGCCCTCCAAAGGCCGGCCGTTAAGCCCGAGGCCTCCAGGCTGGCCTGCGGCCAATTTCAAATATCTCGTCTATTTTTCAAGCCGGCCCTTGACGGCCAGGGGGTAAACGGGCCGGCCCGATGGGCTCGGCCCGATTCCCGGCTCTAGTAACCATTTCCAAGAGCCATCCTCCCTCACAAATTCAATAATTTCTTTTGCCTGCTCATGAACAGGAATAGGAGAATAAGAAAGATTCTCTAGTGGGCCTAAGTCCGCCACCCAATAATCAGACCAAAAGCGAGTTTGTCGACCATCGAGTATTATTTTGATTCAACTAGAGGCAGCTTGCAAAATGTGATTTTTTTTCCTCCTTTCAAAGTTCAATTTCAGTAACGCTCTTATGGCATAATAGCATGAAAGATTTTATATGAGAGGTCATAAATTTGATCATACCTATAACTCTAAGCTGTTTGCTCTTGTAATTCCAAAAAAAAAAAGGATAATTTCCCAATTTTATTTAAGAGAAACAAATTTGTTCTACTCCACTCGGTCACTATTTAATAGTCATTAGCATTCTGACAACGGGATTGGCACATGGTGAAATGGATGTTGAAGCTTCAAGGCTAGTTCCATTCTGACAAACATATATACAAAGCAAGAGCAGTGCATGACAAGCAATCATCTTGCATATAAATAAAAGGTACTCGCAAGTAAGAATATAAAATATTACAAATTGAACATTTTGCCTCAAAGAAAATAAGCTATTTCCTACTAAGTGCTCTATGAAAATCAGACTTCTCATATATATATATATATATATATATATATATCAAAAAGACAAAATAAGGCAAATAAAATGTTGAACTCTTCAATTTAATTGAGAAGGTGTTCAACCCATTGGTCTAGAATAGCAGGGGAACCATACCAAGGTCTCAACTCATCATCTGAGCCAACAGGAGAGTGATAAACTCCATCCAAGCTAATGTTGAGTGCACCCTCAAGATGTGCAGATACTTCTGGCACCACACCATCACCCCATACATCTGCCTGCCCACAAACCTAGCAAAATCACACATGGCTTCAGTCACCCATGATAGATCAGGAACAACATGACAGTGAAGGATCCATGATACTATTATATATTGGGATTATCATTGGAAAATCATGACAGATTTTACTTTAAAGTGATTTAATTACCTGCTTGTACCCTTGCCCAACAAAGCGAGTTCGGAAAGTCATAGTCATAGGCGGAGAATTGCTTGAAGCACTCATAACGGCAGCTTCAGGAACTGGCTGAGAAGCATTTATGGGAACCACAGACTCAATTTTTGCATTTGACTGGACAAAAAACTGAGCCCCTTCAATATATCTGCATATAGCTTTACTCAGTTAAAATCCATATTACCAATCACTCTTTTGGCTTGGACTATTGAAGTTACACTGAAGATAACAAAAATACTGAACTCTTTACGAATAATTTTAGTGGGGCCTTCATCCCATAAACTCCTAAAGTTGTTAAACAAAATAGATGCCTCAAGCTCTTAGATCAACATGAGGTGTTAAGCCATAAGTATAGTTCCTAACTAAAACACAATTGTTGGCCTTTTAGATTTCAACAACTTTTGGCTCATTACTACAGTCATACTTCAAGATCACAAAGTTGAACATCTTTTTAGGCAAACATGAAATTCAATGAAAATGTCTGTATCATCAACAGCTATTGAAGCATTTAGCACTTGAGGAGCTAAGCAGAAAAAATAACTTCACAATAATGCAACAAATAAGTACCCCATTCAGCAAAGCATAAAGAATGAGCTTACCTTCCAGCAATACAAACATATTTCATTTGAGGGGTGTAAACAGCTTTTGAGCAGTTTTGTTCAACATAGTTCAGGAGACCCCGTGTTTGATCAATAACCCCAGGTGTGCCCTTTGGAGGCGGGCTGAGAAAAATGTAAAATAAAACTTTATCAGAATTTTATTATCATGAACCAGAGAATTTTGAGAATTGTTTCTATCATGTATGAATAATTAAAGCAGTAAGCATAAATTTTAATCCAAAGATGGTTCATGTGGCCAAAAGTGAAGTTGATGTCCCATTTCAGTTTTCACTTGACACTCCGCATAAGCCAAGGAATTGGAAATGACGCTTGGTGCATTTTGTAATTCAATGCCAAGTAAGAACTTAAAATCACATGATTCACATCAGCTTGCCCTTAAGTTGCATCACCATCTCAGTTAATTATCTATTAGTGGCTTAAATTGACAACAGTATTGAATGCAAAATTTGCTTCAAAAGCTAGAATAAAATGATAAAATTTTATATGCATCTTAGAACTAAGAGATCACTTCAATTTAAATAAAACTAGTAATGCATTCTGTAAAGGCAGTAAAGAAACTATGCTGTAAGCATGAACCATTGACCAACTTCAAACCATTTTAGAGGATTTAATATCTATAAGCAAGAAAATTACAGGTGGGGTGTTCCGAGAGTCAATAACAAGGAAATATGAGACATCCCAAATTCTTCCATGTAGACACGTGCAAGCCATCCTCCTGCGGAGTGTCCAATCAAGGATAGAGTCGTACCTAAAACAAGATTATTTTCAGGAATTAGGATTTGTAAATAGATGATGCCCAAAGAAGACATGATGGGGATTCAAATGTTATGTGATGAAGAAAAATGGCAGGGAAGGAAGAGAGTGAATAATTGTTCTAAATTTCATGGTCACCTGGACTTAAGCTGACAGAAAAATCATTTTTTGAAGGATAGATTTAAATGGTTGTTCGATGTGTTTATCTTTCCCTTCTAGCTCTCTCTGCCCTCTTGTTTTCTCCCCAGTTTTATGACATACTTGAGAGTTGTGACATATGAAAGATCACAATAGATGAATCATTTCAGAATGCTGTTTATATATATATTTTTAATAATTATAATTAGACTTTTTTATGTTTTGCAATCACTTGAGCAGTGCAGTTTAACATGCTGCATAAGACCTTTACCATGTAACAGATCAAAGCACCAAGCAGAGTTTTGAGAAACCAAACAAATTAATCACTAATAAAAAAAACAGTCCGAACCAACACAAAATTAAGTTAATAAGGCTATGATTCTATACGCCATTTATTCAACAAAAGAACTATATGGGAAAACAATTCAAGGTCAAATGCAAAAGGCCAGGCTGTTCATCAACCTTCTGCCAACTCCTTTGCCTCCTGAACAGCATCATGAATCCTCTTCAAATACCTACATAGACGAAAGAACAGTTTCGCACCCACGTAATCAACTAAGACCCAAAAAGACATTCCTAATCTTAAGCAAATGGCTTGCATTTTATTTTTATGAATCACTGATACTTAAAAGCTAAAATCTCAGTCTGACACTCATTGGAAGGAGAAAGAAATAAATTAACCTTACCAATCCAGCACAGGCCTAGGTTTAAGAGTGCCCCGCCAGTAATTTGGATCGACCAAACCAGCGGCATTCCTTAGCCAGTCAATTCTCGATACCTTAGCCACAACCGTGGGAACGCCATACTTGTCATTCAATGTCTGAACCAACTTCTGGTAGTCACCCGAATTGTTCCCTAAACCCTAAGAATCAATGGAGAAAATATCATCAACACAAAGTGAGGCACCAAATGGCCAAAATTTTAGACAAATGCATTTAAGCTAAACAGCAGTAGAAATGTCTTGAAAGATCCGCTTCGAATTCTAATCAGAGCCCGATCATCCAAAAAAATACCTAAAGCCTAAATTCTTAATGCATTTGTTTGGTGCTTGTGAGAGAAAGAAAGAGGACTAACAGGAAGTATAACGGCGGGGCGATAGGTGGAGGAAGAAGGTGAGGCTGGCGATAATGGAATTGTGCAATGCGTTCTGTGAGGAGAGACGAAGATGGGGCCACCCATTTTGCTGAAGCGAGCAAAGCATGAGGAGTAAGGAAGGAAGTGTCTGAAAGGCGTTAAAGCTCATCAGATAATTTTGAATGCGAGGTCCAAAATTGCCAACCAGAAGTGGAGGACGCAGAAGGTTGCTAGGCGCGGTTTGGTTCTTCCAAGGCGTCCGGTTCAGAGAAAGAAATCACTTCACAGCCTCTCGTTTGACCCAACGATTACAGGCGTGCCACACTGCCATGTCACCCAATTTTTTCCATTTATTTGAACGACGTCGTTTTTTCTGTCTTGCAAAGAAAGAGATCCCACCCTCACAAACCAGGAAGCAGCTTATGCCTTACTAGCAGGGGGCGGAGCTTGGGATAAAAATTTGGGAGGCCAAATAGTGGTAGGGGATTCGAGGGTTTGGGGGAAGCGCCCCCGAAAATTTTTTTTAAGGAAAATTTTATATGCATTAAAAAACAAAAGAATATAAACCAGAAAAGAAAAGAATATAAAAAAATACACCACAAACATTGGAAGTCAAGAGGCTTTAATTTATGTGATTGTGAATCTTTGGTTCAACCATAAACTTCATGTAATTGAACACCATAACATTGGAAGGCAAGAGGCTGAGGTTTAGAATGAAAAATCAATTAACTCCATCCATAGATGTAGTGTAAAATGAGTAAAAGCATACTAAAGAATACACCACAAAAGTAAATTTCACTGATAAGCTAAAAATTTCAGGTAATTAGAATGAAATATAGAAAAAAATGACAAGATTAAAATAAATAATACAAGATCTGAATGAAACACAAATTGAATTATAAGCCCTAGAGATATATAAAGAGGGGGGAAAATTGAGGGGGCCAAAATTTAATTTTACATTATATTAAATTTTTTTAACAAAAAAATTCCAAACAAATTTTTTTTTTGGGGGGGCCATGGCCCCCACCAGTCCCTTATAAGCTCCACCTCTGCTTACTAGCTCATTTGGGAAGATTAAGAAAACTGTTTTCTGAAGCACTTTTCTAAAAGTTAAGGATAAAACTCTTTATATATACTTACTTCGAATATCATAAAAGTTTTGACCAAAAAAAGAATGTCATAAAAGTACTTTTGAAAAATTAAGGGTTAGGTATCAATTTTGTTCTGGAAGTATACCCCCAAGAGCAATTTTACCCTGAAAGTTTTTTGGGTTCAATTTTGCTCCGGAAGTATTAAAAGGGAGCAATGTTGCCCTTAGGTAGACACTGACGCCGTTAGGGAATACTCGAGTGTGACCCCTCACACTCGAGTGTGTACGAGGGAGCAATTTTGTATGAATATGAGTGTGCAACTTTTTTTGCACACTCAAAGGTGCACCCTCGAGTGTTCACACTGATGCACTTCAGGAAAAAAAAAATATTCGTGTCCGTACATACTCAAGTGTGAGACCTCACACTCGAGTGTGTTGTAACCATGGTTTGTGAAACCGGACCGGACCGGGCCAAGGCTTAGGCAGAAACCGCCATAGCCGTGCGTGGCCAGGTCAGTTTAGGGTTAAAGCGGTCTAACCGGTCAGCCGATCGACCGTGAAACAGGTAAACCGGTGTGACCGGACGGGTTACTGGGGTGACCGATCGGACAATTTTATTTTATTTTTAGGTTTTTTTGAAATTTTGCCTCACACTACTGTTTATTTCTTGAAGTGAAACTGTGAAAGAGCTTTGTTCATCTCGATTTAGAGTTTCGTTCCATTGTGCAGAGCTTCAGATTTATTATTGTTGAATGTTTTAATAATGAAGGTGCCTAGAATACTACCACTCCCAATCTCGAGTCTAGCAATTCTCCACACATTACGGTGTTAAAAAGGATCTGCTTGAAAATATTTTATCATCATATACTTGTTTTGATATTTTGCTATCATGAATATATTGTCTCAAATGTAGGTTGTAAATAAAATTGTTAGGAATATCGAATATGTCACAAGTATTGAAGTATATGGTTATTTTGCTCCGATCTAAAATATTGAAATGATATATAGTATGTCAAAATTAGGTTGGTGTGATAAGAAATTAATTATTTTCTAATTTTTATACCTCACCTAGGTTGCGTTGACCCCGGTCGACCCACTAACCCTTAACCCAAGACTTCGACCAGGTTCAGTGACCGGTCCGGTTTCGAACCTTGGTTGTAACTCCGTTAGCGTCTACCTAATGAGGAGTGCAACATTACTCCTTTTTTATACTTCCGGGGCAAAATTGAACTCAAAAAAACTTTTAAGACAAAATTGTTCCTGGGGTATACTTCCGGGACAAATTTGGTACTTAACCCAAAAATTAAAACAAACATGCCTGAAATGGCAAAATTTGATAACTTAGAATGTAACGAAGCATGTGAGGAGCTATGGAAAAAAAAAAGAATAAGGAGCGGAGAGTTGAGCAAGAAAGTGAAGCAATGATGGATGCATGATTGCAACAAGTGTAGAGGAGATGGTGAATCTCAGAAGCCTAAAAGCTAAGCCAACGTCTTATTGTAATTCACTCCTATGAATGGGCTATGTTAGTGTAGCAAATGGTGCTTTTGACATGGAAGAAGATGACTTGTTGTACCATGAGCTTAATCGCTCCTGGGAACTTGCTCAACCTTATGAGGAGGTACAGAAAATTATGCATTTGTAACATGTGATTCCTATAGATCATGAGGAATACAATGAATGGTGTCAACCTTAGAATGCCACTCTCGTTCTAACTATCTTGGGCAAGAGACTCATTGCATATCAGTTGAAAGGCCAGCAGAGCCGTATTTGGCCCAGTCTAGCTTCCATGCCAATGAAACCCAAACCAACTTATGGGGCCCAATGAAAACATACAGAAGTATACTTATTTAATTTAATTAGGTTAAGGAAGTTAATTTAGTTAGCTAATATGATATATATTTTCTAAAACATTTTAGTCATCTTTCTTAATTCTCTCATTCTTTCTCCTCATTGATTATTGTTGAATAGCTAAGAAAATATTGACAAATATAAAAATTATGTCTTTTATTTATAACTAAGAACAACTCCCAGAAGGAGTATATGACAACATGTCTAGTATGGGCTCCAAGCCCATTTCTACCACTAAAAATTCCGAAGCAAGCTTAGTTTATGCCTGGTTTGAAATGGCAATTGAATCAATCAAAAGATTTTTTTTTTTTTTTATCATAATTGATAAAGTAAATCTGTAAGAGGAATCCATGGTGTGACCGGCACTCCTTGTAGTGCAGTGGTATTGGGATTCATTTCCCCCCCTTAGGTCCTTAGTTCGATCCCCCTCCCCTCGCCTTGTATCAAAAAAAAAAAAAAAAGGAATCCATGGTGTGAATAAATGCTTTTAGGATACTCAATTTGGAAACTGTGGTGGTTTCAAACAAGCACACACCTTTTCTTTCTCTTTTTTGCCAAACAACTACTAGACCTGGCTTTGGTCCTTTACCCCACCTGTGTGTTGCCATTTTGGCGTAAAGGAGGGAAATTGTGTCCTTTTTAAAAAAAAAAATCAGGATAATTACTTTTATTAAAAAGATACTTCAGAATACAGAACAGTACTGAAAAAAAAAACTTCATAATCTTGAAAAATTATTTTATGATCCTAGAAAAATATTACAAGGTAATGACTAGTACTAAAAAAAATACTTGAGGATACTAGCTAGTACTAAAAAAATACTTCATGATTTTAAAAAAATTATTTGAGGATCTTGAAAAAATATTTCATGGTACTGACTAGTACTAAAAGGATACTTCATGATACTGACTGATACTGAAAAAAATACCTCTGCATCTTGAAAAGTTATTTTAGGATATTGAAAAAATATTTTTGGATACTGACTGGTATTAAAAGGATACTTCAGCATTTTGACTGGTATTTAAAAAATACTTCATGATCTTGAAAAATTATTTTAGGATCTTGAAAAAATATTTATGGGTACTAACTGGTACTAAAAATATACTTCAGGATCCTCAAATAATTTTTCAATATCATGAAGTATTTTTTTAGTATCATTCAGTAGCTTGAAATATCTTTTTAGTACTAGTTAATACCCTAAAATAAAACGGTGCCATAAAGGAGGGCAACAAACGGGAAGGGTAAAGGACCAAAGCTAGATCCATGAGCACTAAGTGGGGTCTTGCATCTTGAAAACGAAGGCCTAAAAATCAAGCCTCCACTTGACCCAGCGTCGACAAAGAGTGCAAGACTATCTTTCTAATGGGTTAGTATAAGTAGTAAACGGCTTGTGTCGCTTAAGTAAGGTCTCGAGTTTGAGCCTTGTAAATGTAGAAAAGCCCCGTTGGAAAACTCACCCATCATAACCAGGTGCGTGACAAGAGTCGGATCAGATTAGTTAGGGTAAAGCTCTGGATACCGAATGGATTAGAAAAAAGGGCTCATGGTAGGAACAGTAACTTGGCTATACGTTGCAGGATCCTCCAGCCTATTGCTGGAGACATCTTATTCAGTTTACTTGTTTTGTGCTGCTTTGTAATCAGCTTTATGGCTGTTGATCCTTAACATTCAAGCTAGCGCTTGCCTTTTCTACCCATAAAAAAACAGTATAAAATAAATTATTTTGATCAATTTTGATATTAAATATACAACATATAACAAATAAGAATGCAAAGCAAGTTACCACCGAGAGATGGGTTTAGCAGAAGAAATTAATCTCTCATAATGGCGAACTAATATTTAAACCCGTGTTGAGAGAGGTATCCACGTGTAATATGTGAAGACGATGAATTCACAGTGTTTCAAATAAGATTACTATAAAAAGAATTCAATGCAAGTTTTTTTTTTTTTTTTTTTTTTTTTTTTGCTAAGAAAAAGGTTTTGGAGGGGTTCGACATCAGTCCCCCACCAAGGCCAGGGCACGGCCCCGGGCTCTATGAGTACTTACTGGGGACTTACGAGATCGCCTACCAAAGGAGTCCCAGCGACGGCAGAGGGGATCGAACCCACGACCCAAGGGCCTAATCCTGGATCCCTTACCATCTATGCCAACTCACATTGGCAATGCAAGTTAATTGTATTAAGGTCTACAAATCAATGAGAAAGGAGTTATACTAGCCAACGTCCCAGGATCGGAATACTAGACCTGGAGTCAGTACTGTTTTCCCTTTTACAAAGATGCAAGCCAGTCTAAATAAAAGTGACACTACCGGTGTACCAAAAAAACACACAGTGAAACTACGGGCCTGGGCCTCAACAAATGAGTAGAGAACTTGGGGCAGCTTATCCACAGAAGAATGGTCCAGAAATGCCAAAAAAAATCTCTCTTTTTATTTTTTTATTTTTATCAACTGTATGTTTTATCACTATGCTTTTATCAGGATTTTCCCAGACTCTTCCTAACTCTGAAAGGGACGATATGCTGAGTTTCACAATCAGATACCTTTAAGCTAGCTGTTGATCCCCTTTATTCTGTCTTTTGAATTATTCTGTGTAAATATCCCATGTACACAACTTTTTATTAATATATCCATCTTTAGCTCAAAAAAAAAAAAAAGTAACTCTGAGATGAAACAGGACACAGGTTGAAAATTCCATCCGATTACTTATTTAAATTGATATGCACATCTTGTTTAGCAAGGAATCTCAAGCACAACAGCAAGGTTCTCAAACCCAGACTGGTGACTAAATCAGTCAGGATATTGGGTTAAGGGTCAGTGGGTCAGACCGGAGTAAACCGGTCAGAGTGCTGACAATACATATAAGATATACAATGAAAAAGGAGAGAAAATCAATTTTTAAAGACGTTTAGACTAGTCAACTTCACCTTCTTTGCACACATAATCCAGTGGAACCCACCTATTTCACCAATTCCCATCTCCACTTTTTCTCAACCACTACTACTTACTCTACCACGTTAGAACTGCTTCACTATTCTAGTACACATTAAATAAATGATCCCTCCTTCTTTACTTGTTTAATCAGTAATCTCCCACTCGTTATCATTACATTCCAGCCATACGTTTTCTCCATCTTCTCCACAACTCCTCTTAGCTCCATCATCGCTCCCTGAGAAAACCTTCACTGAGAAATGAGTGAGAGAGAGCTTTGGAAACCATGACCTTCTTTGACAAATCCGACGACGACCATGACCAGATCTCCCCTCTACATTGTTATCCTCTCTGAGATTGCTGCTATTCTCTCCTTTCTTGTCTTCGTCGTCTACCTTCTTGGTTTCCTTGGCATTGGCTTTCTCCACCCTTTTTTTCTCCTTCAGATCTCTTCATATCTTGGTGACTCTTTAGATCTCTCACTCATTGTCTCCTTCTTTTTCTTTTCTCGCCCTCGACCGATGCCAAATTTCAGTTTCAGGCGAGGTTTTGAAAAAACAAAACAAAACTCTGGCTCGGTCAACTTGGTCATTTTAGGCCGAGTTGACTGAGTTGATTCTGGGCCAACTCGAAACCCCGGTTTTGCCCCTAACTCGGATCGGTTTCCCGGCCGGTTCGTCGGTTTCCGACCTGAACCGGCCGGTCCGAGTTTCAAAACCTTACATAATAGTGTTACCTGCTATGTTATGAGCATACTCTTTTTTTTTCCCTAAGTAAAGTTATCTTTCTATTTGAGGCTATCGTATTCGTAGAACTACTAGGTACTTAATGTGTCAGCTCTCCCACCGTATTATTTCTAAATTCATTAAAGAGTATATTACTCAAGGGGTTGCAATTAGTATTCTTTGACCAAATGGCTCCGCTAAACTCATCTAAGTTTTTTTTTTTTTTGTTATCAAACGTTTAGATGAGTTAGATTTCGGGTCTTATGAAGACTAAGGCATGCTTCTGAAACTCCTCTGGCCAAAAAAGCTCAACCCAAGGATTTTGGAAGCTCACTAAGATCAAGACAATCACATCGTTTAAGACCAAGGCAAACACTCGCCTAATAAGTTGAGCCCAATGATTTTGGAGGCTCACTTATTTTTGGGATCACTTTTGGAGATTTTAAAAGTGTTTATTCACATAAATCAAAATAAAACTCCTCTCACATGTTTATCTCATATACCGTAAATCACTATCAAAAAGCTATTTTTAAAGGTTTCAATTACTATTCCAAACGAGCATGGACTTCGTAGACATGATATATATTCATGAATTTGTTTCCCGGAGTTTTAACTTTTTTATTGGGACATCTTTTGCGGATGTTAAAAAAAAAATCCAAACTTCAAAATTGCCAATTTCATACATTACGTATCCTTAATGTATAATATATTTTCAAGAATATATGCCTGACAACACGTTATAATATTTTAATAATAAAAAATAAAGTAATATGGTATCTTACATTCCAAATTGTGTGGTGCACATTAAAGCTATTCTAGAAAAAATAAATTCCAACGCGTTGAAGTAACGCATATGGTTTCACATTATCAAGAGATAAAGAATAACTGAATAAAGAATATTTATATATTATTATATGATAAAGAATAAGAATATATGGTAATGCTTATAAATTTGTTCTCTGACTTCCAAACTTGGAAGACTATCAGAAAACACACTGCCTCAGTTTTGAAGAAAACCAATTTAATTGAGTAAGCTTCTTGCAAATTGTTTTACTGAATTTCAGTTTGTTTGAGATGTAGTTATTTATTAATTGTCCTTCTTAGTTACGTTTCCTTCATTTGTAGACATATTAGATCCTTAATTACTTTTGTTTGTTTTGCTACATCATCTTGGTTTGATATTTGATTTGATTAATGAACTTATGACGTGAAACATTTTTTTGTGAAATTTTACATACTCTTTTGTACACCTCTTAATAAATATATACAAGTTGTTTGGTGTGAAAAATCTATAATTTCGTAAAACTTGTTTTTTTTTTTAAAAAACATATAACTTGTACATGCTAATCTACTTATAGTTCTAGAGATGATTGTTCTGATCATAAAAGATTGTCTCTTTTTTTCATGAGCAACTTTGGTAAATTAACAAAAGAATACTTCTATTGCATGCAATATGCATGAAACTTGTATCTAATGTGATAGACTCTTAATTAATTGGTTATATAGAAGAGTTTTTTTTTTTTTTATTTGATCAAGAGTTTGCCCTTGAAACTTAGAGGGCAAAGGGTTTTCACCACTCCCAACATGTGTGTTTATCAATATTTGAGCTTGTGTTCTCCTCCTTATGAGAGTGATGAGGCCCTTTACCACTTTAACCAACAGTTTGTTGGTTTATATAGAAGAGTTTTAATTTCTTAGGAGTGAGGAATTTTTATTTTTTTCTTTGTGCTGCAGAGATTTGAAAATAATAATTTGTCTTTTTTTTTTTTTTTTTTTTTGGGCTGCACAATATATAGAAGTTAAAGGAAGAAGATGAGTTACCAATATCCACCTCCAGGAGGGTATCCTCCACAAGGAGGCTATCCACCTCAAGGATACTCATATCCTCCTCCTCCTGCTTATGCTTCCTCTGGATATCCTCCACCCAACTATGCTTATTCTGGGTCTTATCCATATAATCAAGGTATGCTCTCTCGATCTTTCTCATATTTCTCATCAAATTAATGATCGGGGAGAAAACTAGTAAAAAATCCCTACTTAAAAATTTTATTAATAAGAAGGACATGAATTCGAATAGGTCCTTTTACCCAATAAAATTTTCAAACATTGACTTTTCACCGATTCTTCCTTAATAATCATGACTAATTATACATTGGAATTACAAGCAGGGTATCAACATGGAGGCACAGGATACTATAGTGGTCAGCCCCACCATATGGGTCATGGGACTGGTGGCTACAATACTCATGGTGGCTACTATGGCCATGGTCATGGTCATGGCAAGTTCAAGCATGGCAAATTTGGAAAGCATGGTGGCAAGTTCAAGGGTTGGAAGTGAATTACAAAAACACTCCCCACAACTAATCTTATGCATGTAATGATAAACAGTTCATCTTCTTTATGAATGTCTACTCTATCCTAGTGATTGCTTAATAAGTTGGGTAAAATAAGCCATAACACCTTTGTATATGGCGTGCTGTTTATCTTCTGCTTGATGCAGAGAGTTGTCTGCTGTAATAATAAATGTTTCTCACCTTTAGATTTTGTTCATTCACATTAGTCTCCTTTAGATTTTGTGCATAATTTCAATTTTGGTTTTAGTGCTTTTGAAATGAGATAAAAACCGTTCAAATTTAATTTGAATGATCTAATTCAAAGTTAGAGAACTACTTATTTCTCACAATACTTGCAAAAACTCGAGTATTTGGATTTCCTCGCTTAAAGTTTGTTACTCATTACGTGCTTCTCTCTCTAGAGACCAAAATGTGAACAGACTTTATTAGATAAGGTCAATACTTCTCTGGTTCTTGATATAAAACATATTTACCTAACTTGATTAGATTAAGAAAGTTAAATTAGTTAATAGAAGTATTATTGAAGAAGCATTAATAGATTAATAGAAGTAAGTTAAGAAAAGATTGACAAATACAAAAACTATGTCTTATTGAGGAGGAGTATATGTGTAGCAACTAGCAAGTTACAAACTTTTAATGACAGATCTGTACACACTAGTGCAAAAAAGGGCTTTAAGACTGCCTCATTTGGAGCGGATAATCGACGCACCGGTCTTAAAGGTGTGACCGGTGGCAGTTTTGTAAATAAAAAGAACTTCTTAAACAATGAAGGGCTATAAGACCGCCTCATTTAGAGCGGATAATCGAAGCACCGGTCTTAATGGTGTGACCGGTGGCAGTTTTGTAAATAAAAAGAAATTCTTACACAATGAAGGGCGCCTCATTAAGACCGGACTAAGTATCGACCGGTCCTAAATCTGTGACCGGTGGCATATTTGTAAATATAAAGAACTTCTTATTCTGATCAATTTTTCATAGATCTTATCCGCACTGTTAAAATAACAACCGGTCTTAAAAATGTTAATAAAAAAATTGAAATATCAAATACTTTTATGGAGAAATCTCATCAAGGCAGACTTATATTTTCTACACTACAAAATAATACGGAAAAATATAAATATAAAGGTATTAAAGTTTTAAGACCGAACATATATAAAAGCCGGTCTTAAAACTTTGATTTTTAAGACCGAACTTAAAATTTGTCCGGTAATAAAGTTTAAATAAAAAAGTAATAAATGTTAAGACCATAGTTACAGAATGACCGGTCTTAAAAGTTAGACTTTTAAGAACGGACAAAAAATTGGCCTGGTACTAAAGTTTGAATAAAAATTAATTAATTTTAAGACCGGACATATATAGAAATCGGTCTTAAAGGTTATCTTTTAAGACCGTATATGTGTATTTGTCCGGTCTTAAAAATGAAGCGCCAAACGTTAACTTCGCGCGGAAGCTTTTGTCACTCTCACACTCTCACTGAAGAACCCCTGTTCACGTTGCGAAACCCTTCATGTTCCATTACCTCTCTTCCTCGCCCCGCGTACCGTTAGCCTCTGTTACTCCCTCATTTTCTCAGGCATTCCTCTCTTATGTCTTGAAAATGAACGGTGAAAACGATTCCACTCGTGTTCTTGAAACTCCGGATACTTGGTTTGACTGGGAGGGTCGGAAAAACGAACCCTCTTCATCTCACATTGAGCCTCCTCAGCGCCGTGCACGCCGTGGTAAAAGCGGCACACGAATGATGGAAGTATCCCTTAGTCGGAATTCTGGGACGAAGCTCGAGATTCATTTTGATGAAAATTTGCAACCTTTCGGTCCTAATAAAAGCACATATACTAGTTTTGTCGGCGCTCTAGTACGCAGCAAGGTTAGCATTTTGACTGATGAGTGGAAAAATGTGGACCAAAAACAATAAAGGATCCTATGTGGGACACTATCCGGCTTACATTCACCGTCCCTGAGTCTGAGAAGTTGAAAGACTCAACATTGTCTTATTGTGCTGAGGGGTTCAGGAAATTTAAGACCTTTCTGGCTAACACTTATATTTTTGCCGAGGAGAAGCCTGACCATCAACCTTGGGACAAGTACAAATTTCTTGATGAACAAACTTGGCAACAATTTGTTCAGAAGCGGACCACTCTGAAGCTCGGTGAGTTATATTTAGTTTTGTCTGCACTTTTGTTTGCTTATTAACCTATGAGGATATGTGAATGTTATTGTGTACATCTAATCCTGTTAGTTAAATGGTTTGGTGTGTGAATAGAAGTATACATTTGCTGCCTTTGTCCTGCATGAGAGGAGCATGTCCTAGTTCCATGCAAGTTTGATATGTAAACGTGTAATGGCCATGGTTAGACGTTCTTGTTAGTTAGTTAGTTATTCTAATATGTGTAGGAACCATTTATGATGAATGAATGAATTGACCGAGTTGGCGGCATTTCTGCAACTCCCTTTCCTTTGGTTTTCCCAATTTCTTCTACAATGCTACATCTTCCTTAAGTAAAATGTTGAAACTTGATGAAGTGAATTTGACTAATGTTTGACGTTCATATCAAGCAGAAGTTCTCTAATTTCGTTAGTGACATGGCCGGAATTCATAATTGATATATAGTTGTTTTCAATCCCGATTCACGAGAAAATAAGGGAAAAATATCGGAGATTGGGAGAAAGAATGATTGCCCACACAGGGCTTCTCGCGCGGATATGAAAAGGCCGAAAAGATTTGATGGCGACCAAACGGAAGAGATTAAAAGATGAAGCTGAATCCAATCCTTCTGCGATAGTTGAGCAGCCATCCCCAATACGTCGCGAGGAGCTGTAGTTGTATATTCGGCAAAAGCCAAGCGGCACCTACACGAGTGAAAAACTCGTGTAGTTGCTGAACGAATTGTAAGTATCGATATTGTTATTTTTTACTTACTAAACATGTTTCATCACTAAGCTTCTCGTTATCTCGTATCTTACAGAAGATCTTAAAAAGAAAGAGGCAGAGGATCTTTTGCGTCGGACGGGAGGAATGATGTTCGACATTGCGACCGGAAAACCAGATCACTCGGGCGTGTAAGGGGATTGGAGGACGGGTAGGCCTAAAGCAATACTTTGGTAAATCCAAACGCCACGAGACAAAGTATGGTTACCCTGGGAGGAGATGGATCGACGCCGGCCAAATTAAGTGAGGAATCGCGGCGAAAGATGCTACATTGAGGATGTTTCAATCGAGATGAGCAAGATGAAGGAGGAGATGGAGAAAATGAAGTTCCTCCCGAGCTCTCGGCCGAGACCAGTGTGGATCCCTTGACACCTTCACCGAACCTATGCAGCAGCAGAGCACTAGAGGAGTTGCATTGTTGGACAATCAGTCGAGCAACCTTGTCATCTCGTATGTGGAGGATCGTGATGGTCATAGACAATTGGTTGCTAAAGGGACTGTCCACAAATTGGGATCAACTCGTACACCACGAACAAATGGCCGATGATGAAGTCGAGTGTCGGTTGAAGAGGTGATCTTTGATGCACTGTCCCTCTCCCAACCGATGAGTGAAGGTTGTGAGTGATGTCAAGGGAACCTTCATCTCTTGGCCAGTGAAGCTTGTAGATGTCTCTACTCCTCCTCAAGCTCCACCCCCTACTGCTAACTTGACGGCCAAGGAAAAAATACAAGATTTGGTAGCCCAAAAATGGTTTAAAGATAAATCGTGGCCTGTCGATGAAGTAATAGGCCTCCCTCATCCTGGACCGGTTTACATTGATAATGAAGATGTAGAGTCCATGCTGCTTATGGGTATTGAGGTTACTAGTCCATGTGTTCAAATATTTATGAAGTAAGTATCTTCTTCCTTGATTACATAATTGAAATGCACCGTTTAGACACACATATATACATATATACTAATTCCCTCATCGATGTCATTCTTGTAGGTGCATGCACGAGAAACCGGTTCAACGGGCGAATTTCGGATTTTGGATTCTTGTGCCCGGTGTATGCAAGTACAACACTACCTCTGGAATTGAGACAGAGTACATATCAAATAGGTTGTGTAAAGTGCAAAGAAAGGTGTACTTGTTTCCACACTCGGCTCGGGTACATATATACTTGTCTCGCAATTCACTTAATATAATTATGCTACATATATATATATCACCGAGTACTTTACCTTTGTGAATTTTCAGCAACCACTGGCGGTTGGTCGTCATGAACATGGAGTTGCATTATGTTATCTTCTTATGCTCCACTCACAGCGATCCATCGACTACGTTGAAGCGATGATCACCAAGTAAGAATGTCATTTTGATTGTCTTGTCGAAATATCTGTTGTGAATTTTCGGTGAACATTACCGATAAATTTGTGATTTTGATGATAGTGCCATGAAGACCTTCCGTGTTGAGGTAAGTAAGCTATATATGCTCTTATATATATTTATTGTTATTTTTAGTCCCGTCGGCAACCGGAAGGATCGAACTTATGTGGCCTGTACGTCATGAAACACTTATATGATATTGTGACGGAGGGAAACACTAAAGTCACTTTAAGGGTAAGATGTTATGGCTGAATTCAGTCACTTATGGCTTAATGTTACATATGAAATATGCACATAATATGTTATTTCTGAAAGTCTTCGTCTAATTCTAAAAAATTTGGATAGAGACTTTTAGGACCGTATATTTGTTAAAAGTACGGTCCTAAAGGTCTTCGTCCATTTTAAGACCGTATATATAACAAATATCCGGTCCTAAAAGTCTTCGTCTCATTCTAAAAAATTTGGGTAGAGACTTTTAGGACCGTATATTTGTTAAAAGTACGGTCCTAAAGGTCTTCGTCCATTTTAAGACCGTATATTTAACAAATATCCGGTCCTAAAAGTCTTCGTCTCATTCTAAAAAATTTGGGTAGAGACTTTTAGGACCGCATATTTGTTAAATATACGGTCCTAAAGGTCTTCGTCCATTTTAAGACCGTATATTTAACAAATATCCGGTCCTAAAAGTCTTCGTCTAATCCTAAAAAATATGGGTAGAGACTTTTAGGACCGTATGTATGTCAAATATCCGGTCCTAAAAGTATAGAAAATATACGACTAAAATATTAGGACCGTATATTTGTTAGTAGTCAGGTCTTAAAAGTCTTCATTTTATTTAATAGATTGCCGAAACCTTTAGGACCGTATATTTGTTAGTTGTCCGCTCCTAACTTTAAATTTTAAAATAAGGCTTAATTTTTAGGACCGAGGATTTATTAAACGTCCGGTCCTAATATTCTTCATTTAAATAGAGTTGGTGACTCGATTTTTAGACATATCGTTAGGGTTCAAGGCAACCATGTTTCGGCGTTCTTCTCAAGTTTTGTGCTTCGTTGTTCTCGTTTCAACTTTTCTGGATGTGAAGAACGTCATCGGTGTCCCTTTTCTTTTTGTCGGAAAAAGAAAGAAGATAACGAAAACAACACTGAAAATTTTCATCACATCTGGAAAAGTTGAGGGGAAGACAACGATGGTCCAAACTTGAGAATAGTCGTCACTCTGTTTGTTTTTATTCGAAAAAAGGTAAATAATGTTTTTTTGTTTTGTTTTGTATGGTCGCAATTGTTAACTTTATTCTCGCAAATTTTTAAGATTGATCACCACGAATAGGACAATGTTTTGTTTGTTCTTGTTGTCGGAGAAAAAGAACATAAAGTTAAAGACAAACAAGGAAGGCGATTGGGAAATAAAAATTTTATTTAATAATTTTTTTTTTTCTGCGCCTCGTAAGGCAGCGAAGACAAAAAAACTTAAAAATTCTAATCCTCCCCATCGTTGTCGGAGGAGAGGAATGGCCTGAGACGTCGTCATCGAGGTATGGTACTCAACGTCATTGGCGTCGAGTACCGCTTTCGCCTTGTTGTTGACGGCGTGATAGACTGAAACAGCTTGCCCAAGCTTCGGTCTATATGATCGACGCGGCTATCAGTGCTCCAAAGATCCGCCGAGGTTCGGTTTCGGAGGCAACGGAGGAGGATATGGAGATGCCTCAGGATTTCGTCCAGAAGGAGGACCTCATCGTGGTGGAGAAGCCATTACGGTGGAGGTTCTAGGAGGAGATGGAGATGAATGTTAAGAAAGTAACAACGGGTTTAAATAGAGTACCCATCCTGAAGAATTTGAAACGCCGGAAACATTAACGAGGAGACGCATATTTGCTCGAATACGAGGAGACGCCTAGTTGGGAAGTTTATGTGGAAGCCGAAGAGACTCGAATTCATTTCAACAATGGGGAAGGGACTCTTGAAAAGAATGAACTTTTAATACCGGATACTGTGTGAGATCCGTTCTTAAAAGTAATATTTTTTAACCAAAGATTTTTACTTGAAAAAAATAAATAATATAAAAATAAATGAGTTTTAGGACCGGATACAAAGTAATATATCGGTCTTAAATGAGTTTTAAGACCGGATATTTGATAAAAGGACGGTCTTAAAAGTAATTGAATTAAAAATTAGTTTTAGGACCGGATACCAAGTAATATATCAGTCTTAAATGAGTTTTAGGACCATATATGTGATAAAAGGACGGTCTTAAAAGTAATTGAATTAAAATTAGGACCGGATATAAGATAAAAGTCCGGTCTTAAAGGTTTGTATAAAAGTAAAATGACGAATTAATCATCGATGTTTATCTCTCCTGCCATCTGTCTTTATATACTCCACACACTACCTCTTTGTCCTTGTTAACTCCTCACTTCCTAGCTCTCTGCCCCAACTTCTCAAATCCTCAAACCATGGTTAGATACAAGCAAACTGCTCGTAGGGGTGCATACACGCCTCACTCTCGTGCCATGGCTAGATCATTATATGGTGCGCCTCCTCCAGCGACAGTGGGGCTGATCTCCGTGGAAATTAATGCTCTTCACGCCGAAATCGCCGAGGTTGTTCGATCGATTCTTGTGGATGATAATATTCAGCTTGTTTTTCATTTGTGTTTTTGTTGTTGTGTATATATTCAAGTAATGTAAGAAACATTAAGAACACCGTATGAATTTTTGGCTCTTTTCCAAGAATTCATTAAAGAAACTTATTCTCCAATTTTGCTTTATTTTTTGTCCAAAAATATCATTTATTTTATTGATTTAATATTGCAATCACGAAGGCCATTAAGACCGGACATTTTATTTTATAAGTAACGGATCTAAAGATAATTTGAATTTTAGGACCGGATGTTTTATAAACCTCCGGTCTTAAAACTTAAAAATCTAATAAAATTTTAGGACCGGATAATTTTAAAACTCCGGTCTTAAAATGTTAGTTGTATCTTTAGGACCGGACATTTAATTAATAACCGGTATTAATAAAATCCAAAAAGCTAAATAAGGTATCTTTGTCGCGCGAAAAATTAAATTTCCCTCTCTGAACTCTTGTCGCGCCGAAAGTGAATACTCAGGTTCCGACTCGAAATTTCCCTCTCAGCTTCGTCGCTACTTCGCGTACCTTTCTCGACAATCACTCTCTGGTTCCTTAGCTAAACGTCTATAGACGAAGCTGTAAGAGATGTTTCGGTTAAAACTTTATTACTTTCCGACTTATCGTTCTTGGTTTTTCATGGGTTTAACGAAATCGGTGTAATGTTGTTATGGGTATTCTCTGTTGTTAACGAATATTGTTTTTTGAAGATTATATTTGCACTTTAGACCTACCCAACTGACCAACAAGTGTTTTTAGGTTACTCTTACTGTCTTGTCTGCAACATCAACGTTTGTGAGCGGAGAAGTAAGACGACTCAGCAAACGCATATGCTACAGGTTAGTCCACAAGACCTTCATCCCCGCATTTAATTTCCTCGTCTTACATTTATTTTGGTTCTTGGATTCACCGTGATGCATTTATGACCAAAAGTAATTCTTAATTCGTCTAAATAATATATAGGAATTCTACTATGGATCACGCTTGGATAGATGCTTTACGAACGAGTATTGAATATCGAAATGGGGTTAGAGAATTTATAGAATTTGCTAAACAAAATGCCCATGATGATGGGGAAGTATTATTGCCCTTGTGTAAAATGTTTGAATGAGTGTCGACTATGTCCCGAAGTTATACGCACACATTTAATTTGTCACGGATTTTGTAAGACTTATACAAGTATGGGTATGGCATGGTGAACAAGTGCCATCAAGTGGGAAACAACATGGGAAGTGGCCTTTGATGATAATGACACGGATATGGATGATCGCATAGAGGACATTATCCGTGATGTAGGAGAAGAGGCTTTTGAGCGATCACATGCATATGGTAATATGTGCGGTGATGCGAGACACCGCTATACCGTGGTGTAAAAATACCAATTGTTGAACGCTGTATTGAAATTGGTAAGCTTGAAGGCACGTCATGGATGGAGCGACAAGAGTTTTTCAGAATTGATTGAGGCTTTGAAGGACATGCTTCCGGATGATAACGTGTTGCCGCATCGCTACTATGATGCTAAGAAGATACATTGTCCACTGGGGATGGAGTACAAAAAGATCCATGCATGCCCGAATGATTGTGTATTATATAGAAAAGAGTTTGAAGAGAAGCGAGTTGTCCGATATGTGAAACCCCACGGTACAAGTCGATAAGGGGCCCGCAAAAGTGTTGTGGTATCTTCCAATCATACCAATGTTCAAGCGGTTGTTTGCGAATGAAAATGATGCAAAAATCTGAGGTGGCATGCAGATGAGAGGATTTCGGATGGACAGCTTCGACATCCGGCCGATTCTTCTCAATGGAAGAAGATCGATCAATTATTTCCGAACTTCGGCGAAGAACCTAGGAACCTCAGGCTTGCCCTTAGCACGGATGGCATGAATCCCTATGGAAGCCTTAGCAAGATACATAGCTCATGGCCCGTACTCCGATTGTTTACAACTTATCTCCTATGTTATGCATGAAACGAAAGTACATCATGCTGTCTATGTTGATTTCGGGACCAAAACAACCCTAAATGACATAGATGTTTACCTGAGCCCTTGATCGAAGACTTGAAGGAATTGTGGGAAGAAGGTGTCGATGTTTTTGACTCTTTCAAGAAGGAGGTCTTTAAAATGAGAGCCATGATATTTTGTACTATAAATGACTTCCCAGCATATGGAAACTTGTCAGGGTATAGTGTAAAAGGCCATAAAGCATGTCCGGTTTGTGAAAAAGGCACATGCTACCATCAACTTCAACATGGAAGAAAGACGGTGTATCTTGGACATAGGAGATTTCTTAGACGGGGCCACCCATATCGTCGATTAAAGAAGGACTTTTTTGGTGGCCAAGAGTATGAAGAAGCTCCGGTGGCATTGACTGGGGAGCAAGTGTATGAAAAGGTTAAAAATATCAGTGTCATCTTCGGTAAGCTCCGGAAAGAGTAGAAAAGAAACAAATATATGGAAGAAGAGATCGTATTCTTTGATCTTCCCTATTGGCGCAATCTTGATGTGAGACACCGTATTGATGTCATGCATGTGGAGAAGAACGTATGTGATAGTATTGTGGGCACGCTTCTCAACATACAAGGTAGTTCGAAGGATGGTGTGAAGGCAAGATTGGATTTGCAAGCAATGGGAATACGCGAAGACTTGCATCCAAGGCCATATGGGAAGAGAACTTATTGTCCCCGGCTTCTCATACTTTGTCTAAGGATGAGAAACAAAGCTTTGTGAGTGTTTACATGGCACAAAAGTTCCCTCGGGGTATTCTTCAAATTTTAAGAGGCTTGTCTCGATGAAGGACTTGAAATTAGTAGGCCAAAAGTCTCATGACTGTCATGTCTTGATGCAACAGCTACTCCCAGTAGCTATTCGAGGGATTGTCAAATATGATCTTCGGGTCGTTTTGACTAGACTTTGTTTCTTCTTCAATGCGGTTTGTAGTAAAGTTTTCAAGATTGAAAAGTTGGATGAATTGGAGAATGAAGGATATCTTATCTTGTGCCACCTTGAGAAGCTTTTTGTTCCTTCATTTTTTGACATCATGGTTCATCTCATTATTCATCTAGTGAGGGAGATAAAGTTGTGCGGCCCTATCCATTTACGGTGGATGTACCCTATTGAAAGATCTATGAAATTCCTAAAAGGGTATGTGAAGAACGCGTGCACGGCGAAGCATCAATTGTTCAAAAATATGTTTCTGAAGAGGCCGTGGAATTTTGTCAAAATTATTTGGCCAAAGTAAGACATATTGGGCTTCCAAAACGTCGCATGTCAAGGGTGTAGACGTGGGGCTTCGGTAAAGAGTGTGGATCCCGATGAATTGTCACAAGTCCACTTATACATCTTGAATAATGTTGATGAAGTTCAAGCCAGCATATCTCGCACATAAAGAGGCCGTAAGGAAAGAAAACCATCGAATGACCGAACAAAGGTTGATTAGGGAGCATAACAAAACTTTTGCAAACCGGTTAAAACAAAAGGTCGAGGGATCTGAATTTGTTTCTGATACAATGAAATGGTTAGCACGTGGTCCTGAGGTTGATGTCATAAGTTTGAATTCGTATGTGATCAATGGTTATACATTTTACACGAAGTCCCTAGATGATAGGAGCAGAATCGAACAAAGTGGTGTTATGTTAGAGGCCGAATCTATGCACTTCTCCGGTTCGAAAGACAAGAGGCCTAAATTGGCGGTCATGCCATATTATGGGGTTATTGAAGAGATTTGGGAGGTGGACTATGTCAAAGTTAGATTTCCCATCTTCAAATGCAAGTGGGTTAATGTCAATAATGGTGTTCGATCGATCGACTAGGATTCACTTTAGTCGATGTCAATGGTAGAAGTTTTGGAGATGAACCTTTTATTATGGCGGATCATGCAAAACAAGTGTTCTATATCACCGATCAAGAAAATAAAATGTGGTCCGTAGCTCTCCAAGGAAAGAGGGTCATTGATATTGATGAGGAAAGTCATTCAAATTATGGTGATCTTCCCGAGAGTACTCCTTTACAAGGGGTCTACCGGACATGAACGAAGAAGATGAAGCGGATAATGAACCCGGCATAAGAAATGATCATCAAGAAGGGATATGGGAGGATATCACTTTATAAAAGTGTCAATTCATAAGGTAATTAATATTCATATGCAGAATTCTTAGAAAACTTTAATGTTTTAACTATTATTATATTCCTTCTATGTTCTTAATTAAACAATGTCATCATTGAATATGACTTTGTTCTTGTTTTGTTTTCGTGGCAGGATCCGTTTCAAAGGGGCATGTTATAAAAGAGGATGCATGTTACGTTGTTGGGTGGGAATCAAATGAAGGCATGGTGAATAATATATTGGACTACATTTGTATGTTGAATTACGTGCTGCATGTATTGTAACTCATTGCCTTTGTAATTAGTTATCTGTTAGC
The DNA here is from genome assembly GCA_025563575.1 of Acacia pycnantha. Taxonomy (NCBI): domain Eukaryota; kingdom Viridiplantae; phylum Streptophyta; class Magnoliopsida; order Fabales; family Fabaceae; genus Acacia; species Acacia pycnantha. The sequence continues at coordinate 74,166 of JAMWYP010000195.1, read as the reverse complement.
TTATTGTATAAATTACTTTAGTTGTTTTAGACTTAATTAAGAGGCCACATAACTCATGGTGGATAATATTTGTATTCTTTTTCCCAATTCAATTTATTCATGTTCATAGCTTGTAGCTTAAAATATATCGATTTTTATGTGCTGTTTTGGATGGTGGATTTGTGTATATATATTGATCGAAGAACAGAACAGGAAAAAATACGGGAAAATTTAGACCGCAAATAAAAAATATGCTCTTAAATGTTCAAATATTAAGACCGGATGTATATATAACACCGCTCTTAAAGGTGTTAAGCCGCTCTTAAAAGTTGGTCTTTTAAGACCGGTCCATTGAAAAAATTCGGTCTTGAAAGTCAGTCTTTTAAGACGGGTAATTAGTCCTCCGGTCTTAGAGTCCTCTATCTTTAGGACCGGATTGATATTTGTCCGGTATTAATATTTGGATCTTTTAAGAGCGGTCGATATTTATTTAGTACGACTTTTAAGACCGAAGGTTTAAAATGTCTGGTCTTAAAGAAAATCTTTAAGACCGTGTAAAAGTCCGGTCTTAAAGGTCGACTTTTAATACCGCCTGGAACAAGACTGCTCGCGGGTCCGGTCCTAATGTACCTTTTTTGTCCTGTCTTAAAAGCCTTTTTTCCACTAGTGACAGAAGGATAAACCTAATAACATATTCACCAGGAGGTAAAGTTTGCAGAAACCAAATTGCATTTTTGATCTTGAAAGAAAATTTAATGAGAGCAGACTTGCTAAGAAGCCATTTATTAATAACAACATAAAGTACCAAGCTCCTCTACTATATGAAATTCTAAAGATTCAATTTTAAAAAATGAACTTGTACTGTCAAGAAGATCACATTCTGCAGAATTTATTCAGAGGGAATCAAATCCCAGCCAACTAGCAAGCAAACATAGGTACAATAATTGCAGGTTTTTTAAAGCATACCAACCTTTTCATCCATATAGGACAAAAATTATTTTGTAAATTTAACTATGCACAGCCTACGATTCTTCCAGTATGGTTCTAAATAGTCTTTGTGGGCATTGCTTGAAGCCACCTTGGTGATCACCATGGGTCCATGATAAGGATGAGGTCCACACCTTTCTGCAGGCTTAGCAATATCTCATTCTTCAATAGCTCCCTTGCCTAGTAAATTCTCATCGATCATTTGAGAAGTAATAGCTAAAGTGACGACCATATCCCAGACCAGCTTGCTATTTTTTTTTATTTATAAAAATATCATGTTACGGATTCCAAGAAGAATGAGGAAAAATGAAGAGAATGAAAAGGGGAGGCGGACTGATGTTGGTTGGTGAATTGTTGAGATAAGGAGCTTATTTGGAAGCCACATCAACAACCTCTTTTGCCACATAGGATGATTGGGGTGATGACACAAGAGTGAGTTACGTATCATAAGGATTAATTTATGAAAAGTTCAGGGATCGAGTTTAACCGAGCGAGTTATAATTTATGAATTGAGTCGTTAAGACTTAAAAGAAAGAAAGAAGGGTTCATGGTAGGAACAGTAACTTGGCTATATGTTGCAGGGTTCTGCAGCCTATTGCTGGGGACATCTTATTTAGTTTACTTGTTTTGTGCTGCTTTGTCATCAGCTTTATGGCTATTGATCCTTAACGTTCAAGCTAACGCTTGCCTTTTCTACCCATAAAAAAACAGTATAAAATAAATTATTTTGATCAATTTTGATATTAAATATACAACATATAACAAATAAGAATGCGAAGCAAGTTACCACCGGAGGATGGGTTTAGCATAAAAAACTAATCTCTCATAATGGCGAACTAATATTTAAACCCGTGTTAAGAGAGGTATCCACATTGAAGATGATGAATTCACAGTGTTTCAAATAAGATTACTAAAAAAAAAAAAAAAAAAAAAAATCAATGCAAGTTTATTGTATTAAGGTCTACAGATCAATGAGAAAGGAGTTATACTAGCCAACGTCCCAGGATCGGAATACAAGACCTGGACCTGGAGTCAGTACTGTTTTGCTTTTCACAAAGAAGCAAGCCAGCCTAAATAAAAGTGAAACTACGGCCCTGGGTCTCAACAACTGAGTAAAGAACCTGGCTGAACCTGGGGCAGCTTATCCACAGAAGAGTGGACCAGAAAAGGAAAAAAAAAAAAATTTTTATTATTATTTTGACCTGTAAAAATATCTTTTTTCTATCAAGCTTATGTTTTATCACTAGCCTTTTATCAGGATTTTCCCAGATTCTTCCTAACTCTGAAAGGGACGATCTGCTGAGTTTCAGAATCAGATACATCTAGGCTAGCTGTTGATCCCTTTTATTCTGTCTTTTGAATTATTCTGTGTAAATATCCCATGTACATATTTTTATTAATGTATCCATCTTTCGCTCAAAAAAAAAAAAAAAAAGTAACTCTGAGATGAAACAGGACACAGGTTGAAAATTCCATCCGATTACTTATTTAAATTGATATGTACATCTGGTTTAGCAAGGAATCTCAAGCACAACAGTGTTACCTGCTATGTTATGTGCATACTCTCCCCCAAGCATAGATATCATTCTTATTTTAGGCAATCCAGTTCGTAGAACTACTAGGTACTGAATGTGTCACCTCTCCCACCGTATTATTTTTAATTTCATTAAAGAGCATATTACTCAAGAGGTTGCAATTAGTATTCTTTGACTAAGTCGCTCTACCAAACTCTAAGTTTTTTTGTTAACAAAGGTTTAGGTGAGTTAGATATCAGAGACTTACTAAGACTAATACATGCTTCCGAAACTCCTCTAGAAAGAATTGTGAGCCCAAGGATTTTAGAGGCTCACTAAGACCAAGCCAACCACATCGTCTAATAAGCTGAACCCAACAAAACTTTTTTTCCTTCAAGTTTTAGGGTTCATAGTCGTCCCTCTCAGTACAAATATCTCCTCTAAAAGGCAAACTTGAGACTTAAAAGGATTTAACAGGCTTACATATTAGACCAACTTTTTATTAGTGAGCCCAACAAAACTTTAAACTGTTGAAAACCCCACTAAGTTAGCTTCAAATGTTACTTTAATTTATGATTTATGATTACCTTGTGTGTCAACTCATATGACTTCGTGCACATATATTCATGAATTTATTTCCCCGTAGTTTTAACTTTTTTATTGGGATATATATCTTTTGCTGATGTTAAAATAATAATAATTTCCAAACTTTAAAATTGCCAATTTCATACATTACGCATCCTTAATGTATAATATATTTTCAAGAATATATGCCTGACAACACGTGCTAACATTTTAATATTCAAAAATAAAGTAATATGGTATCTTACATTCCAAATTGTATGGTGCACATTAAAGCTCTAGAAAAAACAAATTCCAAAGCGTTAACGCGTTGAAGTAACGCATGCCGTTTCACATTATCAAGAGATAAAGAATAACTGAATAAAGAATATTTATATATTAGTATATGATAAAGAATAAGAATATATGGTAATGCTTATAAATTGGTTCACTGACTTCTAAACTTGGAAGACTATCATATAACACAGTGCCTCGGTTTTGAAGAAAACCAATTGAATTGAGTAAGCTTCTTGCAAATACTTTTACTGAATTTTAGTTTGTTTGAGATGTTATTAACGGTCCTTAATTAGTTACGTTTCCTCCATTGTAGAAATATTAGATCCTTAATTACTGTTTTTTTTTGCCTATATCATCTTGGTTTGATATTTGATTTGATTAATGAACTTATGATGTGAAACAGTTTTTTGTGAAATTTTACATACTCTTGTGTACACCTCTTAATAAATACATACAAGTTGTTTGGGGTGAAAAATCTAAAATTCCGTAAAATTTGCTTCTTCTTCTTTTTTTTTTTTTAAATAACTTGTTCATGCTAATCTACTTATAGTTCTAGAGATGATTGTTCTGATCATAAAAGATTGTCTCTTTTTCTCATTAGCAACTTAGAGAAATTAACAAAAGAATACTTCTATTGCATGCAATATGCATGAAACTGGTATCTAGTGTGATAGACTCTTAATTGGTTATATAGAAGAGTATTTTTTGTATTTGATCAAGGGTTTTCCCTTGAGGTTTAGAGGGAAAAAGGTTTTCACTCATTCCAACAAGTGCGCTTCCCAATATTTGAATTTGTGTTCTTCTCTTTACGGGGATGAAACCCCTTACTACATCAACTAACAGCTTGTTGGTTTATATAAAAGAGTTTTAATTTCTTAGGAGTGAAGATTTTTTATTTTATTTTTATTCTTTGTGTTGCAGAGCTTTGAAAATAATATATATATATTTTTTTTTGGGCAGAACAATATAAAAGTTAAAGGAAGAAGATGAGTTACCAATATCCACCTCCAGCTCCAGGAGGGTACCCTCCACAAGGAGGCTATCCACCTCAAGGATACTCATATCCTCCTCCTCCGGCTTATGCTTCCTCTGGATATCCTCCACTCAACTATGCTTATTCTGGTTCTTATCCATATAATCAAGGTATGCTCTGTAACACCCCAAATTCCATACCTCAAATGGTGTCGGTTGACACTTGGTTTTAGAAATTTCAACAGAGTTTGAGGTGCTACGCCAGAGTACTGCGGAAACGGAGAGCATGTATTAACAATTGGATAATGATGAGTAGCTGATATAAAATGTCCCGACATATGATGATGCCTGACATATCTGGTATATTAAAAATTTCCCGAAGAATATTCATGTGATACAATAATACAGAGCTTTGTACAATTACATTTCTTAAAAAGTAACTATACAACCTAGACCAAGCCTTGACTAGACTTGGGGCATTGAACCTAACTCCGTTAACCGAACAGAATGGTCAGGTAAGTGTCTATCATGGGGGCCTCACCGAGTTCACGGCGACTGATTAGCTGACCCACATAGACTAGCCTTGCCTTCGGCACCAAACCGTTCGAAGTAACTTTATTAGTCCATGCCTGATAATAGGCTCTGATAATCTTCTTCCGGCTCCTGCCTTGACCGGTGCATTATTACGACTTTGCCCCTTGGTTCCTCTTTATGACTCCATCTACCGGTACCCTCTCTGATCTTTCTGATATTTCTGGTATTCCTGATCCTTACCTGTGTAACATCCCAACTTTTCAAAAGCAGTATAATTTTTTTATTATTATTTAAAATCATCAGAGTAGAGCACCGGAGTGATTGAGTAACTGATATGTATATATAAAACGCCGTAAGTCTGGCTAATTACAACAATGCAGACAAGAACCGCGTGGTTCAAAAGTGAGATACAACACAAAGGAAAGCTTCTCCGGAACAACAAAAGGAAATCGTCACCGGAACTTCTACGCGGATCGCTTACTCTTCTCCTCGGCCCTCGGTCCTCCCAATCCCGAAGCTATATGGAGAGCCGAGGTCCATTGCAATCGGACCCAGTAACGGTTAACCTCATATCTACATATACGTATATGGACTACGACACAAACACATAATCAATAGTATAAAAGCACATAGTACAAGCATCTCCCAAACAGCGTATCCCGCAGACATAGGCCCCTGCAGTGTAACCCTAGCAAAGACCTAGCCCTCTTGATCCCCGGCAGCACATAGGCCCCTAACAACCGTATCCCGGCGGCACCTAGGCCTCTAACATGCGTATCCCATTACCCAAAGAATCATAACAACAAGACATAACATATAATTCACATAGCACATACACGCATACCATAAATATCAGAGTTAAGGTTACCAGTACGCGGACGTACCTTCGTTGACGGAATTCTGGCACGTTTTACGGAAAACGATACTTCTGACAGAAAACAGTATTTCCTGACAGCGGTTCGTGATTACGGATATCCTATAACCATTACAATGTACTTGTTAAGGATCTAGCATTACGACGGACATTTTTAGTCAAAATGACTATTTTGCCCCTGACCCCCTAATTGGCGGAATTTCACCAGCACTTCGTTACTTTGACCTTAATCTTCCAAAATTTCAACATAACTCCTCCTCCAACATAATTTTCAAAACATAAATCATATTAATTAATGATTCACATCATAACAGGCATTTTAGGTAAAAATTACCATTTTGCCCCTACCCTTACTAGTCGGCGGAATTTCGCCAGAGCTTCGCTATTTTAACTCTAATCTTCCAAAATTTTGCCAGAACTTCGACCCTACCAATATTTTCAAAATAATGAATAAAATACCCCTAACATATGATATCTAATCATACTTGGAAGATTAAAGACTAAACTAGCATTTCTACCCTATCTACCGAAAGAACTACGAAAGCTTAGGTACCGAAAAACTTACCCAGAGCTTCGCTACAATTTTCCCCGGGCTCCTCCTTCTCTCTTCTCTCTCTCTAGATTTTGGTTTTGCTCTTCCAAATTGTGTGAGAAATGAAGAGGTCTCAAGGCCTATTTATAGAATTTTCAAGGGACATAAAGGGAATTTTCAATTTGTCTACAACCCTTGGATTCAACTTGTTGAAGAAGGCAAGATCTTGGCCCTCCATGCTCCTTGGTCGACATGCATGGCTGAGCTGGCACAAATATTGCATCATTAAGATGATGCAATCAACTTGCTAGAGAAGGAGTTATACCGATAAAACCTCGGTCGGTGTCCGATTCGCGTAACTTCGGAAAAATCTCAAAATTTCAGAATTACAACTTTGAAGACATTTTCTCACTTATTAGAAATGTCCAAGTTAACCTAAATTTTAATTCCATATAGGGCTCCAACAGTCAGTCTGAAGTTCCTCGAAAAGCGTGCACGGTTACGGAATTGAATTCCGGAATTATCATCTTCTGGACAAAAATTCACTGATTCCAAATATTTCCAGATAATCATAAACTCATTTCCAGATGTTGAGTTAGAATTTATTTTCTTCAGATCCAAAAATGTGACTATCTCGCATTTTTCCCTATTTCGTTTTATTAGGAAAATGCTCTACCTAGCCTAATTAACTTCCTAAAAGTCTAACAGAAGATAAAAATCCACTGATCAATATTTTATCTTGACTTTGGAAAACCTATTCCTGGATCACTAGATAGGATCCGTTTCCTATTTATTTTGTTACTATTCACTATAATTAATTATATATTAAAATAATAAAAACTTGTAAACTAAGTTATCATATTTTTCTCAAATTCTTATCTCTCTTTCCTTGGTAAAATTCGGCAGCCATATATGTATTTATATATATATATATATTTATATATATATATATATATATATATATATATATATATTTATTTATTTATTTAATTTATTAATTAATTAATTAATATAAAATAATTATTTTAATAATTATTTTATATAATTTTTACAAAATCTTCTTATTGGTTCAATCTTGCATTTAGGCCTAAAAATACCTAAACTCATCCATTTTCCTCAAAAATTTCCAATTAATTAGCAAATATGTTTTTACTAATTCTTGGCCAAAAACCACTAATTTTAGGGTCTTACATAATTATCTTTGAATTTCCTTCGCTTAAGCTTAATTAATTAGCCAATAATTACCTAATTACTTTCTTATCAATATTTGATAATTTTCTTAATTAGCATGCCTCATTACCTCATAACTTTTGTATTGACATCTTTGTTTTCATGTCTCCGCGTTATCTTAGCATTTAAGGGGGCATTATGGTCTTTTCAATACTTTTTGAGTATTCTCCTTCAATTTCTCCAAGTTTGTAATTTATTAAATTACCTAAATCAGGGACAATATCCTTCCCTATTTCAAATAGATATTTACTTGCCTCTTTTATAGCTTTCACAGGGTATTTATAACCCATAATGTATTTAGGGGCCTATTTGCAAATTTCAAACGTTTTAGGGACCTAATTGCAAATTATCTAATTTCAAGGGAAATTACCCTAACAACAAGGTAAACTCAATACAAGGTGTTTGAGACCTCATATTCACCTATTTTCAATAGGTACATTTCCCAATTTTTGATATTTACCCTGAGTCAGATTTTAGGGTATTACAACCTGTACTATCATTTAAGACTGAGGTCCAATGCCCATTGGACCTCAGGTAACGGTTAACCTCATGCTTATATAAACAAAGTATGTATGTAAGACAGATATTCATGACATCGCAGCAGTAATCAACACATAAGCACACAGCAGATGTAAGATTAACATGTCAACAATACATATCACATGTAAAGTTATCTATACAAATCCATGTATAGTCGTCTGCACCTCACCGTGCCACGATGTACGGTCGTGTCCTCAGCGCTAGGAAAACATAACGGCATTATTTATGACTATAACCCGTAAAGTTGTATGTGGTGATCTAAGTCCCATACCTTAGTCACAGTGCATGTCCAGGACAGAGTCCCGTTCATGGCTTTATGAAAGTATCCATCACATATATAAGCATACTATAAGCATTAGAGTTAGTGTTACAGTACGCGAACGTACCTTTCACCGTGTATTGGCCAAACGTCCAGCCTTCTGAACCCGACTCCGGACTTCCCGGATATCCTATACATTATCGTCGGATTATTTCCTTTTTCATGATATTATAATTAATATCATATTTCCTAGAAAAATATCAAAAAGGATATTTTCACCTTGTTTGACATTTCTACCCTTGGTAGATTTATTATTCCAATTTTGCCCTTACCTTTTATTAAAAACGTTATTTCAGCATTTCAGGGCAGATTTTCTAACAACTTTGAAAACTCATAATTAATTCTAAAAAAATCGAAATGAGGATCCGTAAAATTCCTCGGAATCCTTAGGATGTCTAATTTTAAATAAAAATATTAATTTTCTCCCAGATTCCCTGAGTCATTCCCAGGTTTAAGGTTTCTAAAATCTGCCCAGAATTTCGTCTGGAAAAATAGCCTAACTTCAAGGATTTCTATCTCCTTATTTAGAACTCCAAATAATACATATTTTATATATTTGGAAATCTATATATGTCTAATTTAACCAAGAATTTTTCCAGAATTTTAGAACCTCATATTCAACATAAAATACTGACGTTTTTACCCCTAACTTCAGGAATTGCTAACCGATAAAATTTCGCCAGAGCTTCGCTACTTTGACTCTAATCTTCCCAAATTTTGTTATATCTCTTTCTCCATCATTTTTTCGAAATAAAACCATATTTAATGATAAAAACATGATAACAAAATTACTCTAGCATATTTAAGATCAAAGCAAAATCTAACTATGAATCTAAGAACTCAAACTTAAAGAACTTACTTACCAATGCTCTAACTCCTTCAAGATGCTCCTCCTCCTCTCTCACTTCACTCTATATGCAGATTACTAAGCTTGCTTTGGTGTGAATTTTGTGAAGGCCAAAGGCCTCTATTTATAGGAAAAATCCTAGGACCCATTTGTCAATTAAATATGACCAACTCTCATATCATCCCTTAGATTCAAAATGAACTTTTTGAAACTCCATCTCCCCTCCACCTCATTGCCGACATCAATCCCTCAAATAGCCATTCCATGCGTTTTTTATTGGCATAATATCATATAGCTTTAATCCCTTAATTGGCTAATTGAAAGTTTTAACTTTTCAACACAAAACTTTATTATATCATAAATCTTCTCTCCTCCTTTATGGCTGTCGACATGCATATCTTCCTTGGCCCTTGAATGTGCCTTTTTAATTATCTAATAGGTTGATTAATTCATTGCAAAAGAAAGAAAAAATCCCACCCACTATGCTGGCCGACATCCCTTGCTTTTGGCCAATTAACATGCTTTTTAAAAAAACAAATATCCCAAGCTTCAAGCTTTCTAATTGGCCAATTCATTATCTCATGGATTTAGACTAATTACATAATTAATTGGAACCATTAGATTCAACTTTACTAGGCTTAATCTTGGCCATTGGATCTGGGGTTAATTTGATTAAGCCTAATTACTTTCTTAATCATGTGCTTAATAATCTTTAACACCTCTTTTGTTGGTCAATTAGGCTTTAGGGATTTTATGTAATTAAATTTTATTCATTTTTTAATCATGCCTAATTAATTAGCAATTGTCTCTATGCTAATCTTGGCCCTTCATTGATCATTGGTCTCTAATTAGGGTCATACATCCCTATTTGTGCCTTTAAAACATGTTATTCAATTAACTATGAAAGCTTTTGGAAATTACTCTAATAAATGAAGAATTAATTATCTACTAATTGTTGGCAATTTTCTTTAATTGAATTAATTATTTTCTCACAACTTTTGGGTTTACTTTGGTCATTTATGCTCCATGCATTAATTTAATAATCATAGGGCAACTTATGTTCCCTAAAATAAAATTGGATTTTTGCCTCTTTAAATTCCAAGGAAAATAAACACATAAATTCTTAAAATTAGAGACAATATGTTTTCCTATTTAAAATAGGTATTAATTGCCAAAATATAAATTTTGGGGTATTACATGCTCTCTCTTTCTCATATTTCTCATCAAAACAATGATTAGGAAAACCAGTGAAAAATCCCTACTTAAAAATTTTATTGGTAAGAAGGACATGAATTCAAATACATGTACTTTCTGTGTATGAAATCATGAAGAATACTTATAGGCTATGTTGCACGGACACACCAAAATTGGGAAAAGAAACGAGTCGGACAGGCGAATTGGAGTCAAATTTGCAAATTAAGCAGTTAAAATTTCAAATGGCTGTTTTGTAATTCCATCGAAAGCTGAAGGCTGCTTTTTTAGCTCCAAATCTGGCCCTAATAGACATTTTGACAGACCATCACAGACCATCGACTTCTTCGAGCAACATCCCAAATCAAACTCAATGAAATATAATGAAGGAGAAAGTCATTATTGAGACATTAGTGGAGATGCAATTGATACCTTTAATGATATTGGAGCTTTAGATGTTGCTGCCCTTTCCTTAGATGAGCCAGAGTTGGAATCAAATATTATTAGTGGAGATGTAGTTTAACTATGCAAATGATTTTTCTTTTATTATATTTTTGTTAATGTGAAATACACTCTTTATATTAAAAATATTACTTAATACTAAAACATGTCGGAACGTGTCAAAATATTAGTATTTTTGAAGTAACGTGTCGACGTCACGTATCGGTAACGTGTCAAAAATACCGTGTCCGTGTCGGTGCAACATAGCTTATAGGTTCTTTTAGCCGATAAAATTTTCAAACAAGGACTTTTTACCGATTTTTCCTTAATAATCATGACTAATTATACGTTGAAATTACATGCAGGGTATCAACATGGAGGCACAGTATACTATAGTGGTCAACCCCACCATATGGATCATGGAACTAGTGGCCACTGGCGGAGCCACACTTGTGTCTGTGGGTGCAAGTGCATTTACAAAATTTGAGAATATATATATTATTTAGCTGTAATATATTAACATTAATAGGTCCATAGCTCAGTGGTAGAGTATTTGATTGTAGTTCAAGAGGTCACTAGTTCGAATGCAGTTGGGCCCTTCTCATTTCTTATTCTTTCCCCAAGTTTTTCCTCATTTCAGCGCGTGTCTTTCCTCATTTCCTCTCCACTTTATCCAAAAAAAAGATCTCATTTTTCATTCAATTCAATTAATTTCATAAATTAACTACTAATTGGATCGGCGTAATAAAAAAAAGAAATAAAAATAACAATTAACAACTAACATTCATCTTCCTCTAAGGTCCTTAATTAATTTTCATTGTTTTATTAAAAAATAGAATATTAATATGAAAAACACATGTAGCAACAGTAGTTTTATATGTGATTTCAAAACAACATTAATATTAAAAGAAAGAACGATTAATCATATGAGACAATCATATATAATTTCACCCTTAATTATAAATAAATCTTAAAAGTAAAAATTAGGATATTACAAAAGTTGTTGAGCTCATAGGGGTATCAGCTCTGTTGTAGGGATCCGTTCCATATTTCTTAAGGAGTTCTTGCAGGTTGGATTGGAAAATAAATATTTCATTCTTCTTTTGCTTGATTCGAAGTTCTAAGAAGAAATTTAATTCTCCTATCGTAGACATTTCAAACTCACCTTACATGATCTTAGAGAACTCTTGACAAACTTATGTTGAGCGTGATATGTTTAATAAGATTGATGATGAAGATATAATGCAATATTTTCAAGGAATGAAGAATCCAAAAATGCTTTTGTAATCGTTTTGTTGTAATAGCTTAGTTGACTCTTGATTATTATTTTTCTATATTAAGTTGAAGTTTTCTTTTCTTTTCTTGTTTATATTCATTTGATTTTTAATACATTTAAAACTTTCATTGAAAAAAAAAAAATCCAACTCCCCTCACTAATTATATACCCACAAATATAAAAACCTGGCTCCGCCACTGCTGGTGGCTACTATGGCCATGGTCATGGTCATGGCAAGTTCAAGCATGGCAAATTTGGAAAGCATGGTGGCAAGTTCAAGGTTTGGAAGTGAATTACAAAAACACCCCCACAACTAATCTTATGCATCTAATGATAAACAGTTCATCTTCTTTATATGCATCTAATGATAAACAGTTCATCTTCTTTATGCTTGGTCTACTCTACCCTAGTGATTGCTTAATAAGTTGTGTAAAATAAGCCATAACACCTTTGTATATGGCATGCTATTTATCTTCTGATTGATGCAAAGAGTTGTTTGCTGTAATAATAAATGTTTCTCACCTTTAGATTTTGTGCATTCACATAAGTCTCCTTGAGATTTTGTGCATAATTTCAAATTTGGTTTCAATGCTCTTGAAATGAGATAAAAACCATTCGAATTTAATTTGGATGATCTAATTCAAAGTTAGAGAACTACTTATTTCTCACAATATTTGTAAAAACTCGAGTATTTGGATTTCCTCGCTTAAAGTTTGTAACTCATTACATGCTTTTCTCACTAGAGACCAAAAATGTGAACAGACTTTATCAGATAAGGTCAATACTCCTTCGGTTCTTAATATAAGATATATTTACCTAATTTGATTAGATTAAAAAAGTTGGTTAAGTTAATTAATATGACATGTATTGTAACATCCCATTTTCAAAAGCCGAATAATTTTTTTTTTCTTTCAAACATCAGAGTAGAGCATCAGAGCAAAGGAGTAACTGATATATATTCAAAATAACCACTGTCATATGTCTGGCTAGTTGCAGTAACAGTACATTGATTTGAATGTCTAATGTAAACGTAACTACATAAACAAAAGAAGTCTTCAGCCGGGTCTTCTAAGCGTGTTGCTTGCCCTTCTCTTCGGCCCTCGTTTCTCCCGATCCTGAAGCTATGTTAAGAGCTGAGATCCAATGCACCGGACCTCAAGTAACGGTTAATCTCATGCTTACATATACAGTATATGGATTACAGATATTCACAACATTAACAGTATATGAGCACACAACAAATGTATCACACACCACAATCGTATCCCAATAGCACATGAGCCCCCCGGCAGATGTGTCGCCCCCTTAGGCAAATGTAAACAATAGCACATAAGTCCCCTGGAAGATGTGTCGCCCCCTAGGCAAACGTAAACAATAGCACATAAGCCCCCTGGCAGATGTGTCGCCCCCTAGGCAAACGTAAACAATAGCACATAAGCCCCTTGGCAGATGTGTCGCCCCCTAGGCAAACGTAAACAATAGCACATAAGCCCCCTGGCAGATGTGTCGCCCCCTAGGCAAACGTAAACATATCAAAAGTACATAAACATACAGCAGACCATCAAACACATATATGCATACGATAAACATCAGAGTTAGTGTTACTAGTACGCGAACGTACCTCCGTTGACGAATAAGATACGTCTGATGGTTGGTAAGTGATCACAGATATCCTATAAGGATAATATCGCATATATTAATCAAACAATATCCTAATAGATATTTTAGTCATAATGACCATTTTACCCTTGACTTTGCTAACCGGCGAAATTTCGCCAGAACTTCGTTACTTTGACTCTAATCTTCCCAAATTTTGCCATATCTCTATCTCCATCATATTTTCGAAATAAATACCATATTTAACCTTAAAAAATGATATCAAAATTATACTTGGAAGATTAAAGATCAAACTAACATCTATACTAGACCTACCGAATGAAATACTAGAACTTAAAACTAGGGACCGAAGAAATTACCCAGAACTTCGCTACTCCTTCTCCAAAGCTCCTCCTTCTCTCTAACCTCTTTCTATATTTTGAATTGCCTTGTGAATTGGTGAGGAATAAAGAGCAAATGGAGGGTCTATTTATAGGCAAAGGTTGTGGCCAACTTTGTAATTTTTCCAAACTTCCCCCTTCAACCACAACCATTAGATCTAGGGTTTTGATCAACTCCAAATCCTCACCCTCCAAGCCTCCTAGCCGACCTCCCCTCCCCCTTTTTCAACAAAGTGACATCATTCCAATGATGTCACCCTTCTACACTTTATGGATTCACCCGATAAAATCCCCTGTTCGGTGTTCTAGTCGCGTAATTTCAAATATTCCTTAGCATAACCTTGGAGGTCTAAGCTTCCTTTTGAGAAATATTTGGGTTAACAAAAATTATGGTCCCATTAAGGGTATTTCCTAGCATGTTAACCATTTTAAGATAAACGCCGTCGGTTACGGAAATGACATCGGCTATAACCCACTTCGGGATAAAAATTCATTTGTCTACAATATGTCCTGATCTTAGAAACCTAGTTCAAGGATTTCAAGATAGGATTTAATTTCTATCGGTTCTCATTTATCCTATTTACTTTTTCAACAAATATCTCATCTTTTTGTTCAAAATATCATGATATTATCCCAAACCACTTGAAATGCATTCACACACACATTTTTCTCTCATTTTCCTTCAACAATTTCGGCTAGCTCCCCCATCCCCTTTTTGGTTTTTATTTTGTTATTTAATCAATTTACATTATCCTTTAATTATCTTATATTAATTAGCAAAATTCTCCCATTGGTCCTTTGATAATTACATGGATTTAGACATTTTAAATTGTTAGAATTATTGTAGCCTTTGATCTTACTTTATAAGATTCAATCCCATCCTTTGATTAAGGTTTGACTTGTCAAAATTGTTTAATAAGATGGCTTAGTGTCCTAACTCCATAATTATTAATTCTTTGTTGGTTAATTAGACTTTAGGGTTTTTACGTAATCCATCTTATACATTACTTAACCATGCTTAATTAATTACATTTATTCTTATGCTAATTTTAATCCTTTATTGGTCATTAATCTCCAATTAGGGGTTGTATATAATTAATTTTGAATATCACCTTTCTTCATGCTTAAACAATTAGCAATTAATTACTTATTTAATCACTTACTAATTGTTGACAATTTTCTTAATTAAGATTAATTATTTTCTCACAACTATTTCACTGACATTGGTAATTTATGCTCCATGTATTATTTTAAAAATCATGGGGCAACTTATGTTCCCCAAAATAATATTAAATTTTGCCTCATTATTTTCCAAGGAAATAATTTAATAAATTACTAAAATTAGAGACAACATACTTTCCTATTTTTAATAATTATTTGATTGCCTCTTAAGATATATTATAATATTCTCAGGGTATTTTATGACCCATAATTGTATTTAGGGATTTTTTTGCACTTTATTCCTTCTAAGTTCAAGAGAAATTACCCTAGAAAATAAGATAAATCCCTTACAAGATTTGATACCACATATTCACCTATTTCTAATAGGTATTATTTACTAAATTATGATACTTATCATAAGTGAGATTTTTAGGGTATTACATGTATTCTCTAAAATACCCTAGTCACTTTCCTTAATTCCCTCATTCCCTCTCCTCCTTAATTATTATTGAAGAAGCATTAATTAATAGAGGTAAGTTAGGAAAAAATTGACAAATATAAAAACTATGTCTTATATTTATGACTAAGATCAACTCCCTAAATATATTTTATACTAAGGACTGGGAGCAGTATACATGTAGCAACTAGCAAGTTACAAATTTTTAATGACAGATCTGTATAGAAGGATAAACCTAAGAACATATTCACCAGGAGGTAAAGTTTGCAGAAACCAAATTGCATTTTTGCTCTTGAAAGAAAAATTAATGATAACAGACATGCTAAGAAGCTATTTATTTATAAGAACATTATTAAGTACCAAGCTCGTCTATTATATGAAATTCCAAAGATTCAATTCAAGAAATTGAACTTGTTCTGTCAAGAAAGAAGATCTCATTCTTCTGCAGAATTTATTCAGAGGGAATCGAATACCAGCCAACTAGCAAGCAAAGATAGGTACAATAATTGCAGGTTTTATAAAGCATACCAACCTTTTCATCCATCTGGGACAAAAATTATTTTGTAAATTTAACTATGCACAGCCTATGACGATTCTTCCAGTATGGTTGAAACATAGCACTTAAATAACAACCCTCCTTGTAGTGAATCCTATATTTATGACATGCTAACCAATTTCACTTTAAAGTAAAATATGTCAAGACTTTAATTTATCTCATACTTTATACATCTATGCAAGTAAGCCTTTGATTAAAAAGGAAAAATAAATAAATATATATATATACACACACATACATACATATTAAAATTGAAGTTTAGCCTAGGATGAAAAAAAATAGAGTTCAGCTAAACTTTGTAGTTAGAATTTTCAGCACATTGATTATATTTAATATACAATTAAACTGACGAAATATGGTTAACGCTTCATTCTTAAGATTTGGTATTACGATTCGTTTCTTAAGTTTAGTATCAGAGGCAGGACAATGATGAGATTTGATACTCTTATACTAACAAGACTTTAAAAAAGACACACCAGTCCCACTACACCATTCAAATAGTCTTTGTGGGCGTTGGTTGAAGCCACCTTGGTGATCACCACGATAAGGATGAGGTCCATACCTTTCTGCAGGCTTAGCAATATCTCATTCTTCAATAGCTCCCTTGCCTAGTAAATTCTCATCATCTGAGAAGTCACAGCGAAAGTGACGACCATATCCCAGACCAGCTTGCTATTTTTTTTAAAATAAAAGCATCATATTACGGATAATTCCAAGAAGAATGACGAAAAATGAAGAGAATGAAGGACGCGGCTTGCGTCCTCTTCCACTATGATCCACTGCGGTCGCTTTGGCGCAAAATAGATAAGGTGGTGTCCTTTTTTTTAGGTACTGACAGGTACTAAAAAAATACTTTAGGATATTGACCAGTACTGAAAAATATGACAGGTACTTCATGATCTTAAAAATTTATTTTATGATGTTAAAAAATATTTCAGGGTACTGACTGGTACTCAAAAGATACTTCAGAATGTTGACTGGGGATACTGGCTAGTACTAAAAAAAGACTCTATGATCTTGAAAAATTATTTTAGGATATATATTATCCGAATATATATCCTAAAATAAATTTTCAAGATAATGAAGTTTTTTTTAGTACCAGCTAGTATCCCCAGTCAGCATCCTGAAGTATCTTTTGAGTACCAGTCAGTACCCTGAAATATTTTTCAACATCTTAAAATAATTTTTCAAGATCATGAAGTATTTTTTCAGTACCGATCAATATCCTAAAATATTTTTTTAGTACCTGTCAGTACCTAAAAAAAAAAGGACACCACCTTACCTATTTTACGCCAAAACGGCGCAGTATTGAGAGAAGAGGACCGCAATGGACCATAGTGGAAGAGGACGCAAGCCACGTCCGAGAATGAAAAGGGGAGGGGAACTGACGTTGGTTGATGAACTGTTGAGAAAAAGAGCTTATTTGGAATCCACATCAGCAACCTCTTTTGCCACATAGGATGATTGGGTGATGAATGAGGGGTGAGTTTTGTATCATAAGGATTAATTTATGAAAAGTTTAGGGATCAAGTTTTAACCGTGCGAGTTATAATTTTATGAATTGAGTCGTTAAAACTTAAACAATCAAAAGATTCACCACCCACATGTCTAGTCACTTTTTCCACTCATCTAGCTCAGTCAATATCCACATAAGCATTTCAATCGGCTTTAATAATATGTGGACAAAATTTGAAACAACAATGGTTTTAGACGCAGAAAACTTTAGGAACCAAAACCAAAGGTTTCAAATTTCAATAACTAAAATAAAAATGAAAGTATAGGGAACAAACAGTATATTAACCACACACAAAAAATCTCAAACTCAGAATTTAGCCTTGAAATTAACTTTTCTTGTTTCTATTTTTTTTTACTAACTGTTGCGTTTTGGTTTGCAGTGTTCGTGGAATACGGAAAACTAAACTACATTTATTTCTGAAAAGAAAAAAGTGTCATTGGCCTATGGAAAAAAAAATATACGGCCATTTTTATCCAATATTCAACCCAATCTGGTAGCCTCTCATAGATAAAAATATTTTTAAAAAAATGATTATTTTTAGTGGGGGTGCAATGGGGGCATGGAACTGGTGGCTACCACACTCGTGGTGGCTACTATGGTCATAGTCATGGCAAGTTCAAGCATTGCCAATTCGGAAAGCATGGTGGCAAGTTCAAGTGTTCGAAGTGAATACAAAACACCCCACAAATAATCTAATGCATGTAATGATAAAGAGTTCATCTTCTTTGTTCTTGTCTACTCCACCCTACTGATTGCTTAATCAGTTCTCCAAATTAAGCGATATCACCTAATATATGTGGCATGCAATTTATCTTCTTATTGATGTAGAGAATTGTTTGCATGTTTCTCATGTTCTGATTTTGTCCATTCACATAAGCCCCTATTAGATTTTGTCCGTAGTTTTGAATTCACTTGTACAGATAAGATATAAACTGTTTAAATTTAATTTGGATTGTCCAATTCAAAGTTCACCAAAACACAGACAAAGAGAGAGCTTCTTATTTCTAACAAATTTTTTTTTTATATATACATAAAAAGTTTAGGTGGGGGGAGACATCGGTATCTCACCAAAATCGAGGCACATCTCCAGGCTTATAGAACGCTTTCAGAGATACTTACAGATTGCCCACCAATGAGTCTCTCACATTGACTAGCGGGTATCGAACCTCCTCCTTTTTAGGATGCAGGCTGACGCCTTAGCCAATTGTGCCAATGCTAATTTCTAGCAATATTTCTACATATGAGCGCTTTTAGACTCTTGAAGTTTTTTACTCATTACATACTTCTCTCTCTAGGGGACCAAAATGTGAACAAACTTTAACAGACAATGCATGTGGAGCAACTAGCAAGTTACAAATTTTGAATGACAGATTTGTACAGAAGAATAAATCCAAGAGCTTGTTCACAATTTTGCATAAACCAAATTACATATTTCTTCAAAGAAAAATTAATGACAGAAAACATGCTAAGACGCTACTTATTTCTACAATATTATTGAGTACTTACCCAGCTGGTCTACTATGAAATTCCATAAATTCAAAAGAAATTTAACTTAATACTGTCAAGAAGATCCCATTCTGCAGAATTTATTGAGAGCGAACCAAATCCCAGCCAACTGGCAGGCAAAACTAGGAACAGTAGTTGCAGAATTCATAAAGCACACCAACCTCTTCATCCATCAAGGACAAAGGATTTTGTAGAATTCAATGACGCACAACCTACAGTATGGCTGAAGCATAACACTTAAATAACAACCATCCATGAAGTGAAACCTATATTTATGACATGTTAATCAATTTCCCTTTGAAGCAAAATATGTCAGACTTTAATTGATCACATACTTATATAACTATGCAAGTAAGCCTTGATTAAAAAGAAAATTTTAAAATATGTATATATACACATTAATATTAAAATTGAAGTTCAGCCAAACGTAATATTTAGATTTTTCAGCAAAATGATTGTATATTACATGCAATTAGACAGACCAGATAGTATTGTTACGGTGAGTCCATAATTGAAAACATAACGAAGTAAAAATACTTTTAAAAAACAGTAATATATTTACATTAACAAATGATACATCCTCCTTATAACTCATTTGCCAGATCAAAATTCATCTCTAACTTCAAATGTCTGGATTGAGAATGGACTTTGATCCCCCTAATTTGGGTCAGATACACCACTCTGCCTAAATCCATAGCTCCCATCTCGTTGCAAACTCATATCATAAACTTCAGACTCTGTATGTTCATGTTCTCGTGAAGTATAGTCACGACTGCGACCATGTGAAAAGGAACTATGCCCTCTCTGTTTCCTTCCAGACTCAACTCTCCCTAGATATCCATTTGATCCATCTAGGTTCCTGGATACAAACTTTCTTCTATTCCCCTGCTTCCTCAATTTTCCATTAAGCCCCTTATTAGTCAAAGACTCTACTGATTTAATTGAAGAAGAATTCCCAGAATATGATCCACTTTCCTGATCTGATGAGTCCCTTCTCTCAGTCTCCCCTTCTCCAGACGACCTACCTCTAAATTTTCTTATGGATGATCTGTGAGTTATCTCAGTCTCCCCTTCCCCAGAGGACCTACCCCTAAATTTGCTTATGGATGATTTGTGAGTTATCTTCCTCACTTCATTACCTGAAACATTCTTGTCAGCTTCTGATTCTGAAACCTCCTCCAAACTATGTAACTCATCAGAATCACTAATTTTCCTATAAGGTCTAATACTGTGGACAACCCCTTTGGGAAAAAATCTTGCAGAAGGCAACTCATCAGGGGTTTCAAACAATTGCAGCCCATCTCTCTCCGACCACATATCAAACCCACCAGGTTTCTGAAACCTATCAGCCAGCACCTTCAATTGTTCATCTGCTTTAACTGAAAATAAAGTTGGGGCTCTCTCAACAACCTCCCATGGTCTCTCAAGCTCAGAAACCACAGCCTTTAGCTCTGCCCTCTTGCGCATTTCATATATCTGTCGCTCACGGCATAGCCGGGCCTTTAGCAACTGTTTGGCTTTCAAGGACTGCATTCTCTTCCACTTCCATTTTGATACACCTCCTGGGTAAGTCCTAGGGCCCCCACCCATACGAATGACTGTCCTTCTGGGTTTAACAATGGGAGGGTGAGAAAGGGAAAGATGAGAAAGCTTTTCATGAAGGGAAAGGCAGGCTGGACTCATCAAAGATCCAGAGAAACTAAGCTGTTGAGGAAGATTAGGAATTAAAAGATTCATTAGGTATCCTTTTATGTTCTAAAATGTATAGGGATCCAAATGAAGATACTGATGGTGCACTTCCACTTGGGTTTTGATTCAAGACTCTGGTAACCTCAAAGTCAAATCCAAAAAGAATAAATTATCGTGAAAGATTGTAGCTTGTCCAGCGGACAACCTGCCAGAAATACAGACAGTGTATTGTTTCAATATAAATCACAATTCCATCATTGATGAGATATATTTGCAGAAAAGGTAGGACATATAATTTGCAGTGATTAACATTTAAGCTGAACAATAGTCGAGCAAATGGATCAAATCATTATAAGAGATATTTTTAATTTAATTTATCAGACCTATAGGCGAACATATGCCCTGAATTAATAACCCTATTATAATGATCACATCACAATTTAGGTTAAGAAATGGGATGTACCTGAGTAGTGGAGCTGTTGGTTGAGGGATTGGGCCCTCTTTTCCTCCCCAAACAAAAATGTGGTAAACAGCTCCTCGTTTGTTAACAACGTTTCTGTTTCTGGTCAGGAAAAAAGAAGTTTGTTTACAATGTTAAACAAGTCAATAAGAAAGATGAGTTGCACAGAAAGGAAGATAGATTGCACAAAGGGAATGTTTTCGTTAAGGGTGATTTTGTCTTTCTCTTATTAAAATTATTTACACTCAAGGACCCCACAACTTTACAAGATTCTAGGTCCCATTTCACAAATAAATTTTCAAATAGGGATTTGTGGGCAATTTTCCCAATAATTTATTAAAATGTTTAAAATTTGCTTCAAACATGAAATAAATAATTTTTGTTATCCGTTTTTTTTTAATATTTTAATCATATTGAGGGAAAAAAAATGTTTATCTTGCTTCATTTCTCTTGATCCTTCTTCGTATCTCCTGGGGAGTTTAGGTACAGATCAAAACCGATAAGTTATTAATGTATAAGAGCGGATTAATATAAATATTTGATAAACTTCAATAGCATATTTAATCTTTCTCAAGGCCCCACACAGTCACTCTGATTTAACTATTGACCTGATCCAATAATTTGTGTCCCACTGTTTCAAAACATTCCACATGTACAGAACTTTTATCATACACTTAAGTAGCATTTAAACCCCTTCTAACACCACTTAAGCATCCTAGAGCAGTCTTTAACGGCTTAAATCACTTATTTAAGATTTAGGGACATCAAAACAGCACTTATAATTAATTTCAAGCTTCAACAATTCAGCTCCTAAAGCTGTCAACAAAAGTATATATCATATAGCATCAATATATCAACATTCCTTTTTAATCCCTTAACTACTTGGTCCACCCAGAATAATTTTCCTTAAACTTTTGAAATCATATATCAGATATTTAACCATTGTTATGACAATTTAAAGCATAGATCAGATAGTTAGACAATTAATTATTCTGGAGAGACATCAAACAGCAACTTAAATCAATAATTACAACTAGGGTCATTATTCTCTTCTTCCTTAAGCTGTAATCAATGCCCTTCAAACCAGACCAGCAAAATAAAACTCAAAAATCATCAGTCGAGCGCTTATAAAATAAATTTTTGACCATAAAAACAGTTGAAATAGTAAACAGCAAGTCCAAAACAATTTTTAGCTTCAAATTCTCCAAACCTCAAGACTTTCAACCTCAAACAACTCAATAGCAGCAGAAATATATCATGTGCCCTTCGTTTTTGAAGCACTATTAAGCAAATAACCAAAGGGAAGTCGAACAGCAACCCAAAACAATTTCCAGATTCGAATAATTTCGGATTCTCACATATATCAATACCCACATTTGCCACAGAGTAAGTATGTATTGCACTCTCCCTTCCTTCTCTAACAGAACCCGACTCCATACAACCTGGAACTATTGCCCTTGTTTTAGCAACCAGAGGACAATAGCAATTTTCCACACAGACTTGAAACCCGACGCAACACACACTGAAACGGTAAGCTATTACGAGTTTACGACCTTTAATCGGTGGTTCTTCCTCTTCAGAATCAAGATTCAATTGCTCCTCTCACTCCCAATCTAAACCCAATCGAAGAGATTGAAGATAGAAGAGGTTTATATGAATTACCTTGATCTAGATCGTCAATTGCATGTGAATTACGGACTTTTCTTCCTCTCCTTCTTTCTTCTCAGCGTCACGTCCTCTAGTTCCTCTTCTCACAGTCTCTCTCTTGCTCTCCACTCTCTTCTCTGTCTCTGATCCCCTTTCTCTGGTCCGATGTGCGGCAGGAGGGTTTTGGGATAAGAGGACACGTGGATGTGATCCCTTTCAACCAATTTTTGATCTTAAATTTCGATATACTAAGCTATTATTTCTTTATCCATATTTACTTTCGTATTTATTTATGAAATCCGAGTAACTCTCAAAATTAATCTTCAAAATTACTCCCAATACATGCTTGTTTGAAAAAGTCATTGGAGTCTATTTTTCAATTATGATTTACGGTATAGGAGGTAAATATGAAAAAAGTATTTTGTCTCGATTTACATAAATAAACACTTTCAAAATCTCAAATGTATTACCAAACATATATAAAGATTTTCTCTTTTTTTAGCTTTTTTATCAAATTGGGAATCCGCCGGCCCTTTAATCGTATGGCTGTGCTTAAAAATTTACCCCTCAAATTATAAAAAGAGCGGTCATAATCGGTTTAAAAGGGGTTCATTTAGGTCTTTTTATTTTTAATTTTTTAGAATTTTTTATATAACATTAAAAATTTTAAATTATTAATGATGTTGAAAATATTTGGTTGTTAATATCTTTTTTAAATTAAATTTATTTGATTTATTTGGCCTTCTATAATAGTTTATTATTTAAAATTTAAAAAATAGCCTAACTTAGGCAATAGATAATGATTCTAACTAAAAATTGATGAGTTTTAATAACAATGTAACTCAATTTAAAACAAAATAATAACTAGATTGTAAAAATTGAAAGATATTTTTATTTGAATTAACAAAAATATTGCAATCTGCAAAATTTATATAAGCATGTAGTATAAATACAAATAATCCAAAAAAGAGTTAAGTTTTGCTTAAATTATTACATTACAGCTTCATTCATCACCTAAGATCAATTCTTAGGTGTAGATATATATAAAGATTGTTTTTCCATAAAAGAAGGATAAGTCTGCGCATGTGGCTACCAATAACAATATTCATGTGTGACGATATAAGCATGTATGTTTAAAGTGTTGAAAATTTCATCAATAGTACATTTTTATTTTAAATTTATTTATTTTTAAATTAATTTTTGATAATATTTATGACTTAAATTAGGAATTTATTTTATTAACTTTATTTCTTTGAAAAGATAATTTTTTTTTTTTAGTTCAAGGGCCTAAAGCCCGCAGGATTGTCCCTAGCCTGATAACATAAAGGACTAGCTTCATAATTTTTTCTTTTGGGAGGAGGGGTGTTATGGAAGTCAAGACTAAAAAAACTGCCCGTTTAGGCCTGAACTCATGAAAGGGCTGCCTTTATTCCTAGTTCTAATTTTTCAGTGTAACACCCCATTTTTTAAAACATAATAATTTAATATTATCATAGTAGAGCATTGGAGCATATAAGAGTATGAGTAACTGATAAGTATGTGTCCAAAAACTAACTGTGGCGTATCCGATGGTTCATAATAGCGGTACATTTATCCGAGTAATTAAAATTCTAACTATAGATACATTCCCAAAATAAATCTCCAGCCGAGTCCTTACGCGTGCTGCTTACCCTTGTCACCGACTCCTGATCCTCCGGATCCTGAAGCTATGGTAAGTGCTAAGATCCAATACCCATCGGACCTCAGGTAACAGTTAACCTCATGCTCAAGTATAAACAATATATGACAGATAGATGTTCATAACATTACAGTACAATACATAGCACACAACAAATGTAAGGCTATAACAACACAACAGTACATAGCACACAGCACATGTAAAGTTATCCACGTTTGCACTAACCAATGCCACGATGGCCTCTCGTGTCCTCAGCGCTAGGAAAACATCACTACGGCGTTATCAAGACTATAACCCGCATAAAGCTGAATGTATAAACAGTGACCTCAGACAGAGTCCTAGTGACGGTGCATGTCCCAAGACAAAGTCTTGTTCATGACTCTATGAAATAATCTATCACATATAAGCATACAAGAAGCATCAGAGTTAAAGTTACAGTATGCGTCCGTACCTTAGTCCGTAGAGTTTAGCAATACGTTTGTCCGTTCGGTACAATTCCTGCTTCTCCCGGATATCCTATATTAGTATCACCACATTATTCCCTTGAAAATAATATCTTAAGAGACATTTTAGCCACTTTTGACATTTTTACCCCTGGTGGATTTGATATTCCAATTATACCCTTACATTTCCTTAAAAACGTCATTTCAGCATTTCTGGGCAGATTTTTTGGTAACTTTGAAAAATCATTATTAATTCCACAAAAATCGAAATGAGGTGCTTCTAAAGCCAAAATGACCCTTGATAAGTCTATTTTCTATGATAAATAACGGATTTAACTCGAAATCAATGAGTCATTACCAGTTTAATATTTTCCAACCTCTGTCCAGAATTTTCCCAGAAAATGTAACCCAACTTCAAGAATTTTCTCCTTCCACAGAACTCAAAACACCACATATTTTATATATTTAAAAAGCCCTGGATGTCTAGTTTGTTCATGAAAAATTTCATGATTTTAGGACTTCATTTAATACATAAAATAATAGCTTTAATAACGTTGCCTCCAGAAAACTCCCAACCATAAATTTTTCCAGAACTTCGCTACTTTAATCTTCCACTTCTAAAAATTTTGCTCCATCATATTTTCCATAAAATTTTCGAAATAAAGCCATTTTTAACCATAAAAACATGAAATCAAAAATATATTGAAAGATTAAAGATCAAAACACTACTTATCTATGAATTTAAAACTAGAACTTCAAGAACTTACTTTTCTTTTGCTTCAACTCCTTCAAGCTTTCCTCACTCACTCACTACTCTCTCTATACAACTTATTCTTGCTTGTGTTGGTGTGAAGAATGATGAAGCTTGTAACATCCCGTTTTCCAAATGCAGTATAATTTTTTTCATCAAAGTAGAGCATCGGAGCAAGAGTGTAACTGATACTTATATTCAAAATGCCCACTGGCTAATTACAGAAATGGTACAGTGACCGAGAGTTTTCAAAAGTAAAGGACAACATCAGAAAGTCTTCAGCATGATCCCTGAACTTGCTGCTATGTTAAGAGCTGAGATCCGCACCGGATCTCAAGTAACGGTTAACCTCATATTTACATATACAACATATGCATTACAGACAATCATACAACAAACAAGCATACCCCAACAGCACATAACCCCTAGTACATGTGTCACACCTAGCTATCGTGTCACACCTAACAGCCGTTTCACACCTAGCAATCGTATCCCAATACCCCGCAAGCATCACAACAGTACATGAACATATCACAGAGCTATCAGCTACTTCATGAAAGCATACCATACACATAGCACATATACGCATACATCAAACATCAGATTAGTGTTACAGTACGCGAACGTACATACTTCCGTAAACCGAACAGAATGGCCAGGTAAGTGTCTATCATGGGGGCCTCACCGAGTTCACGGCGACTTAATGGCTTACCCACATAGACTAGCCTTTCCTTCGGCACCAAACTGTTCTAACATATTTGCATTCAATAAACATACCATAACAATACACATAGCACATATATGCATACCATAAACATAAGAGTTAATGTTACAGTACGCGGACGTACATACCTAAACATACTACAAAGCTATCAGCTACCACATACAATACACCTAGCACATATATGCATACCATAAACATCAAATTAGTGTTACAGTACGCGGACGTACATACCTTAATAGTACATAAACATACAGCAAAGCTATAAGCTATCACATACAATACACATATCACATATATGCATACAATAAATATCAGCGTTAGTGTTACAGTACGCGAACGTACATACTTCCGTAAACCGAACAGAATGGCCAGGTAAGTGTCTATCATGGGGGCCTCACCGAGTTCACGGCGACTTAATGGCTTACCCACATAGACTAGCCTTTCCTTCGGCACCAAACTGTTCTAACATATTTGCATTCAATAAACATACCATAACAATACACATAGCACATATATGCATACCATAAACATAAGAGTTAATGTTACAGTACGCGGACGTACATACCTAAACATACTACAAAGCTATCAGCTACCACATACAATACACCTAGCACATACATGCATACCATAAACATCAGATTAGTGTTACAGTACGCGGACATACCTTCGTTGACGGAAATCGGTATTTCTGTCGGTATACGGCACGACAGTAGGTCAGAACGTAATCAGGGATATCCTATCAACATCACAACGTATTTTTTAAGGATCTACCATTACGACAGACATTTTTAGTCAAAATGACCATTTTACCCCTGACCCCCTAATTGGCGGAATTTCGCCAGCACATCGTTACTTTGACCCGAATCTTCCAAAATTTCAACATAACTCCTACTCCGACATAATTTTTGAAATATAAATCATATTGATTAATGATTTACATCATAACAAGCATTTTAGGTAAAAATTACCATTTTGCCCCTGATGCCCCTAATCGGCGGAATTTCGCCAGAGCTTCGCTATTTTAACTTCGACTTTACAAAATTTTGTCAGAACTTCGAACCCACCATGATTTTCGAAATTCATTACTAAAATACCCCTATCATATGATATCTAATCATACTTGGAAGATTAAAGACTAATCTAACATTTCTACTCTAACTACCAAAAGAACTACGGAAACTTAAGATTAAGTACTGAAGAACTTACCCAGAGCTTCGCTGCTTTTTTCCTCCAGAGCTCCTCTCTCTAAAACCTCTCTCTATGTTTCGAAATTCTCAAGAGAATTGGTGTGAGATTTGAAGAGGAAATGCATGCCTATTTATAGGAGAATTTTGGGTCCAACTTGGTAATTTTCCCTTGCAAACTTGGTAATTTTCCCTTTCATTTTAACCAAGCATTTTAGGGTTTCTAGATGGATTTTTGGTGGCCATACAACACACCAAAACTTCCAGCTACCCCCCATGAGTCACCATTTCAACTTTTTCTTTTTGCCCCGGTCCGATAGAATTCCCCGATCGGTGTCCGAATCGCGTAATCTCAAAATTCCAGATTCACAACTTTGAAGATCCTTTATTTCTCATCAAAAGTATCTAGGTTAACTTAATTTTTGGTCCTATTCAGGGTTTCAACGCTCCAGCCGAAGATTCTCGAAAAACGTGCTCGGTTACGGAACGAACTTCCGAAATCATCAACCTCTGGACAAAAATCCACTGATTCCAAATATGTCCAGGAAATTCTCAACTCATTCCCAGATGTTGAGTTATGATTTATTTCCTTCAAATTCTAAATCTGTGACTATCTGCATTTTTCTCAGATTTTCCCTATTTCGTCTTATTATCAAAATCCTCCACCGATCTCGGAAATAACTTCCTAATGTCTACTTCAAGATAAAAATCCACTCATTATTATTCTTCTCTGACTTTAGAAATCTTGTTCATGGTTCTCTAGATAGGATCCAATTCCTATCGGTGTTTATTTATTTTTACACTTAATTACTTTTAATTAAGAGTTTCATTTTTACACTCCACCATTATTCATTTTCATTTTATTTCTTTTTTATCCCTTATGTCGGTCACACACACACAATTTTCTGTTTTTAATTTTCTTTATTTATTTATTATTTAATTATTATATAAAATAATTATTTTATATAATTTTTTACAAAATTTTCCTATTGGTCCATACTTGTTTTTAGGCTTAAAATTACCTAATCTTACCAATTTTCCTTCATATTTTCCAATTAATTAGCAAATATGTTTATGCTAATTTTTAGCCTTTTACCACTAATTTTAGGGTTTTACATATTTATCTTTGGATTTTCCTTTGTTCATGCTTAAGTAATTAGCCAATAATTACTTAATTACTTCCTTAATATTTGTTGCTAATTTTCTTAATTGGAATAGCTCATTACCTCCCAACTTTTGCATTGACATTGGTATTTTATGTCTCATGCATTATATCCTAATTTATGGGGGCGTTTTGGTCATCACAATACTTTTTGTTTATTCCCCTTTAATTTTCCCAAGGTAGTAATTTAATAAATGACCTAAATTAGGGACAATATTCTTCCCTATTTCAAATAAATATTTACTTGCCTCTTTATAATTTTCACAGGGTATTTTATAACCTGTAAATGCATTTAGGGACTTGTTTGAAAACTTTCAAACGTTTCAGGGACCTAATTGCAAATTATTCTTTTTCAAGAGAAACTACCCCAAAAATAAGATAAATTCTCCACAAGGTCTTTGAGATCATATATTCACCTATTTCCAATAGGTATTATTTACTCAATATGATACTTATCATAAGTGAGATTTTCAGGGTATTACATTTCTCCCCCCGTTAAATAAAATTTCGTCCTCGAAATTTGTACTATACCACCTAGCCTTTTACTAACTAGACTCCGGTCCATATACTTCGGATCTTTATCCTATCGGATTACTTCCATGTCGTTCAATCAAGAATATACTTCAGCCCAACTGCAAAAATCTTGTCATTTCATACTTTGGTATATAGTGTCTCCCGAGGTGCCCATACACCGCGGTTAACACCACAGATACCAAAATGTCTCCATGGCTCCCATACACCATGACAACACAAAATATCATACATGTCACCATGGCGCCCATACACCATGGCAACACAAGATACCTCCTACTCAATGACACGATTGCGGTCGGATTTGTAACAACTAAGAATCATGGAACACGTTATGGAGGCTCTCTGCCTCCTCTTCTACCTTGGCTCCTGCTTCGGCCTCTGGGAGCTCCTGCTCCTCTTACATTCGCCATGTCTCGTTCTTTTCAGAAACGGGTACGGAAACACGTATCGGAAGTTCCTATACATGAGTCAAATACTGCATGTACTTATCTTCGTTGGTCCCGGAGTTTCATCCGGCATGACCCAGCTTCGAATATAAGCTCTGTACTAGGAAAGAGTTATCGTCCAGTACAAACTGGAGATTATCAGAATTATCAGAAATATCAGAGTTATCAGAAACATCAGAGTTATCAGAGACATCAGAGTTATCAGAGACTGATATCAGGATTATCAGAGACTGATATCAGGATTATCAGAGACTAATATCAGAATTATAAGAATTCTCGGAGACTGATATCAGGGTAATCAGAGACTGATATCAGAATTATTAGAATTCTCGGAGACTGATATCAGGGTTATCAGAGACTGATATCAGGGTTATCAGAAGTATCAGAGACTAATATCAGGGTTATCAGAAACTGATATCAGAGTTATCAGAATTGATGTATCGACAGAAAGTGGTACACCGGTTCAGAATGGTATACCGGATCAAACTAGTACACCGAAATGAGGTGGTACACCGACCTTGGGCTATATCAGTACTCATTTTCAAAATATGCTCCAAATTTTTGAAAAGGCTTAGAACCTAACTCCGTTAACCGAACAGAATCGCCATGTAAGTGTCTACCATGGGGCCTCACCGTTCACAGCGACTAATTGGCACACCCACGTAGACTAGCCTTGCCTTCGGCACCAAACTGTCCGTAATAACTTTGTTAAATTCATGCCAGGACTACTGCTCTGATACCAAAAATGTAACATCCCGTTTTCCAAAAGCAGTATAATTTTTTTTCATCAGAGTAGAGCATCGGAGCAAGAGTGTAACTGATACTTATATTCAAAATGCCCACTGGCTAATTACAGAAACAGTACAGTGACTGAGAGTTTTCAAAAGTAAAGGACAACATCAGAAAGTCTTCAGCCTGATCCCTGAACTTGCTGCTATGTTAAGAGCTGAGATTCGCATCGGATCTCAGGTAACGGTTAACCTCATATTTACATATACAACATATGCATTACAGACAATCATACAACAAACAAGCATACCCCAACAGCACATAACCCCTAGTACATGTGTCGCACCTAGCTATCGTGTCACACCTAGCAGCCGTTTCACACCGAGCAATCGTTTCACACCTAGCAATCGTATCCCAATACCCCGCAAGCATCACAACAGTACATGAACATATCACAGAGCTATCACCTACTTCATGAAAGCATACCATACACATAGCACATATACGCATACATCAAACATCAGATTAGTATTACAGTACGCGAACGTACATACTTCCGTAAACCGAACAGAATGGCCAGGTAAGTGTCTATCATGGGGCCTCACCGAGTTCACGGCGACTTAATGGCTTACCCACATAGACTAGCCTTTCCTTCGGCACCAAACTGTTCTAACATATTTGCATTCAATAAACATACCATAACAATACACATAGCACATATATGCATACCATAAACATAAGAGTTAATGTTACAGTACGCGGACGTACATACCTAAACATACTACAAAGCTATCAGCTACCACATACAATACACCTAGCACATACATGCATACCATAAACATCAGATTAGTGTTACAGTACGCGGACGTACATTCGTTGACGGAAATCGGTATTTCTGTCGGTATACGGCACGACAGTAGATCAGAACGTAATCAGGGATATCCTATCAGCATAACAACGTATTTGTTAAGGATCTACCATTACGACGGACATTTTTAGTCAAAATGACCATTTTACCCCTGACCCCCTAATTGGCGGAATTTCGCCAGCACTTCGTTACTTTGACCCTAATCTTTCAAAATTTCAACATAACTCCTACTCCAACATAATTTTTGAAATATAAATCATATTGATTAATGATTTACATCATACCATGCATTTTAGGTAAAAATTACCATTTTGCCCCTGATGCCCCTAATCGGCGGAATTTCGCCAGAGCTTCGCTATTTTAACTTCGACTTTCCAAAATTTTGCCAGAACTTCGACCCCACCATGATTTTGGAAATTCATGACTAAAATACCCCTATCATATGATATCTAATCATACTTGGAAGATTAAAGACTAATCTAACATTTCTACTCTAACTACCAAAAGAACTACGGAAACTTAAGATTAAGTACTGAAGAACTTACCCAGAGCTTCGCTGCTTTTTTCCTCCAGAGCTCCTCTCTCTAAAACCTCTCTCTACTTTCGAAATTCTCAAGAGAATTGGTGTGAGATTTGAAGAGGAAATGCATGCCTATTTATAGGAGAATTTTGGGTCCAACTTGGTAATTTTCCCTTGCAAACTTGGTGATTTTCCCTTCCATTTTAACCAAGCATTTTAGGGTTTCTAGATGGATGTTTGGTGGCCATACAACACACCAAAACTTCCAGCTACCCCCCATGAGTCACCATTTCAACTTTTGCTTTTTGCCCCAGTCCGATAGAATTCCCCGATCGGTGTCCGAATCACGTAATCTCAAAATTCCAGATTCACAACTTTGAAGATCCTTTATTTCTCATCAAAAGTATCTAGGTTAACTTAATTTTTGGTCCTATTCAGGGTTTCAACGCTCCAGCCGAAGATTCTCGAAAAACGTGCCGGTTACGGAACAAATTTCCGAAATCATCAATCTCTGGACAAAATCCACCGATTCCAAATATGTCCAGAAATTCTCAACTCATTCCCAGATGTTGAGTTATGATTTATTTCCTTCAAATTCTAAATCTGTGACTATCTGCATTTTTCTCAGATTTTCCCTATTTCGTCTTATTATCAAAATGCTCCACCGATCTCGGAAATAACTTCCGGAACAGTCTACTTCAAGATAAAAATCCACTCATTATTATTCTTCTCTGACTTTAGAAATCTTGTTCATTGTTCTCTAGATAGGATCCAATTCCTATCGGTGTTTATTTATTTTTACACTTAATTACTTTTAATTAAGAGTTTCATTTTTACACTCCTCCATTATTCATTTTCATTTTTCTTTCATTTTTATCCCTTATGTCGGTCACACACACACAATTTTATGTTTTTAATTTTCTTTATTTATTTATTATTTAATTATTATATAAAATAATTATTTTATAATTATTTTATATAATTTTTTACAAAATTTTCCTATTGGTCCATACTTGTTTTTAGGCTTAAAATTACCTAATCTTACCAATTTTCCTTCATATTTTCCAATTAATTAGCAAATATGTTTATGCTAATTTTTAGCCTTTTACCACTAATTTTAGGGTTTTACATATTTATCTTTGGATTTTCCTTTGTTCATGCTTAAGTAATTAGCCAATAATTACTTAATTACTTCCTTAATATTTGTTGCTAATTTTCTTAATTGGAATAGCTCATTACCTCCCAACTTTTGCATTGACATTGGTATTTTATGTCCCATGCATTATATCCTAATTTACGGGGGCGTTTTGGTCATCACAATACTTTTTGTTTATTCCCCTTTAATTTTCCCAAGGTAGTAATTTAACAAATTACCTAAATTAGGGACAATATTCTTCCCTATTTCAAATAAATATTTACTTGCCTCTTTATAATTTTCACAGGGTATTTTATAACCTGTAAATGCATTTAGGGACCTATTTGAAAACTTTCAAACGTTTCAGGGACCTAATTGCAAATTATTCTTTTTCAAGAGAAACTACCCCAAAAATAAGATAAATTCTCCACAAGGTCTTTGAGATCATATATTCACCTATTTCCAATAGGTATTATTTACTCAATATGATACTTATCATAAGTGAGATTTTCAGGGTATTACAAAGCTCAAGGTCCCCTATTTATAGGAAAATTCCAAGGTTTATATTTGGTTCCAAACACTCTTCCAAGCACTACCATTCCACTTACCAAACACCTCTCCAAACACCCCCCAAAACCGTCCCCCTCATCCCTCTCTCCTTTATCCTCTTCCAACTCCATTTAAAACCTTATCCCAAGTACGTACCATTATGCTCTTCCATCTTGTTCCCTCATTAATTCTCCCATGTGCTCTTAATTAATATCATAATTATAATACAAAAATTCTTTCCCTTTTCTCAAACAAGCTAAACCGTCCCCCCCCCCCATCAGCATTTTTTACTTTTATTTTGTGTATCTATTGAGTCTTATAGATGAGAACCCAAGCTCCTCATTGGTCCATTAATTATCACTTGGATTTAGCTTAATTAATGTAATTAATTAAGGTCATTAGATTCCACTTTATTAGATTTAATCTTGGCCTTCCATTTGTGTAGAAAAATCCTACTTACTATTGAAGATTTTTACTTAATATCACATGTGCTCTTATAAGTATTATTGTTTAATCTTCTTCTCTTTCCTCCATGTGAAATTTCGTCCTTCTCATGACTTTAGGGGATGCATATATAATCTTAATTAGCATCCCAAATATGGTGGTTTTTATAATATTAAGTATAATTGCCATTATGTGATTGGTTCCTTAATTGATTATGGTCAATAGAAACTCTGTCAAGGCTTAATCTTGTCTTTAATTAGTCCTTGATTTTAAAATTAAGATATTCCCTAATTGTTGCCTCTTAATTTGCCCCTTGATTAATTATAAAGATTGACACAAATTATTTAATTAGTAAAAGATTAATTGTTCATTAATTTTCGTTTATTTCCTTTAATTTGATTAAATGTTTTTATACCATTTTCTTACTTCTTTTGATTATTTAAGAACCATGGTTTAATTATGATAATTATGTTGTATTTTATTATCCCTAAATAAAATTTCAAAATTATCCTTTGATTTATTTAATTTCAAGAGAAAATTGCCTAAAATTATAGTCAACAAATTACATAAATTTGAGACGCATATTCACCTTCACTTTATAGGTATTATTTATGAAAATATAGTATTTATGATAAATAGAAATTTTAGGGTATTACATTTAGCCTCTAAACTAGTTTTCCTAAAACTTTCAGAGTACCTCTAAGTATTTTCCTTTAATTGTTCTAAAAGAAATAAGCCCTTAATTAAGTGAGGGCATGAAAAAATTATTACACTTGTAACGTGGTTGACAAAATCTATGAAGGTACTACCTTCGGTTCTAATTATAAGACCTAGTTGACTTTTTTTGAAAAGATCAAAGAATCTAAATATGTTAGTTTCTTTAATCTTTCATATGTTATGTATCATTAGATTATATATTAGTTTATTAGTCAAACTAATTATTTTGAAGAAAAAAATAAAAATAAAAATACTCTAAAGTAATATAATTAGTTTCTTTAATCTTTCCAAAAAAGTCAACTAGGTTTTATAATTAGGACCAGAGGGAGTATTTGTTATTTCAATAATGTTGTTTACTATTATTTTTAGGGTAAAGGTAAAGAAGGAGAGAGAGAGGTGAGACGGTGAAAGATGAGATGAGGTGGACGGTAGGTAGGGCCCACAAAAAAATATCGTACTACATTTGGAAGAGTTACACATATTATTTTGGGAGAATTACGCACAGGTCCTAAGGATGACAAAAATACAATTAGGTCCCAACAAGAATTCACATTACACAGAAGTCCCTAGGGACTTCTGTGTAATTAATTCATATTAGTAAAAGACCTTATTGCCCAGAGGCTATTTACAACAGGAAAAGTATTGATTTACAACAGACAAAGTATATATTTACAACAAAGTTTCAAAACCAGAGTTTTTTCCATTTCTAACTTCCAGAGGCTATTTACAACAGGAAAAGTATAAATTTACAACAGACAAAGTATATATTTACAACAAAATTTCAAAACCAGAGTTTTTTCCATTTCTAACTTCCAGAAGCTATTTACAACAGGAAAAGTATAAATTTACAACAGATAAAGTATATATTTACAACAAAATTTCAAAACCAGGGTTTTTTCCATTTCTGACTTCCAGAAGCTATTTACAACAGGAAAAGTATAAATTTACAACAGACAAACTATATATTTACAACAAAATTTCAAAACCAGGATTTTTTCCATTTCTGACTTCCAAAGGCTATTTACAATAGGAAAAATATTGATTTACAACAGACAAAGTATATATTTACAACAAAGTTTCAAAACCAGGGTTTTTTCCATTTTTGACTTCTAGAGGCTATTTATAACAGGAAAAGTATAAATTTACAACAGACAAAGTATATATTTACAACAAAAATGGAATATACGTCAGAAAAATATCTACAATTTTTATTTTAATAATTAACTTATATGGGGGCTAGCTTTGGCCATTAACCAGCCATATACGTCAGAGAAATTCTATAAATAAAGGAGTAACACCAGTAGCAGAGATTCACAAATCAAGCTCTTCTTTTTCTGATCCATTCACCTCTTTTTCTTCTCTGTTCGTTGTCCACACGCAACGCTCATCGATCCATCCATGGAGGTCAATAACTTTCTTTTTCATTTCTCTGCAAAGCACCATTTCACAGCCCCTCTCGATGGTTTTTCTCGATCGGAAAGAGAGAAGAAAAAGGGAGAGAGGAGAGAGAGGAGAACAGAGAGAGAGGAATTGGAAGGAAGGTCAAATTGGTAATTGTACATTCACAAATAATTACAATCAGGTCCCTTGGGACTTCTGTGTAATTTCATGATTTCAAGGGACTTTATTGTGATAAAGTCTCTTCCTTGGGACCTGTGCGTAATTCTCCCTATTATTTTTACCCCTTTTAAATACCTCATGGATCTTTTTGCACCTAAATAAACATTATTTTGACAGGTGTCCATTCACTAAAACTTCATTGTTAAATTTGCACCCTTACTGATTGGTTGAGAGTGTGAGAAATTTACTATATTTATATAGTGGTTGACAACGTTTTTGAAAATATTTACCATTTTTATAATGCCATTTACTACCAATTATAACAAATTCCAAACTATGGAAAATTCAACAAATTGGGAGAAAGTGAAAAATTTACTACTCTTATGGCATCGTTGACAAATTTTATGATTATAAATGTACAAAATAATTAATTCTAATTAAATTCTATTCTTATTCTATTTTAATTTGTAGAAATTTTATAATATCAAGGGGTTTCTTTTTTAGGCTTGAAGCGCAAAGGGTATTCACATCTTCAAACAAGTGTGTCTTCTAAGATTTGAATTTGTGTTCTATTCTTTACAAGATGAGACTACTTACCAAATAGATTGTTGGTTAGAAATTTACAATTTTTAGAATTATAAATAAATAAATAAATTAAAATATATAATATAGATAATGAAATAATAAATATATTCTTAACTACGTATATTTAATTAAAAAATAAAAATATTATTAAAATTAAGTTATAATAATATCTTACATTATAATTCTAATAGTTTATTGAAATATTATTAATTTGTTATTTAATACTCCTCTGGTCCTAATTATATGAACACATTTTGAAGTTGGTTTTGATCTTAATTATAAGAGCAAATTTTAACTTTTGTCAATTTTTTCCTATAATACCCCTATTTATACATATTATTAGGAGCATCTATATATATATGTGTGTGTATATATGTATGTATATGTGTGTGTGTATATGTAACATCCCAAGTTTGAAATGCGGAATTTTTTTTTTTTTTCAAACAAACAATCAGAGTAGAGCAATAGAGCGAAAGAGTAATTGGATTCTTAGCCAAAACAACAACTATTGTGTAACATTGTATAGATTACAGTAGTCCTATGGTTTAGAAAAGAAACAACGGCGTTATCAAAACTATAACCCGTATAACTGTCTGTATAACGGTCAACGAACATATCATTGACATATAAGTATTTAAGATGTGCAAGATTAGTGTTACAGTACGCGTCCGTACCTTCGTTGGCAACGTTAGGTACTACCGCGAAAACGTACTTTCTACGGAGAAACGTGCAAAGTCCTACAACGCACGTCGGGCAACAGAACGGCAATGAATCAGCGTTTCAGATATCCTATGAGAATAATGTCACTTCTATTAGTAATTTGACATTATAACTTGCATTTTAGGTAAAAATTACCATTTTGCCCCTCTATCCCTAATCGGCGGAATTTCGCCAGCACTTCGTTACTCTGACAAATTTTCTTCTCGAAATTTTGCCAGAACTTCGACGCAACTATGATTTTCGAAAATAATGACTAAAATAGCCCTCCCATATGATATCCAATCATAAAAATAAAGACTACTCTAGCATTACTAACTATTGAAAGAACTATGAAAGCTTAAAGCTCGCATGCGAAAAACTTACCCAGAGCTTATTTGTAATTTTCCCCATAGCTTCTCTCTCTAAAATCCTCTCTCTAGAATCGGTTTTGCTCTTCAAAATGGTGTGAGAAATGAAGAGGAAACTTGGCTATTTATAGAAGAAAATGTGACACTATTCACTACTTTTTCATATCGGATATCGGCCGGATCGCACTTTGCCACATGTCACGATCCTCACCGGGCCACTTGGCAGCTGACATCATCATTTAAAGCCATGATGTCATGGTGGTGATGTCACTTACTTCCTCAAGAAGCATCTTACCGATAAGTTTCCGATCGGTGTCCGAATCGCGTACTTTCGGAGAAATCTCAAAATTCTGGTTAACTAACTTTGAAGATCTCCTCTTACTTACTAGAAATGTCTATTCTAATCTAAACCTTGATTCCATACAGGGCATTCCGTGTTCATAGAAGTTTCTCGAAAACGTGTCCGTACGGTCCGATACGAAACGCGTTTTCGGAATCACCAATCTCTAGAGAAAAATTCACTGATTCCAAATATGTCTAAATAAATTCAAACCCATTCCTAAATGTTGAGTTAGAATTTATTTTCCTTATTTCCAAAAATATGCCTATATGCATTTTTCCCTATTTTGTTTTATTAGGAAAATGCACAAACGGCCTCGGAATTAACTTCCGGAAGAGGTCACTTAAAGGTAAAAACTCACTGATCAATATTTTACCTTGACCTTGGAGTTCCTATTCCTAGATCTCTAGATAGGATCCGTTTCCTAATTTTAAAATTACTATTCACATATTTTACTTTAATTAATTATATTATTATTTTAATATGCAACTTGCCAACTTGTGTTCTATTTCCTTTTTCATTTTTTTTTTTCTTTTTATTTGGCCCAAAATTTCGGTTGGCCCTTTAATTATTTTAATAAATATTTATTTTTTATTTAATTAATTATTTAATGATTTATTTATTTAATTTTTCCAAAAATTTCCACAAAATTATCTAATTGGTCCATTCTTGTATTTAGGCTTAAAATTACCTAAACTCCATGATTTTTCATAGAAATTTCCAATTAATTAGTAAATACATTTTTACTAATATTCCACTAATTTCCACTAATTTTTGAGCTTCACATAATTATTAATGAATTTCCTTTGCCTATGCTTAAGTAATTAGTCCAATATTACTTAATTACTTCATTATCACTTGTTGATAATTTTCTTAATTACTATGCCTTATTACCTTCATACACTTGTATTAACATTAGTATTTTCATGCCTCTTGCATTATTCCATAATTACAAGGGTATTATGGTCATTTCACTTCTTTTGAGTATTTTCCAACAATTTCTCCAATTTCATAATTTATAAAATTACAATAATTAGAGATTATATACTCTCCTATCTCACTTGGTCATTTTACTGTCTTTTAGGATTTTTCATAAATTTTCTAAGTTATTTATGTCCCTTAGGAGCATTTTGGTCATCTTGGCACTCTGGCCCTTAATTTCCCGATTTCCTACAGAAATTCTACTTAGAAAATACACTATAATTATACAAGTCCGGAGATTGAAATTTCACTTATCAGAAATATCCAACTTTTATTTATAATATTCCGATAAATATCCTGGGTATTACATTTCTCCCCTTACACAAAATTTCGCCTCGAAATTTAATCTATACTAACTAAACTTCGGGACATGAACTCGGGTACTTCTCCTTCATGTCACTCTCGGTTTCCCAAGTCGCTTCTTCGGGTGACAAACCCTTCCGCACCACATTCACAATCAAAATAGTCTTGTTTCTGAGCCGTTTCTCTTTGTGATCGATGATCTGTTCTGGCTCAACTATGAAGGTATTATCATGCCGTACTTCAACATCCTCGTATTCGATGACATGATCACGGTCTGGTTGGTACTTCTTTAATTGCGACATGTGGAAAACGTCGTGGAGATTACTCAGGTTCGGGGGTAAAGCTATCTGATAAGCTACTTCTCCGCGCTTAGCCAAAATCTCAAAGGGTCCTACGTATCGTGGACTCAGTTTCTTCCTCTTAAGCGTTTGCCGACACCAGTTACTGGGGATAACTTTAGAAATACATGGTCGTCGACATAAAACGTTAGAGGTCTCCTCCTTTTATCAGCATAGCTCTTCTCGTCTACTATGTGCCGCTAGGAGTCTCTTCTTGATCAATGCGATCTCGCTCGAGGTCTCGCTCAAGCATATCCGGCCCAAGTAATCGCTTTTGGACGAATCGTCCAAGACAATGGTGATTGACACTTCCGCCCATACAATGCCTCGAACGGGTCCATTTGTATACTAGCATGATAACGTTGTTATATGCAAACTCGGCTAGCGAAAGATGTTGATCCCAACTTCCTTTGAAATCCAGGGCACATGCTCGCAAAGATATCCTCCAAGTGTCTCGTATGGTTCTCTCGAGATTGACCAGTCGATCAGTGGGTGATAAGCCGAACTGAACTTCAACTTAGTCCCCATACCTTCATGTAACGCTTGCCAGAAACGGGATTTGAATTGTGTATCACGATCAGAGACAATGCTCTTAGGAACACCATGTAATCTCACTATCTCTTTGATATAAATCTCCGCCAATCGTTCCGGAGAATAGTGAATACTGATGGGAATAAAGTGTGCTGACTTGGTTAATCATCAACAACTACCCAAATTGTATCATGATTTCGATTTTGGGCAGACCTACCAAAAAATCCATGGTTATGTTCTCCCATTTCCATTCCGCGACCAAACCACTACGTGATAGGTCATAGTCTTGGGTCTCACCTCGAGTGATCTTCTTACGTATCTCTTTTGCCCAATCATCTTGCTTCGAGCTTTCTCAACTTCGTATCTCAGATCATACTCCCCTTGACTCGCAAGAAGTGTAGCAAGATAGGCATCACCGGTGCGTGCGGACCCATGCGAGATTTGATTGGATAGATTCGGGTCTCTGAAATCTTCCAAAGGTTTACTGCTCTTGTATCATCATGTATGATACCTGCACTGTCTTCCTACTAAGAGCATCGCAACGACGTTTGCTTTACCCGGATGATACTTGATCTCCAGGGTGTAATCTTTAATCAGCTCCATCCAACGACGTTGTCTCATGTTGAGTACTCGTTGATCGAACAAGTATTTCAGACTCTTGTGGTCACAATACACTTCTACGGTTACACCGTACAGGTAATGCCTCCATATCTTCAAAGCGAACACGATAGCCGCAAGCTCTAGATCGTGTGTAGGATAGTTTAACTCGTGAGGTTTCAGCTGACGAGAGGCATAGGCCACCACCCTGCCCTGTTGCATTAGGACACATCCCAATCCTTGCCCACTGGCATCACTGTAGACAACATAGGTCTCATCCGGATCGGGATAATCAATGCCGGTCTTGTAGTCAACCTCTCCCTCGTACTCAAAGCTCTCCTCACAATCATCTCCC
This sequence comes from Acacia pycnantha, assembly GCA_025563575.1. Classification (NCBI taxonomy): domain Eukaryota; kingdom Viridiplantae; phylum Streptophyta; class Magnoliopsida; order Fabales; family Fabaceae; genus Acacia; species Acacia pycnantha. The sequence continues at coordinate 32,542 of JAMWYP010000195.1, read as the reverse complement.
ATATAAAGGGTTGATTCTTCCTCGTAAGCTTTGTCAATGGTAGGGCAAGACGCGAGAAATCCCGTATAAATCTGCGGTAGTATCCCGCCAGACCCAGAAAACTACAGATCTCCGTCACAGTCTCTGGCCGTTTCAGTCCCGGAAGCGCTTCTACTTTGCTTGGATCAACCGCAACTCCGCCGCTAGATATAACATGGCCCGAAATTTCACTTCCGGCAGCCAAAATTCGCATTTGCTCAGCTTAGCATAAAGTTACTTTTCCCTGAGTATGCCTAACACCTTTCGCAGATGTTCTTCGTGCTCTTCTTTGCTCTTAGAATATATCAAAATGTCGTCGATGAACACCACCACAAATTGGTCTAGGTGTTGTCGGAAGATACGGTTCATATAATCCATGAATACCGCAGGTGCATTTGTCAATCCGAAGGGCATCACAAGGAATTCATAATGCCCATATCTGGTTCTGAAAGCTGTCTTGGGAACATCGCCATCCTTAACTCGCAACTGATGGTATCCGAACGCAAGTCAATTTTCGAAAAGACTGTGGAACAGACAATTGATCCAAAAGATCATCAATCCGGGGAAGTGGGTACTTATTTTTGACGGTTACTTTGTTGAGTTCACGGTAATCGATGCAGAGTCGGAAGCTTCCATCTTTCTTCTTTACAAAAGCACTGGGGCTCCCCATGGTGATACACTGGGTCGAATGAACCCCTTCTTCAAAAGCTCTTCTAGCTGCTTCTTTAACTCCTGCATCTCGTTAGGAGCCATTCGATACGGCGCCTTTGATATTGATCCCGTGCCAGGCATCAAATCAATATTGAACTCCACTTCTCGGATAGGAGGTAACTCGGTGAGATCCTCCGGAAATACATCAGAAAATTCATTCACCACAGGGATATCCTGGAGTGAAAGGTCAGATTTTGCTTTGACAGAAAAGAATACCATGGAAGCATGACATCCTTGCTTTACGCACCGATCAGCTTCTGTAGCGGAGAGAAAGTTCAGGCTCACTTCAACCTTGTCTCCGGCAAATGATATCTCCTTTTTGCCACAATCAATCATTGCGCCGTTGGCCGTTAACCAGTTCAGACCGAATATGACGTCAATGCCGTGAAGAGGTAGACGGATAAGATCCACTTTAGAAACTCGTCCATCCACGTTAGCAGTACAATTCATACATGCATCAGAAGCTAAAGACTTTACACCCAACGGTGTAGATACTACAAGATCAAATGGTAATCTACAGGCATGCAATCCTAAACGACTTGCACATTCATAGGAAATAAACGAGTGACTAGCACCCGAGTCATACAATGCTTCAAGTAGATTCCCATTGAGATAGATGGTACCTTGAACCATCTCTGGTGACTTCTTGGCCTCTGTGTTTGTCAATGCAAAGATCCGGCCAGTGTTCTGAGGTCTCGCCTCTGCAGTCTTCTAGGGCCAGCAGTGCCTTCCGATTTCCCGGGCACTCGATAACTTCAAAAATCTTTTTTAGGCTTAGCAGCCAATCCTCAGCTAGTTCATTCTTTCCCCGGAAACCGGGTGGCTTCAACTTGCAGAACTGGTTTACCCAGTTTTCAGTGGTTCTCTCTTTTTGACCGCGCCTAGGTGGTGATTGGGATCTCTCAGACCCCTCAGGCTCTTCATCATTGTTGTTGTCACCATTGTCATCATATTCTTCTTCTTCATTGTTGTTGTTATCTTCTTCATTTTCTCGTTCATCATCTTCATGTTGACGTGCTTCCAATTGTCTTTGTGCCTCCTGGTCCTGTTGGTTCTGTCTTGCCAGAAGAGCATCAATCAGAACTCTTTGTTCTTGTAGAGTTCTACGCATTTCTTCAATATCATCACGTCCGGGTTGATTTGGTTCAGGAGTTGATTCTGTGCATGTTGGGTTCATAGAAAGATTCACTCTCGAATCGTCCTGACAGCTTAACAGCTGGGAATACTTACAGTTGTCATCATCAGATGAATGATCTGATCTGACAGGTTTCTCCGGCTCTAAAGGCATACTAGCCATTATCCCTGTTCATCTTTACACATTTATACCAATGGTCGTATCAGTACTCACACTAGTGCAAAAAAGGGCTTTAAGACTGCCTCATTTGGAGCGGATAATCGACGCACCGGTCTTAAAGGTGTGACCGGTGGCAGTTTTGTAAATAAAAAGAACTTCTTAAACAATGAAGGGCTATAAGACTGCCTCATTTAGAGCGGATAAACGAAGCACCGGTCTTAATGGTGTGACCGTGGCGAGGTTTGTAAATAAAAAGAACTTCTTACACAATGAAGGACGCCTCATTAAGACCGGACTAATTATCGACGGGTCCTAAATATGTGGCCAGGTGGCATATTTGTAAATATAAAGAACTTCTTATTCGATCAATTTTTCATAGATCTTATCCGCACTGTTAAAATAACAACCGGCCTTAAAAATGTTAATAAAAAAATTGAAATATCAAATACTTTTATGTAGAAATCTCATCAAGGCAGACTTATATTTTCTACACTCCAAAATAATACGGAAAAATATAAATATAAAGGTATTAAAGTTTTAAGACCAAACATATATAAAAGCCGGTCTTAAAACTTTGATTTTTAAGACCGAACTTAAAATTTGTCTGGTACTAAAGTTTAAATAAAAAAGTAATAAATGTTAAGACCATAGTTACAGAATGACCGGTCTTAAAAGTTAGACTTTTAAGAACGGACCAAAAATTTGGCCGGTACTAAAGTTTGAATAAAAAATTAATTAATTTTAAGACCGGACATATATAGAGATCGGTCTTAAAGGTTATCTTTTAAGACCGTATATGTGTATTTGTCCGGTCTTAAAAATGAAGCGCCAAACGTTAACTTCACGCGGAAGCTTTTGTCACTCTCACATTGTCACTCTCATACTCTCACTGAAGAACCCCTGTTCACGTTGCGAAACCCTTCCTGTTCCATTACCTCTCTTCCTCGCCCAGCGTCACTGGTAGCCTCTGTTACTCCCTCATTTTCTCGGGCATTCCTCTCTTCTTGTCTTGAAAATGAACGGTGAAAACGATTCCACTCGTGTTCTTGAAACTCCGAGATCTTGGTTTGACCGGGGAGGGTCGGACAAACGAACCCTCTTCATCTCACATTGAGCCTCCTCAGCGCAGTGCCTGCCGTGGTAGAAGCGGCACACGAATGATGGAAGTATCCCTTAGTCGAATCTGGGACGAAGCTCGAGATTCATTTTGATGAAAATTTGCAACCTTTCGGTCCTAATAAAAGCACATATACTAGTTTTGTCGGCGCTCTAGTACGCAGCAAGGTTAGCATTTTGACCGATGAGTGGAAAAATGTGGACCAAAAAACAATAAAGGATCCTATGTGGGACACTATCCGGCTTACATTCACCGTCCCTGAGTCTGAGAAGTTCAAAGACTCAACATTGTCTTATTGTCTTTGAGCGGTTCAGGAAGTTTAAGACCTTTACGGCTAACACTTATATTTTTGCCGAGGAGAAGCCTGACCATCAACCCTGGGACAAGTACAAATTTATTGATGAACAAACTTGGCAACAATTTGTTCAGAAGTGGACCACTCCTGAAGCTCTGGTGAGTTATAAACTAGTCTTAGAAAATCCAAGTCAAGACAATAATTAATGTCCTAAATTAATTCATTTGTAAATAATATATGATGCTGTAGCAACAATAGCCTTCTGTACATATGTTTATTTTTTCGACTAGCTAATTAATTCATTTGTAAATATAGCAATGTAATTCAATAATAAATTTGTTTATTTTTTCGAACAATTTGTGTGTGTCCATTTTGGGTTTCTGAATGAATGGGATGGTGGATAAAGCTATTTAGTGCTTGAAATTTGAGGTACGGGCGGATGTTGAAAATGAGCCGGATGAGGCTCACGAAAAGTATTCGCGACTTTTAGGACCGTATATTTTTAAAAGTGCGGTCCTAAAGGTCTTCGTCCATTTTAAGACCGTATATTTAACAAATATCCGGTCCTAAAAGTCTTCGTCTAATTCTAAAAAATTTGGGTAGAGACTTTTAGGACCGTATATTTGTTAAAAGTACGGTCCTAAAGGTCTTCGTCCATTTTAAGACCGTATATTTAACAAATATCTGGTCCTAAAAGTCTTCGTCTAATTCTAAAAAATTTGGGTAGAGACTTTTAGGACCTTATATTTGTTAAAAGTACGGTCCTAAAAGTATAGAAAATATACGGCTAAATTATTAGGACCGTTTATTTGTTAGTAGTCAGGTCTTAAAAGTCTTCATTTTATTTAATAGATTGCGAAACCTTTAGGACCGTATATTTGTTATTTGTCCGCTCCTAACTTTAAATTTTAAAATAAGGCTTAATTTTTAGGACCGAGGATTTATTAAACGTCCGGTCCTAATATTCTTCATTTTAATAGAGTTGGTGACTCGATTTTTAGACATATCGTTAGGGTTCAAGGCAACCATGTTTTAGCGTTCTTCTCAAGTTTTGTGCTTCGTTGTTCTCGTTTCAACTTTTCGGATGTGAAGAACGTCATCGGTGTCCCTTTTCTTTTAGTTGGAAAAAGAAAGAAGATAACGAAAACGACACTTGAAAATTTTCATCACATCCGGAAAAGTAGAGGGGAAGACAAGGATGGTCCAAACTTGAGAATAGTCGTCACTCTGTTTGTTTTTATTCGAAAAAGGTAAATAATGTTTTTGTTTTGTTTTGTATGGTCGCAACTGTTAACTTTATTCTGCAAATTTTTAAGATTGATCACCACGAATAGGACAATGTTTTGTTTGTTCTTGTTGTCGGAGAAAAAAGAACATAAAGTTAAAGACAAACAAGGAAGGCGATTGGGAAATAAAAATTTTATTTAATAATTTTTTTTTTCTGCTGCCTCATAAGGCAGCAGTACAAAAAAAAAAACTTAAAAATTCTAATCCTCCCCATCGTTGTCGGAGGGGAGGGAATGGTCGGAGACGTCGTCATCAGAGGTATGGTACTCAACGTCATTGGCGTCGAGTACTGCTTTCAGCTTGTTGTTGACGGCGTGATAGACCTGAAACAGTTTGCCCAAGCTTCGGTCTATATGATCGACGCGGGCTATCAGGTGCTCCGGATCCGCCGAAGTTCGGTTTCGGAGGCAACGGAGGAGGATATGGAGGTGCCTCAGGATTTCGCCCAGAAGGAGGACCTCGTCGTGGTGGAGAAGCCATTACGGTGGAGGTTCTAGGAGGAGATGGAGATGAATGTTAAGAAAGTAACAACGGGTTTAAATAGAGAACCCATCCTGAAGAATGTGAAACGCCGGAAACATTAACGAGGAGACGCATATTTGCTCAGAATACGAGGAGATGCCTAGTTGGGAAGTTTATGTGGAAGCCGAAGAGACTCTGAATTCATTTCAACAATGGGGAAGGGACTCTTGAAAAGAATGATTAGATATCATATGATAGGGCTATTTTAGTCATTATTTCGAAAATCATGATTGGGTCGAAGTTCTGGCAAAATTTTGAAAAATCAGAGCCAAAGTAACGAAGTGCTGGCGAAATTCCGCCGATTAGGGGTATAGGGGCAAAATGGTAATTTTTACCTAAAATGCCAGTCGTAATGCCAAATCACTAATGAAAGTGATATTACTCTTATAGGACATCAGAAACCTAGATCTGCTGTCGTTACGCTGTCCGACGTGCCGCTGTCAAACGTTTCGCTGTTTCCTTCAAGAAATACTAATTTCTGTTAGACGTACTGTTTACCGTCAACGAAGGTACGTCCGCGTACTGTAACACTAATCTGATGTTTATGGTATGCATGTATGTGCTAGGTGTATTGTATGTGATAGCTGATAGCTACGTGGTATGTCTATGTCTTTGTTTATATGTTCATGTTTGCTATGGGCGATATATCTGCATGCTTTTGGGCGATATATGTATACATGCTATTGGGCGATATATGTATGCATGCTTTTGGGCGATGAGTGCACATATACTGTTGTTGATATGATTGTATGTGGTCCATATGTTGTGTCTGTAAATATGAGGTTAACTGCTACTTTGAGATCGGTGCGGATCTGAAGACTTCCTTTCGATGTTTCGGCGGAAGCCTTCCCTTTTGTTATGATCTGTTTTTGAAATACTCGGTTACTGTACCGTAGTTGTAACCAGCCAGACTTACGGCAGTTTATGAATACATATCAGTTACTTTTCCAAGCTCCGGAGGACCAAGGACCGAGGAGAGAGGCAAGCAGCCCGAGTAGAAGGCCCGGCTGAAGACTTCCTTTCGATGTTCCGGCGGAAGTCTTTCCTTTTGTTATTATCTGTTTTTGAAATACTCGGTTCTTGTACCGTAGTTGTAACCAGCCAGACTTACGGCAGTTTATAAATATATATCAGTTACTCTTCCGCTCAAATGCTCTACTCTGATTATTTTAGATGGAAAAAAAATTTATACTGCTTTTGAAAGTTGGGGTGTTACAATTTGGTATCAGAGCAGTAGTCCTGGCATGAATTTAACTATGTTATTACTGACAGTTTGGTGCCGAAGGCAAGGCTAGTCTACGTGGGTGTGCCAATCAGTCGCCGTGAACTCGGTGAGGCCCCCATGGTAGACACTTACCTGGCCATTCTGTTCGGTTAACGGAGTTAGGTTCAAAGCCTTTTCAAAAATTTTGGAGCATGTTTTGAAAATAAGTACTGATATAGCCTAAGGTCGATGTACCACCGTACCTCGGTGTACCAGCCCGATCTGTCTTGGACGTTAATTCTATTCTAGCACGAGCTCATATGCGGAGCCGGGTCACGCCGGATGAAACTCCGAGACCAATAAAGATAGTACATGTAGTATTTGACTCATGTAGAGGAACTTCCGATACGTAATTTCGTGCCGTTTCTGATCCACGAAGAAAGAATCAACGATAATCTGACAAAAGGAAAGTTGCGAGTGTCTATTTGTTTATGGTGTGAAAACTGCGTACAGCAAAGCCTATGTGTAGAAAATACTAAGCGCGATAAAGTCTATGTGTCAAGTAAATTCTATGTGCGATAAATTCTGTAAGTGCGATAGAGTCTAGGTGCGGGATAGCTACTAGTGCGATAAAATCTGTGACCTGTTAATTGTTTTCCTTCTATAACCAACGTTTTCCCTTGATAAAAGGAAAAAGAACAAGACATGGCGAATCTAAGGGGAGCCGGAGCTCCTAGGGGCCGAGGCAGAGGGCGAGGTAGACGACCTCGGACGAATCCAGTAGTAAATCCGGAACAACCAGTTCAAGAACCTACCCTACAGATTGCCTTTCAAGAGGCACTGGTTGTAATACGTAACCAAGGAGAGATGATCGAGGAACTTCGTGCAGAAAGGCAAGCTGAGAGACAAGCAAGACACGAGGAGGAAGAACGACGAGCTGAAGAGGAACGTAATACTGAAGAAGAAGACGAGCTAAGAGATGAGCACGACGAGGAAGATGAGGAATCTGATAAATCGCAGTCACCTCCACGACGAGAGAGAGTCGTACAGACCACACAAAATTGGGTCACTCAGTTTTGCAAACTCAAGCTACCTGCTTTCCATGGGAAAAATGATTTGGCTGAGGATTGGTTGCTGAGTCTGGAAAAGATATTTGAAGTAATGGAGTGCCCGGATAATCGGAAGCCTCAACTGGCGATCTATAAACTCAATGGTGATGCGCATCGATGGTGGAAGAGCGTCACTACGACGTTACAAACCAAATATTGCCCTGTCACTTGGGAGAAATTTCTGGAAAAATTCAATGAACAGTATTTTCCTCCCTCTACACAAGTGATCAAGGAGGCGGAGTTTCTTAGCATCCAACAAGATCCTGAGGAATCCTTCGACGATTACTTTGCCCGCTTCACCAACTTATCACGATATTCCTCCTATTTGAAGCGTGACAATGATGAAGGCTGGAAGGCACATAGGCTGATTCATGGGCTAAAGTATGAGATAAAGAAGAGGTGGTGTCTCAACAGTTTCCTAAACCCCGGTGAATGCATTCGGAAGCGTGTTTGCTACAGATGCCGGAAGATAGGCCACATTATCCGAGACTGTCCTGAGAAACCTACGGAGTTAAGGCCACAGAACCAAGGCCGAATGTACGCGCTAACCGATACAATGGACAGAGAACTTCCGGAGAGAGTCCAAGGTACTATCTCTCTTAGATAGGAATTTTCTCTATGTGTGGCATGAACTAAGTAATAGTTATACGACTAAATCGTGTGATACGTAAATTATTTACGAGACGTAATCTACAGACGAAGTAAAGACCCGACGCGTATAGTCCAAAGTCCGAGTAGAACGGATTTTAGTTCGTACGAAGTTTAGTGGGTAGAGTGCAAATTTCGAGGATGAAATTTTGTTTAACGGGGGGAGAAATGTAATACCCTAAAAATCACACTTAGGGTAAATATCAAAAATTGGGAAATATACCTATTGAAAATAGGTGAATATGAGGTCTCAAACACCTTGTATTGAGTTTACCTTGTTGTTAGGGTAATTTCCCTTGAAATTAGATAATTTGCAATTAGGTCCCTAAAGCGTTTGAAGACTTGCAAATAGGTCCCTAAACACATTATGGGTTATAAATACCTGTGAAAGCTATAAAAGAAGCAAGTAAAAATCTATTTGAAATAGAGAAGGATATTGTCCCTAATTTAGGTAATTTATTAAGTTACAAACTTGGAGAAATTGTAGAAGAATGCTCAAAAAGTGGTAAATGACCAAAATACCCTCACAAATTCTAGTATAATGAAAGAGACATGGAAACACAAATGTCAATGCAAGTGTTATGAGGTAATAAGATATTCTAATTAAGAAAATTATCAACAAGTGATAATTAAGTAATTAGGTAATTATTGCTAATTACTTAAGCATAAGCAAAGGAAATTCGGAATAATTATGTAAAACCCTAAAATTAGTGGTTTTGGGTTGAAAATTAGTAAAAGTATATTTACTAATTACTTGGAAATTTTGGAGAAAAATAGTTGAATTTAGGTATTTTTAAGCCTAAATGCAAGAATGGACCAATAGGAGAATTTTGTAAAAAATTATGTAAAAAATAATTATTTAATTAATTAAATAATTAATTGAAAAAAAAACGAAATAAAAAAAAAGGCAGAAAAAAAGGAAAAAAAATATAAAGATAATAATAATAAAGTTTGCAAGTTGCAATTATTTTATTAATATAATTAATTAAAGTGAAATATGATGAATAGTAAATAAGAAATTAGGAAACGGATCCTATCCGGAGATCCGGGAATGGGAATGTCAAAGTCGGGATAAAATATTGATCGGTGAGTTTTTATCTTCCGTTAGACACTTACGGAAGTTAATTCAAGCCGTTTGTGCTTTTTCCTAATAAGACGAAATAGGAAATTCTGAGAAAAGGCCAGATAGCCAAGAGGACGAAAAGGTTATGTTGTGACATTTGGAAAAGAATTGGGAATTTTCATGGACATATTTGGAATCAGTGAATTTTTCTCTAGAGATTGATGATTCCGAAAACGAGTGTCGTAACCGGACCCGTACGGACACGTTTTTCGAGAAACTTCGGCTGAACACGGAATGCCCTGTATGAAATCAAGATTTAGATTAGAATAGACATTTCTAGTAAGGAAGAAAATATCTTCAAAGTTAGTTAACCATAATTTTGAGATTTCTCCAAAATTACGCGAATCGGGTACCGATCGGGGAAATTCATCCGGGTAGCTTCTGGAAGGTGACACTTGGCCACCTCCCATTGGCCAAACCCTTGACTTTTGGGGCATGTTGAAGTCGGCCAAGGTGAGAAGAAAGAGTGAAAAACTTGTTGAAAAAGTTGTCTTGGACGGTCCAGATCGATTCTCACAAAGTTGATCCAACTAGCCAAACCCTACCTCCTTTTCTATAAATACCCACCCCTCCCCTTTGGTTTTTCTCACATTTGAGAAGAAAGAGCTGATTTAGAGAGAGAAAGAAGAGAGAGGAGCTCTGGGAAATTCTGCAGCGAAGCTCTGGGTAAGTTTTCCGGTACCGAGCTTTAAGCTTTCGTAGTTCTTTCAATAGTTAGACTAGTAATGCTAGAGTAGCCTTTAAATTTTTCAAGTATGATTAGATATCATATGATAGGGATATTTTAGTCATTATTTCGAAAATCATGATTGGGTCGAAGTTCTGGCAAAATTTTGAAAAATCAGAGCCAAAGTAACGAAGTGCTGGCGAAATTCCGCCGATTAGGGGTATAGGGGCAAAATGGTAATTTTACCTAAAATGCCGGTCGTAATGCCAAATCACTAATGAAAGTGATATTACTCTTATAGGACATCAGAAACCTAGATCTGCTGTCGTTACGCTGTCCGACGTGCCGCTGTCAAACGTTTCGCTGTTTCCGTCAAGAAATACTAATTTCTGTTAGACGTACTGTTTACCGTCAACGAAGGTACGTCCGCGTACTGTAACACTAATCTGATGTTTATGGTATGCATGTATGTGCTAGGTGTATTGTATGTGATAGCTTATAGCTCTGTGGCATGTCTATGTGCTGTTTATATGTTCATGTTTGCTATGGGCGATATATCTGCATGCTTTTGGGCGATATATGTATACATGCTATTGGGCGATATATGTATGCATGCTTTTGGGCGATGAGTGCACATATACTGTTGTTGATATGATTGTCTGTGGTCCATATGTTGTGTCTGTAAATATGAGGTTAACCGTTACCTGAGATCCGGTGCGGATCTCAGCTCTTAACATAGCGTCAAGCTCCGGAGGACCAAGGACCGAGGAGAGAGGCAAGCAGCCCGAGTAGAAGGCCCGGCTGAAGACTTCCTTTCGATGTTCCAGGAAGTCTTTCCTTTTGTTATTATCTGTCTTTGAAATACTCGGTTACTGTACCGTAGTTGTAACCAACCAGACTTACGGCAGTTTATAAATATATATCAGTTACTCTTCCGCTCAAATGCTCTACTCTGATTATTTTAGATGGAAAAAAAATTTATACTGCTTTTGAAAGTTGGGGTGTTACAGTAGATATATGGGTGTGTGTCTATAGATATGTGTGTGTGTGTGCATGTAGATAGATAGATCTATATCTATACACATATATACACACACATATATGTTTATATAGCAAGACCACTATTTCAATTAGAAAGTGTTGGAGAGATATGTGGCAGGGTTGTAATTCACTTTTACTTATATCATTTTAATTTTATATAAGGGCATTTAAGGAAAATGAGTAAAATTAACTAATTTAACTCCTCTCCTTAATCCCCTTAAAATTGGTTAATTAAATAGTTCCTATAATTAGGACTGGAGGGAGTATTAATTTGGTATTTCCCTCATCACAAGTGTAGCAAATTTCCAACACACTCATGCAATTTAGATAAATTTTTTTCGAGTTTAGAACTTGCTAAAATTAGTAATAAATGATCTTATTCAGATGATAAACCCATTTACAAATGGTGTCGTTTCTGTTACAAGTACAGAAAATGATTAAATGAATTCCTCAGCCATCCCTCATATTATATAAGTAATATTCCATTCAGTCTTAATTATAAGAACACTTTAAGTAGTGCAAATTGTACTATAAAAGTGTTTCTATAATTAGGACCGGTAGATGTTATCCTATTGAATTAAATGCGTGAGTTTCAAATAACTATTTATTCTCCATATATCGATTAATTGGTAGGTAAATGTAATTCTTTTTCTTCACAAAAATATAATTTTACTTAAGGGATGAATTGACCCGGAACGTTGAGCAAAGTTTTTTTCACAACCATAGCTGAGGATCCAAGCACAAATTACATATTTAAGGGACTCCCATAAAATTGATGAGCAACAATTGAACACAATAAAAATCTCGGAACCGGTTTTCCTGCCTATCTAAAGGGTAGACAGGGGGAGCTTATCTCATCGCTTATATTTATTTATTTTTAACTTTTTGTTTTTTCAAAGAAAATATTTTAATGGGTGGATAATCTAAAATAAAGATAATCTCTCAACTAATATTTTTTTAAAAAAAATGATTTTTTAACTTAAGAATCGCCAAATAGAAACCCGTTCAGATCTCATCTGGATAGCCCAGATGAGACAAGCTCACCCTGCCTATCCTTTAGATGGGCAAGAAATCGATTCCAGAAAATCACCCAAACTAATTTTGTACAACAAGAAACAAGACCTCATGAGAACCAATAAATCAACAACAAATAATCTTAACCTTATACTTGCAATACCATGATCTTACAATAATCATTGTTAGAAAGACAAAACATCAGGATCTTTGTTCAGGAAAATCAATTTCTCAACAAAAGATGAAACAAAAACTTCAGACTTTTTCGCTCCCAAAGGCTCAACCACTTCCTTGGTTGGATCAACTAAGGGCTTATTTGGAATCAACTTAAAGCTGATTTAAAGTTTAAAAAAAAAAAAGCTAGAAAAAAAGCCAAGTGGAAAAAAAGTCAGAAGTTGAGTGTTTGAGTTGAGTTTTAAGTTCACTGGACTTTAAGTCAAAAAGCTCTTAAAAGCCAGTTAAGGAAAAAGCTTCACCATAGAGCTTTTTCCAAAAAGCTCTCAGTTTTTGACATGGGCCCCGCCACTTCTACCACCATCAATCCAAATACAAATCATTATTTACAACCTGACTTTTTTCCTACCGGACTTTTATAAAATTTAGATAACTTTTAAACCACCGCTCCTACCGCCAACCTAAACAAGCCCAATATAGCTCCACCATTAAGTCTCAGAATCACTTTTCCACTGCTAGTTAGAGCTAATACTTTAAATATGCCCCCCATAAAGTCCTTTATCCAAACGAAACGAAATATTTTGGTCCATGAATTGGTAATACTATAATTTTTCATCACCTAATTACAAAACTCACGTTGGGTCCTTTTTATAACATGATTCACCACAGCAAGCGAATGGCCTCCTTCCACAGGAAGTAATCTCTATATAATAGCTTTTTCATTCGGCTTCTGTTGTGGTAACGTTAATTATCTAAATATTTCTTGAATCACATCAAATGATCAAATGAACTTGTAGTGCATTCTAAGGCCTTCCTCGTCGTAGCCTGTGCCGCGGCAAAGAACTGAACGTAATGTACTACTACTTAGAAACACCGAGGGTAACCACTTGCGATCACTAAGAAAAAATTGAGGAACTTTAATTGATATACCTCTCCAAATATGAGAAGCAAGCTTCAACGTGAGGAGTATCTTTTGTGTATGTCATTCATGAATCTCATTACCTTGTACTGGTACCACTCTGATCTATTTATAAGTCCATTTTGACCAAATCTCATATGTCAAGGAAAATTAGTTAACTCAATGATTATGGGGGTAAATTTTTAATTTTTCTCTCATTTATGATTGAGTATTTTTAAACTATTTCTTCTCTCTCTCTCTATCTTTATTAGGGGTGAGCAAGTGACCCGCACCCCACCCAACCGCCCGCACCCTGTAGGATTTTCCCCGGATTAAGCCCGCCCAAATTGGGCCCGTCATGGGTACGGGGCTGCCCCATACCCGTTTTTATTATACGGGTGGGTCACGAGTAACCCGTGCCCACCCGTACCCATTTATGTTTTTTTTTTTTGATTTGGACTTTCCCCCCTCAAGCAAGCCTCAGGTTGACGCAGAGAGGAGAGAATCAGAGAGCCACACGACACGACACGCACGACCACCCACACCCATAGTCCACAGATTAAGACCCAACCCAAGTCACGACTCACCCATGAAAATCAAACCCTGAAAATCAAACCGTCGCAGCAGCTTGACGCACGGCCACCCACCTCAGGCCTAAGCTTGACGCAGACATCGCACCGTTGCATAGCCTAAGCAGAGTTTCGACATTCACCCCTGAAAATCAAACCCTAGCCGTCTGCCTCTCCCTCTCCCTCTCTGTTGCACAGCCTGAGCAGAGTTTCGACATTGCACCGTCGGCCGTCGCAGCCTGAGCACCGTCGCACCGTCTGCCTCTCCCTCTCCCTCTCACCGTCGAGTAAGTTTTGAATCTATCTTGCTTCTTTTTTTTTTTTTTAATCTTGCTTCCTTTCACTTGCCATCTCAATGCCTGATTTTTTCTTGAATCTTGCTTTAGCACTGTATGTTCCTCTCCCTCTCCCTCTCCCTCTCACCATCGACTTCTCACTCTCCCTCTCACTGTATGTTCCTGTCTGTATTTATAGAAATTGATTGTGAGATTCTCTGGCCCACTGCACTTGTATGTCCCTGTTGTATAAATAATTGTTTGTGTGAATCAAAGTGCATTCTCGGCCCCACCATCTCTCAAACGTCTCTGCACTTTTTTTTTTTTGGTTCCTGTTTGTTTTTTGACATGTTCTGTTTTTCTTTTGCTTTAAATGAGTATTAAATGACATTCCACCTCCCTGCATCTTCTAGTGGTCATTGTGTATTCGTGTGTGTGTCTCAATTTTTCACTTTTACTCTTGTTGAGGAATTGAGAAATGTGTTTAATAGTTATTCACTACTGATTCTTAATTTATGATCAGAAACCAAATTTTAAATATTCAATTATAAAGGAGGAGTGTTATTCGTGCTTTGTAAAGGGTTAATTAAACTTTAGTATATGCTAATATCCTAATCGATTTGGATTATGAATCCCAGACTTGCTGAGATTTTTTCCCCCTCTGTTGGGTGTCTTAATTCACATAACTGAACTGTTATATGTGATTACTGGAATTAAACACTACTAACTATAAGTAGTCATATCATGCCCAAATTTAGCAAAACGTAAACCCATGAACAAGGACCTTATCTACACAATTAAATTGTCTTATATATGATTAAGGCGTAACATATACAGGGTCCTCATATATTTTGTATATGCTAATATCCTAATCGATTTGGATTATTCATGCTTATGTTTTATGGATATATATATATATATATATATATATATATATATATATATATGGACTACCTCCTCCTCAATATATCTTGCAAACTTTACGACACACCTCATCCTACTTTATTTTTTATAGTTAATATCATGTACCTTTAGTTTTTCTTTGGAATTTTCCCCTTGCCCTGATTATATGTTTTTATCTTGAAATTAGCATGGCACATATACCACCAGATAATGTGCAAGGGCAAGCTCCAAGTGTTGCAAGGGAAGCTACTAATGAAGATGTAGTCCCAACAGTACAACATAGTGCTGCCCATGTTGAGAATGAGATGACGAATGAGGGACAAGATAATGATTCCCAACCTAGAAAAAAAAAGGAAAGAGTCATCTAGTATATGGAACCATTTTACAAGGCTTCCACTAGCAGAAACTAAAGGGAAACATAGGTCAAAGTGCAATTATTGTCTAGAAAATTATGCGAGTCATCCTTCGAATGATGGCACCAAGCAATTATGGAGACATTTTGACAAGTGTCCAAAAAATCCCAACAAAGCAAGCAAGGGTCAAAGTTTATTCTCGGCTACTACAAATCAAACACTCACTCATCACTTATTTAGTCAAGAGCGAGGTAGAAAGGCTATTGCTAGGTACATCATAAAGGATGAGGTGCCTTTCCGATGTGTGGAAAAGGAGGGGTTGACATAACTTTTGTAAGAGTTTCAACCTAAATTTCAAATGCCATCAAGATGGACAGCTGCTAGAGATTGTTATGGCATATATAAAGAACAAGCAAATATCTTGACAAAATATTTCAAGACTTCTAAAGTCCGTGTGTCTTTCACAACCGATTGTTGGACATCTATGCAAAATAACAACTACATGTGTTTGACTGCACATTGGATTGATGATGATTGGATTTTGCAGAAACACATTCTGAATTTTTGTGAGATTAAAGATCATAGAGGTGAGTCAATTGCCAAACAAATTGAGGATTGCTTATTTCAATGGGGCATTGACAAAGTGTATACAATCACAGTTGACAACGCTTCTGCCAATGATTCTGCAATTGCAATCCTAAAAAAGCGTTTCAAGAGTTGGGATGGTTTTGCAATGGTATGTGATGGGGAATTTTTGCAAATGCGATGTGCTGCTCACATATTGAACTTGGTTGTTTCTGAAGGTCTAGAAGAAATGAACAAGTCTATTGAGCTCATCTGACATGCAGTAAAATATGTTAAATCTTCTCCATCAAGGAAGCGTAAGTTCATAATGTTGGCTGAAAGAGAACGAGTTGAATCAAAGAACTTTCTTACCTTGGATTGTCCCACGAGTTAATTTTTTAAATAATTTGTTTGAATGAGCTTTGATATGATAATGTATTGATGTTTAATTGTTTTTAATTTCTATCATGTCATTAGGTGAAACTCAACATACCTTATGCTTGAAAGCGCTGTTAAGTTTGTTAAAGTCTTTACTCGGATGGAGGAGGAGGATGAGGAATACAAACAATATTTCAAGAAGAAGAACGTAGATTCCAGTCGAGACACTTTTATCTTGATTGATGCTTGGATGGAGGAGGAGGAGGATGCAACTACAAGAAGGATTGTTGAACCTACAATTTTGCCTCCTAGTGCATATGATTGGAGCACTACAAATGAGTTTCTTGGCTTTTTAAAATTATTTTACAACATGACATTGAAGTTTTCTGGATCAAACTATGTTACTAGTAACACCTATTTCCAACACATAGTTTCAATTCAGACAAGCCTTGAAAAAAATGCAAGTAGCTCCTACTCTCTGTTGGGTCACATGTCAAGAAGAATGCTATCAAAGTTTAACAAATACTGGGGGGGCAGCTGAGAAAATGAATCCTTTGTTGGTCATGGCTGTGATACTAGACCCCAGATATAAATTGACATATGTCAAGGTTGCTTTCGCTGACCTTTTTCATGAACCAACAAAGTGTGAATCTATGTTGAGGAAGATTACAACATTATTGTATCGTTTATATGACTACTATTCAACTACTGTTCATGTTGGTGAATCTTCTTCTCAACCAACATCGGAGCAAGGGGATCATGTTGAGTTAGAACTTGAAGTGCCCTTGGCATCTGGTGATGCTACATTCCAAAAGTTTTTGGCCCAGGCAGATGCAAAGAGTAATGTTGAGAAAATTTCAGAAGTGGATGAATACCTTTGAGCTGAATTGGTTGGTTATCGTGATTCAAAATTCGACCTCTTGGCGTGGTGGAAAGGCAATGCTTGCAATTATAAAGTGTTAAGCTTGATCGCACGTGATATATTGGTTGTTCCAGTCTCTATTGTCTCTTCAGAATCAACTTTTAGCACCGGGGGTCGAGTATTAGATGCATTCAGGAGCTCTTTATCCTCAAAGATGGCTGAGGCACTCATATGTACACAAAATTGGCTATCAATGAAACCACCCAACTGCAATGACTTTGATTGTGATAATTTTGATGAGACTGAAGCTATTGTTATCGGTATATTAATTTGCATTTTCTATTTTCAGTTATTAATGCTTCAGTTCTATTTTCGTATTAATTAGGATTTATCTTCTTTCATTTTGTAGAGGAAGATGCAGCAGCAGGCGGCGGATTTGAGCAGTGAATATTAATATTGAACTCTTACTTGAATTTCTTATGTTTCAACTTTCAAGTCATCAAATTTGAAATTCAATTATTAATATTGTTTTATTTTTATGTTTGAATTGTGAAGTTGTGATGATTGAAGTTTGAATTGATTAATCTGTCATTATAGTTAATACACAGATGTTTTGAATTTTGTGTGTGTTTGAATTGTGAAATTGTTATTATTGAGCAAGTATTGTCATTATTGAGTAGGTATTGTATTGAAATTGTCATTATATGATATATCACGTGAAATGTTGATGGGAAAAATTGTCCTTATTTGGTCTAAAATAAGGATTTAGAGTTGGGAAATTCATTTATGAGGCTTATCATTTATCTACAAATTAGCAAAGTTTCCTACATTACTCGCTAAAAAAACGCATTGTATTATATTGTATTGAGTAGGTATTGTATTATATCATATTGAAAAAAATGCAAAAAAAAAAAAAAAAACACACACACACACACAAAACCAGTTATAGGCCAAAAAACGCAACAACAAAAATTTGTTCTGGGCCCATAAACTGTTCTTGACAAAAAAGTGCATCTGGGCCAAAAAACCTGTTAAAAAAAAAGCCCAGATATGTAAACGGGTTCCCTGGACCCGTTTACTAAAACCCGTTTAACCTGTACCCGTTTTGTGCGGGTTAAACGGGTTTTTTCCCTGTACCCGTGATGCCCGTACCCGTTGAAAATAAACGAGCGGGGCGCGGGTTACCCCCCGGGGCAGCCCTACCCGCCCGTTGCTCACCCCTAATCTTTATGGATACAATCAATATGAGTAAAATTCTCATAATCTCATTTATTACATGAAACTAAACTTATAAATATGATCAATTTTTTTGGTCAAAATAGACTCATAAATAGGACCAGAATGATGATCATTATTCCTGGAATTAAAAACAAACCTAAAACAAAGATCATACTTTGGCCATCCAAAACGGTGTAATCAAAACAAAGAACTGAATGTAATGTACTGCTTAGAAACACCGAGGGTAACCACTTGCGATCACCAAGAAAAAATTGAGGAACTTTAACAAAGATACTTATCCAAATATGAGAAGCATGAGAGAACACTTCAACGTGAGGAGTATCTTTTGTGTACCTGTCATTCATGAGTCTCATTACCTTGTAATCATTATTCTTGGAATTAAAACCAAGCCTAAAACAAAGATCATACTTTGGCCATCCAAAACGGTGCAATCAAAAGAAATCAATTTTTTTAAAAAAAGAAAGTGGTTGATAAAGTTCAGTAAAGGATAGGATGATTTCTTGGAGGATAACAAAATAGGAGAGAATAGTATAATCACTCTGAAAAAATAGTACCAAGATGAAGCACCTTTCTTTGCACTTTTGGATCGGTGGAACAAATCTACCCAAAACTATTGTTTTGTGTGAAGTACCACGTTAGTTGCAGAAGAAAATAAAAGACGTCTTATAAGGGTATGGATACCTTTCTTCTTGACACGCATTTTAAAACCATGAGGGGGTGACCGAGCTTCAATGCGGACAATATCAAGAACAATGCATTTAGATGTCATAGGTATAGAGCTCGGGATGTAGCTTAGAATGTAATACATTTTACAATTGGTATCAGAGACAACTTACACAATTAGATAAATTTTTCTTAAGTTTGAAATTTATCAAAAGTGATATTAAATGACGCTATTTATATGATAAACTATTTTATAAATGTTGTCAATAAATGATTAAATGATTTAGAATTATACCTATTTACTTTTATCATATATAATTTTACATAATATTAATAAATGATTTCATTAGCCTAATGGGCCCATTACCTTTTGGAATACAAGGTGGTGTGGGATCAAATGCTACATTTACCACCTTGACCCCCAAATAAAAATAACTTCGCCACAAAAAATAGTCACAAGTGGCGGGCTATTAGAGTTTTAGTTGCTTGGCGACATTGGAGCTCTAGTGGCCGACTGGCGGTGATTTCTCTATGAGAGTGTGTTATTCTTTTTCTCTCCCCCCTCCAACTAGAATATTAAAGAAATGCACCAACATTTTAAAACTCATATCTGATTATGAGGTATGGATTTAGGTTTTTGCATATTGGACTCACCTTTTTAAAATTTTAAATTTCAAATGGTGTTTGAGAGAGATTTTCTCAATAATTTATCATTTCAACTATTTATTGGTATGTGTACGTTAGTGTAAAGTGACTTATAATAAAAAGGGATAGAGTAAGTCATATTTTACATTAATTTGAATTTAAAATTAATATCAAAGTGAAAACTATATATTTGATAACCTGTAAATTTGAAAGCCCTATTTAAGTCTTTGAGAATGGTTATAATCCAGATAAGCTTTTAAAATTCAACTTATCTAAATTAAAAGGGGGAAAAATAAGACGAAGAAAATTACTTAGAGCTATTGACAAGGAAATGTAAGTTTTGTTTTTTTTGCCAAAAAATGTAATTTTATTTTTTCACAAAAAAATTATAATTTTATGAATTGACCTAATCAGAAAATGGAGCAAAGTTTTCTTTCATACGATCCAACAACTTATATATTAAAGGGGCTCACATAAAATTGATAAGTAACAATTGAACATTGACCACAATAGAAAATAATTTGGAACAAAGAGAAAGAAGCCCTCAAGAGAACAATAAATATAAAACAAATAATCTTAACCTTACACTTGCAATACCATGATCTTTGAACAATAACTGTTACAAGTACAGAAAATGATCAAACATTCTCTCAGTTATCCCTCATATAAGTAATAGATTTAATATTTAATTATTGAATTAAATGCGTGAATTTCAACTAACTATTTATCCTTTATTCAATTTTTTGAGTTGCCTAGAGCCATTGGCAAGTAAATGTAATTTTATTTTTGTTAAGAGATGAATTGACTTAATCAGATCATTGAGCAAAGTGCCTACAGCTGAGGATCCAACCGCAATTTACATATTCAAGGGAATCACATAAAATTGATGGGCAACAATTGAACATTGAGCACCATAAATCCAATAAAAAAGAGAGACGACCTCAAGAAAACAATAAATCCAAAACATATAATCTTAACCTTACACTCGCAATATCACCATCTTACAATAATCATGGTTAGAAAGACAAAACATCAGGTTCTTTGTTCAGGAAAAGCAAACTCTCGACAAAAGACGAAACAAAAACTTGAGGCATTTTCGCATTACCCACAGGCTCCTCCGATTCCTTCGTTGGATCAGCTAAAACTATAGCTCCACCAGTAAGTCTCAGGACCACTTTTCCACTACTAGTTAGAGCTAATACTGTAAATATGCCCCCATAAAGTCCACTATCCAAGCGAAACATTTCGGTCCATGAATTGGTATTACCATAATCTTTCATCACCCAAATACAAAACACGCATCGGCTCCTGCTTTTCATATTAACATGATTTACCACAGCAAGCGAATGGCTTCCTTCCACGGGAAGTAATCTTGATATAAAAGCTTTTTCAAACGGTTGCTGTTGCGGTAACGTTAGTTCTCTAAATGTTTCTTGAATCACATCAAATGATAAAATGAACCTGTAGTTTAGTCCAATGCCTTCCTCATCATAGGCTGCGTAGCGCCAAACAAGCCAATGTAATGCGCCATTCAGAAACATAGAGGGGAACCACTGGCAATCGCTGAGGAAAAATTGAGGAACTGTAACGGAGATACTCCTCCAAATATGAGAAGCAAGAGAGTACACCTCAACGTGAGGAGTATCTTTTGTACATCTGTCATTCATGAGTCTCACTACCTTGTAATCGTTATTCCTCGAATCAAAACCAAACCCAAAAAGACTACTATGCTTGGGGTCAACATAGCTACATAAATATTGACGGCTGCGTATTTTGCGGGTCATGATTGGTTTGGGAAGCACGATATATTTCCGAAGTGAGGGATTCCAGATAATGATAGTTGCGGATTTTAATGGTGAATAGTCGGTAGAACATACAAGGCCATTGCATGCGCCAACAAAGAGCGTACAACGATTATGCTCAAATAGATGCGAGAGTGGGAACCTCTCAACAGAGAATTGATCAGTCTGCTGATTAATAGAGCAGTACAATGAGTAAGTTTCCTCCTGATGCAGAGAATGTGGGTCATCAGGCGATATTTTTCTAAATTGAAAGAAGAGGGAGCTGTTGTGATTGGGAGCTTGAATTGTGCGGTTGAGATGATCATAAATGAAAGTTTGACGAGTGATGAGAGAATTCCAAGCTTTGCAAACGGAGGTGCATTTCACAATAGACTTGATGGGAAGTCTGTGAAGAATTTCCTCCACGATTTCGAGGGGAAAATGATTAGACATATTGGAGTGGAGTTGCTGCTTCTGGTTGATGCAGATATGCCTCAGTCGAACAAAAGTGTGCTTCTGAAATGGGATTAAAAACTGATTAGATTTAATTTGGATGGTCTCCTTCAAAATTCACACAAACATAGACAAAGAGAGAGCTGCTTATTTCTAAGCATATTTTTAAACACACAAACACGTCCTTTAGTACTCAGATTTCCCCACTAGCAGCTTGTAACTCAGTACATGCTTCTCTCTCTAGGGGACCAAAATGTGAACAAACTTTGACAGACAATGTCAATACATGTGGAGTTACAAATTTTGAATGACAAATCTGTACAGAAGAATAAATCTAAGAACTTATTCACAAAGGTAAATGTTGCAGAAACCAAATTACATATTTCTTCAAAGAAAAATTAATGACAACTATACCCTTGTTTCAGCAACCAAAGGACAGTAACAATTTTCCAAGCTCAGACTTGAAACCCGACGCGACAGACACTGAAAGGGTAACCTACTGTTTAGGTCATCACAACCCATTGCCAACAAACACATGCAATCATGATTATCATCTTTAATTTACTCTTAAATACTATTACGATCATTAATCGACCGTTCTTCCTCTTCAGAATCAAGGTTCAATTGCTCCTCTCACTCCGAATCAAAGAAATTGAAGATGGAAGAGGTTTATATGACTTACCTTGACCTAGATTGTCAATTGCTATGAATTACGACCTTCTCTTCCTCTCCTCCTTTCTTCTCAGCATCACGCCCTTTGGTTCCCCTTCTCACAGTCTCCCTCTTGCCCTAACTCGCTTCTCTGTCTCCTCTCCCTCTCTCAGGTCTGATGTGCGGCAAAATAGTTTTGGGATATCAGAACACGCGCGTGGGTGTGATTCCCTTTCCTGCCGATTTTGGAGCTAAAATTTCAACCGATTGAGGGTTATGCTTCAATCTTTTTATTATTCTAAACTTATTCAATAAGGCTATGCTATTTCTTTGTCCTTTTTTTTACTTGAAAAAAATATAGAAAATTACATTTTGAATTATAAAACTCAAAATGCCCATTAAATGAACAAAAGGATAAATAGGTAATATGGTGGGAGTTGAAGTTTAGCTGCTGATAACTTAATAGAATAACGATTAGTAACTTAAATATATACAGTATCAACTTAGAAAGATTAAATTGTCAATATCTATATCTAAGTTCCTAATTCTTATATTTCAATTGTTAACACCAAAACTTTAAAATCGTAAATTCTTATCAGATTACCTATTTGTTCTTTTATTAATTAGTAGACATTTTGGTGTGTTTTAAAATTTAAATAGTATTTTTTCTATCATTTTCCCTTTTTTACTTTCATATTTATCCATGAAATAATTCTCAAAATTAATCCTAAAAAGTCATAAAAAGTTTCTCTCTTATTTGACTTCTTTAGGTTGTAAAATAGTTTTCCTAAAACTTTCTGATTACCTTTAAGTTTTTTTCTAGAATTGTTTTAAAACTAATAGGCCCTTAATGGAGTGAGAGAAGAGAACTATCAATTAATTGAGGAGAGTGAGAAATTCACTATATTTATAATGTGGTTGACAACATATATAAATGTATTTACTATTTTAATAACTTTATTTATTATTATTTTTTAGTGTTATTAAAGCTACACCGGACCTACCAGTTTGGCCAGGAAATCGACGAATCGGTTAGTAAACATGTTCGGTTTAGGCACTAACCCATTTTAGTTTTTTTTTTAATTGATTTTTTTATTTTCTTTATAATTACATATTAATAACCCTAAAATCTTCATTTTCTGATCGTTTTTTGCCTCGAGTTAGCTTCGGTTTTACTCAGGTCTGACACTACTGACCCTTGCTCCAGTACCCCAACAGATTCAATGACCGGTCTAAGTTTAATAACCTTACTATTTTTAATAAGTTCTAACTTGGGGAGGTTGGATTGATTAGATGAGAGTGAGAGAAATTTACTTATAATGTGGTTGGTAACGCTTCTTAATATATTTAGCATTTCAATAACATCATTTACCACTAATTTTAACAAACAAGTAGTGCTACTTGTAACATCCCAAATTTTGGGATTTGAAATTTGAATATGATATGGGAAATTGAATTGTGAAATTTACCCTAAAATAATTATGAAGTTAATTAATGGAAATTTAGGGCCCGCTTTCCCTTAATTTATTTTGGGAAAAGAATAATTCAAATAAGGAGTAAATTATGCCTAAAAATTATAAGAATAATACATGAGAATTAAATGGTGGAAATTGGCCAAATGATTAAATTAATTATTTGCAAAATTGGGATTTTATTTACCTTATAATATTTAATATTAAAATTATGGAAATATTTGCAAAAGAAAAAATGTTGAATAAGCCTTGTAACTCAAGCCCAGTATACATATTACCCAACCCATTACTCATTTCCTACAGCCTAACACTCCTTCATATATCCATTTGGCCCATATGCTATTTTTTTTTTTTTGATAAAAAAGAGGGCTAAAAGCCTGAATTACAAGACGGGAGTAAAGGAAGGGGAAAAAGTTCCCATACACTCTTGGTCAATCCAAGTACGCAAGTAACCCGGACAAGCATGAAAAATGGAAGAACGAGAGAAACCCATCTTCGCCAATCCATCCGCAATCCGATTAAGCTCTCTAGGGATATGACTGATACTCACCTGCCAATCCCTAGTCTGCATATCCTTAATAAGTTCCATTGTAAGGCTTCCGTCACGGGGCTCATCATCCCAGACTCTATTAACCAGGTCTAAAGAGTCGGACTCAAGGATGACCTTCTTCAAACCTAAGTCCCAAGCCAACTTTAACCCTTCCACCATAGCCCATTCTTCAGCAACATTAGCACTACAGATACCAATATGCTTCGCAAAGCCAGCCATCCATTCCCCATGACAATCCCGAATTAAGCCCCCACAGGCTGCCATAGATGAACCAAAAGTTACCGCACCATCAACGTTGATCTTATGCCAACCAAGCGGAGGTTTCACCACCTCTACTCTCAACCGTAGAACCGGCCGAATCAAGAAATGCCCCAGATCGACGCAACTAGATAGAGCATAGCTTCTCCACGAATTCAACACAATATGCTCAGGACGAGGTGGCTTAGAAAAGGACTCCTAAAAAATTAAAGCATTACGCCATTTCCACAATTTCCAGATGCCAACTCCAAATATTAAACGCCAAAAGGAACCAGTATTCAACCCTAGACAATTATACATATTCATAGCAATCCAGTCCCTAAGGGGAGCAGCAAAGAATGAAGAGATATACCGTGGGTGAAGAAGACGCATCCACATACTCTTAGCATACACACAATCTCAAAGAATATGGAGAGCATCCTCAACTCCCAAATTACAATGCACACACAAAGGAGAACTCGAGGACCATCGGCTTCTCCAAGCATTTGTAGGAAGTCTATTAAGAGACAAGATCCACATGAACACTTTAATTCTTTCCGCCCCTTCCCATTTCCAAATTGCTTTGTAAAGCTTATCTTTAAAATTCAGCGGGTTCTCTTCAATCAAAAAGTAAGCACTCCGAAGGGTAAATTGACCACTGCTAGTCTCTCCCCATCTAAGAAAGTCGCTCCCAGCACTAGGTCTTGGGGGGATGTACGCCTTTAACCTAGCCAGAACTGAGGGACCCGCAATGAGACAAGCGTCCCCAATCCCAAGAACCATCCCTCACCCAGTCAGCTACAGACGAATTATCCTCCTCCTCAGTAATACTTCTAGTACACCAATCTTTCAAACCTCCTCTCTCCATCAACCAAGGATCGTTGAAAAAGTTAACCACCCTACCATCCCGAATTTGCCATTTAGAACCCTTCGTTATGATATCAGAACTAGAACAGATAAATTTCCATATCCTGGAATCCTCCTTCCGAGACACCAGAAGAGACTCATCTCCACGAAGCATATATCTGTGAAGGAAAAGATCGGCCCATAGACCTCTGGCGCCCATAATAAGATTCCAGGCCATTTTTGCTGCGCAAGCCCGATTGACCGAGACAAGCCTTCTGAAACCTAGACCACCAAACTCCTTAGGCCTAGTGATCTGTTCCCACCCAACCGGATGAAATCTACGGGTTGAGTCGTCATGGCCCCATATAAAATTCCTCTGTAATTTTTCCACTGCCAGACAAACGCTTTGAGGCAAACTAGTCACCTGCATAGGATACAAGGGTATCGAACTTAACACCGACTTAGCCAGAGTAATCCTTCCAGCCGTAGACAGACAATTAGCCTTCCAAGCAGACAATTTCACCCGAACACGATCAATGACATACTGAAAAGTCTCCCTCCGTCTTCTATTTCTGGAAATCGGAAACCCAAGATAGCGTCCCAACTCAGTTGATACCCTCATTTGAGTCACAAACTTGATATTCTGTTTGATATGGGGAGAAACTTTCGGGGAAAAGAAAATAGAAGATTTCTCATTGCTAATTTTCCCCCCAGAAGCATCCATAAAAGTATCGAGACAATCCATCATACAGCGAGCCTGCGCCTCCGACGCCACCCCGAATAGCAGCAAATCATCAGCAAATAGTAGATGAGAGACTTTAGGGCCCGAATTTGAAGTACAAATAGGCCTCCAGAGACCATTTTCCACTGCATCACAAATAAGGTGAGAGAGTTTATCCATACAAAGGACAAAAAGGAAAGGAGAAATGGGATCCCCCTGGCGAAGTCCCCTTCGTGGAAAAAAGAACTCCGTCTGGGAACCATTCCAAAGAACGTTAAAAGAAACTGAAGCCACGCATTCAATAATAAGATTAATAAAGTTATCTTCAAATCCCACCTCATTAAGAACCTGCTTCAGAAAGGCCCAACTTACCCTATCATAAGCCTTTTCAAGGTCCACTTTCATGGCCATGAGCCCCCTTTTACCTTTATTCTTACTCATTACATGAAAAATTTCCTGACCAACAACAATATTATCTTGTATATGCCGACCTTTAATAAAGCTAGCTTGGAAAGGAGAAATTAAATCATGCATAACACTCTTAAGGCGATTAGCAATAATTTTAGACACATTTATAATGAACCGTACATAAAGAAATAGGTCTAAAATGAGTTACCAATTCAGGAACCTCCCTTTTCGGAATAAGAGCAATAAGAGTTCTATTAGAGGCACCCAA
The DNA here is from genome assembly GCA_025563575.1 of Acacia pycnantha. Taxonomy (NCBI): domain Eukaryota; kingdom Viridiplantae; phylum Streptophyta; class Magnoliopsida; order Fabales; family Fabaceae; genus Acacia; species Acacia pycnantha. Next base: position 5,582 of record JAMWYP010000195.1, on the reverse strand, counting down.
AGAAGCGGGATCCATAAAAGCACCTTTGACAAAATCACACAAGGCCGGCCCCACCACCTCCCAATTATTTTTGTAGAAGATGGACGGAAAGCCATCAATGCCCGGAGCTTTGAAAGACCCCATGGATAACACTACCTGTCTAACCTCTTCATCCGAAGGGCACCTGGCAAAACCCCGAAGAATATCTTGATCAATAGCCGGAAACTTGGCAATAGTAATCAGAGGGGCATGGTCCTCAACATTAGAGCAGTAGAGTTCTTTAAAATGTTGAAGAACTAGATTTTTCAGGCCCACCACATCATCCACCCAATTACCATTCTCATATTTCAGCGAACGAATCATATTTCTTCTTCTTCGCATCTTAGAATGTAAATGGTAAAATCGAGTGTTCCTATCCCCATTCTGAATCCACTCTGACCTGGACTTCTGAAACCACTTTATCTCTTCTAACTGAAGAATTCTGTTCAAATCCTCCTGGAGCTCCTTTTCTAATTTACATAGAAAAGCTGAGTGGGGATAGGCCGAAGATTTCTGGATCCCCCCAAGCCGAGCTAAGATATGCTTTTTTTGATTCTCAATAAGGCCAAAAACCTCTCTATTCCAAACCCCTAGAGAGTCCTTAATTCTATCCAAATTCTGATTAATATCCACATTCGAACCCCAGTTCTCAGATAAGAAGGAGTTATAACTGGCATGCTTAATCCACATCGCCTCAAAATGAAAGCCTCGACCGCCAATCCTATTATCCTCATCAAAAAGACGCAAAACAATAGGATTATGATCCGAGAACTTAGTACGAGGAAGAACCTGAACGCTACACGCAGAAAACTCGGACAGAAAGTTGGTGTTCCCCAAGGCTCTGTCTAACCGTTCATAGAGTCTTGAACAATTAAACGACTGAGGTCCACGCCAGGTAAACTTAGGACCATGGAAACCCAAATCTGAAAGATCACAAGAGAGTATACGATTCTGGAATAGGTCGATCCTAGAAAAATTAACACCCACTCCACCCGTTCTCTCATCCGCCGACAAGATATCATTAAAGTCACCGGCAAGAACCCACGAGCCAGACATAGAACTGGATAAAGATAATAACTCTTGCCACAAACTTTGCTTGAGCTCAGACCGAGGAATAGCATAAACAAAAGTGAGAAAGAAAACTCCCTTACCCGGCACAGAGCACCGAAAATGGATAAATTGCCTTTCCCTTCTTAGAACATCAACACTGATATGATCTTTTTTCCATACAGCAACAAGACCACCAGACCTTCCAATACTTGGAACAAATGCCGAACCATCAAAACCAAGCTTGCTCAAATAGAATAGCTGCCCCTCATTTTCACATTTAGTCTCAGATAGGAAAAGGAATGAAGGCTTAGAGGAACGACACACATTTCTAATATTCTGCAAAAGAGACCTTCCCCTCGCACCCCTTGAATTCCAAAATAGGAGATTAGTCATTGAAAAAATAATAACTAAATGACAAGGCCCACAAAAACAGAAAATGAGAAACCACATAAAAAAAAAAAAACGCATCAAACCGCTGGGCCCTGGGTTTCAGGAACAAAAGACCCTCCTTCACTCATCTCGTGGGCCGCAACTCCCATGTCCCCAATCGAGCCCAGATCCTCCACTCCCAAGGAAATATTAGGAGCTTGGGCCTCCTCTTCCCACATGTCATCTGGATCCAGAGCTTTCGGCCCATTCCAGAATTTCCCTTCAATTCTGTTCAGCACCCCCTCGGCCCCAGGATCGACTTGGACTGAGGAAAATACTCCCCCATCTGGACAAAAGTCTCCTGCCACTGACCCTACTTTGGGCCCCACAATCATTAATTCCCCCTCCTGCTCCCCAGTCACTTCACTGACCACTTGCTTTTTCCCATACGAGACCTCCGAATTAATGCTCAAAGATTTTCTCTCCTTACTTCCCTTCCTCATATCCTCTCTAGTCCTTTTCTCTGATTTATTTCCTTCCCCCATCTTCTTTTCTCCAGCCCTACTCTTCCCCCTACCTTGCTTCTTGTTCACCTTCCATTTCTTGTCAACTCCTTCATTCCCCGAAGACTCCCGTTTGGCCTTGAACAAAACACCAGTGCTGACATCAGGGGAAGGACGGCCCTGCTCTCCTCCAACGTCACACCCATCAACCACCAAAACCTCAAACCTCGATCCACCAGGAGGCCGTTGGGCCGCCGGCGCCACCTTCTCCTTCCCTCCCCTCCGTTGCCGACGAGGCTTACTAACCACTTTCCAGACATCAAAATCCGGCGATAAATATTAATCACTAAGCCCATTCCATTTTCTTTCGGACCGTTCTACTTCTCTCGGACCGGACCCTCTAGGTCCTTATATTTCCTTCCTTCAATCAGCAAAGAGAACTGGAGTCAGAGCCGAGAAAGTGGTGACTGAATAAGGAGCTAGTGAGACTGAGAACGTTGGTGAGTCGAGGAAGGGAGGGAGAGAGTGAGAGCTTCAACCTTCCACGCTCTGTTTTGAAACTAGAAAAGCAGAGTAAGATCAAGAGGAAGCCGAGACTGAGAACGTGTGAGATAGAGGCAACACCAAGCTGAAACGCAATTGGTGAGAATCAATGAACATACAAGCTAGTAATCAACTAAAGGTAAGCCAGCGGCACTCCTTCCGTGTCAAAGTTCCTGAGCTTGTTTCACTGCATGCCTATACACACACGCACACACATTTCTGAATCTGGAAAATGATAGGAAACTGATCTCTATATGTGTGTGTGTATTGACGTTGGGAAAATAATAACAACTTGAATGATCAAACCCAAAGCTTTGCTTTTCTATATATATATATATATATATATATATATATATATATATATATATCTTGAACCCAAAGCTTTGTTGTTATAAATATATATCATTGTAAAGTATGATTTCCATGGGGTTTTGAGTGCAAGTTTACTGATTATATATATATATAAAAGAAAACCGTGATGCATGTAACACCCCAAATTCCGTAGCATAAATCGTGTCGAATGACACTTGGTTTTAGAAAATTCGACAGAGTTTGAGGTGCTACATCAAAGTACTGCGGGAACGGAGAGCATTGTGCTAACAAAATTGGACAATGAGTATCTGATATAAAAATACCCCGACATATGATGATGCCAGGCGTATGCTGGTTAAATTGAAAATCCCGAAAGAATATTCATGTGATACAATATACAGAGCTTTGTACAATTACATTTCTAAAAAAGTAACTATACAACCTAGACCAAGCCTTAACTAGACTTGGGGCAATGAACCTAACTCCGTTAACCGAATTGAATGGCCAGGTAAGTGTTTATCATGGGGGCCTCACCGAGTTCACGGCGACTTATTGGCTGACCCACATAGACTAACCTTGCCTTCGGCACCAAACTATTCGAAATAACTTTATTAGACCCATGCCTGACAATAGGCTCTGATAACTTCTTCCGGCTCCTGCCTCGACTGGTGCATTATTACGACTTTGCCCCTTGGTTCCTCTTTATGACTCCATCTATCGGTACCCTCTATGATATTTCTGATATTCCTGCTTGATCCTCTCCTGTACTATTAGTTAAGACTGAGGTCCAACGCCCATCGGACCTCAGGTAACGGTTAACCTCATGCTTATATACACAATATACGGGTTATGGACATTCACAACATTAACAGTACATGAGCACACAACAGATTTATCACACACAACCAATGCAAATGTACAACAAGTGTATCCCAATAGCACATAAGCCCCCTGGCAGATGTGTGGCCTTCAGCAAACGTATCCCAATAGCACATAAGCCCTCTCGCGTATGTGGCCCTCAGCAAACGTATCCCAATAGCACATAAACCCCTCTGGCAGATGTGTGGCCCTTATTAAGCGTAAACATATCAACAGTACATAAACACACAGTAGAGCTATCAGCTACCACATATAATACACATAACACATATACGCATACAATAAACATCAGAGCTAGTGTTACAGTACGCGAACGTACGTACCTTTCACCATGTAATGGCCAATTGTCCGGCCTTTCGAACCCGACTCCGGACCTCCCGGATATCCTAAAGGGTAATACCATATCCATTAACTCATAGACAATATCCTAACAGATATCCTAGTCACAAATGACTATTTTACCCCTGACTTCGCTAACCGACGAAATTTCGCCAGAGCTTCGCTACTTTGACTCTAATCTTCCAAAATTTTGCCATATCTCTCTCTCCATCATATTTTTGAAATAAATACCATATTTAACCATAAAACATGATATCAACAATATATTGGAAGATTAAAGATCAAAACAACATCTAACCTATGAACTACACTAGAACTTAAAAGCTAGGAACCGAAAAATTTACCCAGGACTCTGCTACTCCTTCTCCAGAGCTCCTCCTTCTCTCTTCTCTCTAAGATTTCGAAATTGCAAAGGCAATTTGGTGTGAAATTTCCAAAGGAAGGATGGCCTATTTATAGGGAAAAGGTGTAGCATTTTGGTAGATTTTTCAAACTTTCTCTTCTTCTTTTACAACCCTTGGATCTAGGGTTTTTGGCATCTCAAATCACCATTCAAGCACCTTGGACGACCTCCCCCCCTTTTCTCTCTCCTTTATCCTCTTCCAAATGATGTCACCTTTATACACTTTATGGATTTAACCGATAAATTCCCCTACTCAGTGTTCTAATCGCGTATACTTAATAACCTTCAAATAATTTTAGAGGTTCACTTTGGAGCCTTTATAATCACTTAAGAAGTACTTTAAATATCAAGGATTATAGTCCGATTAGGGGTCTTTACCAGTCTTTTAGTCATTTTAGGATAAACCTCATCGGTTACGAAAATAACTTCGAAGGTAAAACCCACTTAGGGACAAAAATTCACTTGTTCATAATATGACCTGATGTTAGATACTTAGTTCACATATTTCAAGATACGATTTATTTTCTATCGGTTCTCATTTATCCTATTTGCCTTTTCACAAAATATCTTTTCTTCTTTTCTCTTTTCTTCCAACTTGCATTCACACTTACATCTTTCACTTTCCTTCTCTCTAATTTCGAAATTCATGGCATATTTTTGGCCAAGGAATATGCTTCCCACTTGCAAAAATATCCATGGTAAGATGCTCCCATTGGTTGGTTCATTTTGTCATGGATTAAGGTTTGATTTATTTGAACCATTAGATTAGCTTTAAAAGATTAAATCTTGGCCATTGTTTTATGTTGACTTGTCAACTCTAATTTAGAAATCCCTAATCATCATATTAATCAAGAGTTTTAATTGCCATTTACTATAATTGCCAAGGTATGATTGGTTCTCTAATTAACCATGATCATTAGTAATTCTTTGTTGGTAAATTAGGCATTAGGGATTAAATGTAATTCATCATATACATTTCTTAATTATGCCAAATTAATTAGCAATTATATTTGTACCAATCTTAATCCTTTATTGGTCATTAATCTCCAATCAGGGGTTGTATATAATTAACTTTGGATATTCCTTTTATTCATGCCTAAACAATTAACAATTAATTACTTATTTAATCACCTACTAATTGTTGACAATTTTCTTAAATTAGATTA